>VXBB01000543.1:131341-269561 GCA_013399915.1 Illadopsis cleaveri | reverse complement strand
GGCAGTTGCGGGCCGGCTCGGGAGGGCGGCCCCCTTGCCCCGAGCCGCGCAGGGGACTTTCTCTTCACGCAGCCGGGGTGGACTGATGCTTCATCACTCTAACTTCCCACATGTCTCCGGTGGAAAAAAATATACCAGGAGTTCATTCTTAACATGTGCCCTTCCCTTCCTCCTCCCGCACACTTTCAGCCAGCTCAGATGTCTCTGTAACCATCATCACCCAACTTTCCAGGCTCTAAAAGCTCCAGGTTTAATGTGGAAGAGTAAGTTCAGATATGTCTGAATCTGTCACTGTGATCAAGATCAAAATCTTCCCTCAGTCTTCTGGTTTTCTCCTTCCATTCTTCATCTGAACCCTTGGCTTTCTGGAGCAGAGGCAGAGAATGGACAAAGACTGAATCAGGAATGAGAAAAGCTGACAGCACTAGCACTTTCTTTTTTCTTTTTGCCATCAAGTATAGGCACTGTTTTAAATTACACAAAAAATAGCCTGTAAAACTCTCATCAATCTCATTTGTTCAAATGCAGCTTTTCCACATGAATCATTTACTGTGACACAAGTAAACAATGCCACATGTTTCAGGCACAATGCTGCTCTTACATTATTCATTCAGCCCAAGGTGCACTAGTTTGCATGAAGTCTTACTCTCTCTTTTCTCTCTTTTAAAAATTACATGAAAAAGAGATGTACAACCACCTTTTCATTGAAGAGTCAAAGACAGGAATATTCAGGCAGCAGTTGTTTGCAGGCTGTCCAGCCAAGGAAAGAAAGTGTCAAATTTCAGCCTTCCTGCACTCATTCTTCCTTTCTCTTTCTGCCCATAAAGACACCCGATCTAGCTCTAGACACCCCGATCAAATATTGCAAACAAGGCTGCTTCATTAGTTCATTGTGCCACAAAATCTAACTTCACCTACCTCTAAGCAGACATATGGCCATACTTCTTGCTAGCCCAAACCAGCTTGCTGTCTGAATCCGACGCCTTTTTCCCTTTTTTTTTCTCCACCCAGTGTAACATTTTGGTGTGAGAGAAGGGAGCATCCGACAGTTGTTTAAGAAAACCGACTTCCCACTTTTACACTTAGTGAGTTATGCTAAAAAGTCATGGACAGGTTTTAACCATCTGTTCATTGTGCTGTGCCATTTAGATAGACTTTATACTATTTTTTTTTTATTTTCAAAATAGATTTCAGAGTAGAAAGAACTTCAAAAGCAGAACCTGAATTTCAAACCCACAAGCATTCAGTCCCGGGGTGTAAATTGTACTCTCTCCATGAAAAAAAAAAAAAAAAAAAGGGCATAAAAACACTCCCTTTTGCTACCAACTCTCCTGATTCATCCAGTGTTTCACAAATGTAAAGCTGGTATTCAAGTCCCAGCTTGGAATGAAGACACTGAACACAAACCTCAACTTTCATTCCTGCAGAAGTTTCCATCCCTCCTGTTTGCAGAGAAAAGTTTGAAAACATGACCCGACTGGGCTTAAGCAAGTTGCTGGGAAAGGAGGAGGAGCTGACTCATGATTTTTGCTACCTGGGGATTGCAGTGCTAGGACATTAGCCAGAAGGGAGAATGAAATGAGACTGTGGAGCCTCATTCATTATTACAACTGTGCTGTTACTCTGGAAGGTGCCACTCTTTGCTAGAAAGAAGGCCAAGGCAAAATGTTTTGATTTTGAGGGGTTGTCAGTCAGGTGACCTCTCCTCATAACCAAATTTACCTTGGAGAAGGCTGCATTCAGTGTATTACAAACAGAAGGTCTCCAGTGCCTGGTTCCTCCAGGTAAATGACAGTAAGCAATATTCCACCACCACATTTCCCCACATGTCAGCACCTTCTGAAGGATGCCTGGCTTCTTCTGCTCTTCACATTCAGTGGGGTTCCCTTCCTAAGGAAAGAATGTTGACTGTGCTTACCTCAGTATCATCATTACTTACAAACTTCCTCCATCAATGGCCCCTAGTGAAATAACTCACATGGCCCCATCTGTTTGTGCTGACTACTTCTGCACAGAGTTCAACCTCTTGAAAAAGCTCATATTAAAAAAACAACCAAACAACTGCTCTAGTTTTATAAGAACTTCCTAATTAAAAAGCATAAAAACACTAATACTGGGATACTAAAGAGACAATTGAGTAGATGTGGTGGTATGTGGTGCTGATGTACAATGGTGATCAACTGACTCGCTCCAGCCTCATAACTGGCTAGGAAAAACTAGGGAGAGGAAAAAATGTGTAAGGTTTTTTCAGAATATNTAGTATGATATATTGCTGAAGCTTCCAAAGCTGATAAGACTTTCATTCTCCATATTAGGCCATGTTGAATTTGGCCAATGGAGACTGCCTCTAAAAATGCCAATCATTAAGTAAATTCTGTCTTGAATTTACATGCTAAAACCAGCAGTAACATAATCTTGGATTAAGAAAAACCTTGGCTAGCTAGAAAAATATATGAAACCTGCATTTAAACTGTATTCTCTGATTGCAAGAGGAAATGTTTTCAGGAATGGGTGAATGGAAAGATGTGATGGAAGAGGACTACCTGAGAGCTGACCACTCTGCTAGATTTCCAGCTGAACAAAGCATGAGGGTCTACACTGCTCCTTCAGACCACTCTGTACCTTGAGTACTGGCTACATGCTGGATGCTGAGCTACTTGCTAAGGGTTTGAGACTTGTTTCAACAAGCAGAGGTGCAGTACATTCTCAGTATCTGGATTTCTCTTCACAAATTCCGTACAGCTTAGCAGCTATCTGGAAATCTGCTTAGCATGAGAAAATGAAGAAGTGAGGAAGGGCAGGAAGGAGATAAGTAATCTGTGTGTATATGTGTTGAGATTTTTTTTTTGTCAGATTGCATTATTTTTTTGGCATTTCATTTCTCACTGTTGTCCTGACCTTTGGATGTGGTGGGTTCTGAATTTTGCCCTGTGTGTCTTTAGAAACATAATTCTCTGGGCAAAATTGCTTTTCCATTTCATTGCAGCATTGTGGTTATGCATTTATTTCATAAGGAAACCGGGATGTTTGGCAATTTAGGTTCATATTGTGGGTGTGGTCCCTGACAATAGTTTTCTTCTGGCTTAAGTCTTTGTGAGCCGTTATTTCTCTGGTAGTGCACCAGTGAGCACCACACCATTCTCCAGACAGGATTTAATTTTATCTCCCATTCTGTGAAATCACCTGTTTCATCTGGGCCATCAGCTACATTTTGCTGTGACAGTCCTGGGCCCTTCTCAGGACAAGAGGCTTGTCTACCACCATAACTTACCTGAAGCACAGAGCCTTGCACAGGCATATTTCTCCATCATTGGCACCCTGCAGTATCCCAGTGCTCTGTCCAAAACTAGCCCAGGTACCTCTCTTTGCATAGCACTTGACTGCGGAGCATAAACCCACCTACCCCAAAGAATGTCTTGTAGCTCTGGAGTGAGAACACAGGAAGAAGGGACACAGAAGGTGACAATGGAAAGCCATTTCAGGTGCCACACAAAGTGTTTTTTGTGCCTCGTGATCACTCAAGGAGCAAAACCCACTTCTGTTCAACCACAGAAGCAAGGGAAGGAGTGTATTCACACCTCCCATGGCAGGTGTTTATGCTGGGAAGGGAGTATCCTTCTTTGCACTGTGTATCCTTTCTCTCTCCAGAGTACAAATAAGTGCTTGAGCATGATTTCTTTCAGCTGACTATGGATATGGAGCTAAGGAGAATAGCCTCTTAATTCCAAGTACGTCAGATATATGTCTGACATGCAGTGATGTGAATGTCTCTTTAGACCTGTTGAACCATTTCAGAGTATGAATCTCTTTGCTATCCAAAATCATACCTTCTGCAAACCAGGCAAGCACCCCAAGATTTGCACTGGTATCTGTCTGTTCAGAATGTCCAGAATATATCACAGAAAATGCAATTCCTAGCCGGTGGATCAGGTCTCACCTTGATGAACCTAGTCCTTAGACCCAAATGTCTGGAAAATCAACCTGTTTCCCATTAGAATGAGAGGGGGTGGGGGGTGTCACTGGCCAAACACCAAGCAGACATCCTTCCAGCAGCAGGGCGTGTGCCTGCAGCACCAGGAATGTGACCTAAGACAAAGCTTCGCCTCCAGCTGCAACGGGAACTCCAACTGTAGCAGACCCATTACTACGGAGAGGCAGTAAAATCGCACGCATCACACCACGGTATTACAGGCACAAATTAAATCAGGTCTAAGGCCCTTTAAAAAAAATAAAAAGGCCCATTAGGTTTAATTTAGAATCTCTTTCCTCACAACTACAGAGCAGATTGACAAAACAGACTTTTTAAACCACCTATGAAACTTCAACGAATGACAGGATACCAAAAAGACTCTTTTGTGTTAAAGTGTTAATTATTAAAACATGACCAAATGGTTAGTTCAATTTACAGCATCGCCATTAGAAGGAAGGCTGGAAACAATGTGCACATTAAAAGGCTATGTTATATGTTCTGTTACTTGGAGAGTCTCTGAAGTGAGAAAAGACAAGTTGCGGAGCCAAAAAATTCTCCACCAGAATGGTGGAAGCTCTTTTTTTCTCTCAGTACAATCTCATTTGTTGAAATTCTATAGGAAGCAAAAAAAAGTCAGCCAACAAGACATTCAAATCACCAAAAGAAATCCTGGGGAAGCAATTCAGCCAAACATTTGAACAGAATGGACAGTTTGGATGAAAATGTCAGTTGCTCAGGCTAAGTGGCAGTTCATTATCCTTCATCCTTAGTTTGTGGCTGAACCCCTTTTCTTGCAGTTTCCTGCTCAGTGATCATTTCAACGATTTATAAAGCAATTTACAGAAGGTTTCCAAAACATTCAAAAACAGATGGATGTGAACATAGCTGTAGCTTTCAACATTTCCCCTCAAAAATGTCTCTTTATCTGCCCTGCCTGGAAGACAAGGAAGGGTGTCAGGCTGAAAAAGCCACTTTGCTGACTTAGAGAATTCACTGCACAGTCAGACAAAGGAGAAAGATACCAAGGTTGCAACCCAGTGTTTTATTTGGAAGCACCTAAACACCAAAGTGAGATCTGGGTTCATTTTGTAGCAGCATAAATCCATTGAGTGCAGACAATAGGGTGAGTATTTCTGTATTAACTTGAGCTAAACAAGTACATTATTAAAAAAAAAAAATAGCCAGCCATACACAAAATACTTAAACAAGTTTAGTAACTATTTGTATAATTATCTATTATTCATAACAGCAAAAAGTGAAACACACCCAAACTGACCCCAAGAGCCCAACTCACATCAGCTCTTCTGAACTCTGGAGATTTGTGTCATCTACCCACATCTGGGGATCTGTCCTGGAATCTACATGTGTTTCACAAATTTCTTTTTCCAGACTTTTTTTTCACTCAGACCTGTTATGTACAGTAACAAAACAGACTCTGAAACTGTGTAGAAGTTTTTAGGTCAGTGATTGTAAACTGGTGTGAAGCAAGAGCAGAACCAGATCCCGTGACTTGCTGTAGGGATTTTTCCTTCACTCTCATTCTTTCTTTAATTTACAGCCTCCGGTTCTGTTCATCTTCCTCCATTCCCAAGTCCTTAGTAATGACCTTACTTCCTTAGCTCTTTTCTCATAAATAATTCTCCTGAAATAACATGAGGAGATCTTACTTTGCTAGTACAGTCCCCCTTGGAGAAGGGCAGGAGATCAAATACTCCCATTGAAACACCACGGGAAAAGGAGAATTTCAGAACAGGATTTCACACAACAGTTTATAACAACAGGGTGGGAGAAGGAAAAGCAATGAACAACTTTATTGTGTGCTCCTATGCAGCAAAAAGAGTTAAAAATTACCCAGACATCACTGAAAATTGTACTCCTCAGTGCTTATTTCCAATTGGACTTTTCTTGATGTCCAAGTGTTATCATCTCAGTGATAGCTACTGTAGCAATATACAGACAACACGGTACACTGTTTCCTTTGAGTTAGAGTATGATAAAACCAGTTGTCTGTGCCACTAATTCACTGCTGCGTTGTACGGTGAAACAATGTAGGGAAACCATTCAAAGAACTTAAAACTAATTCTGGTTCAACGGAAAAGGTCTCTAAAAAATCTGTTTATTAAATGTAGTAAATGCTTTTACTAAATGTGTTTTACATTTGATTTGATGTTCACTGCCTTTTCATAAAGTAGTTTTTTAATTAGCAGTAAAAATTCCCCCATCGTAATATTTGTAGCTAATGTTTGTGGACTACTTCTGATGCTGTGCAAGTCTGTGAATGCAAATAGCATTATTTAAACTTAGTATATGGTTGAATTAGGACCAGCAAAGAGCACAGTAACAGTAGCTTTGAACAAAAAATACACCTCTGAGAGTGGGGGAGGTAATAACATGTATTTATACATATGGTATCTAAATGAACCTTCCTTTTTTTTCCTCTCTTCAGAATAACTTTCAGCTCCAGTTTTAAGCCCAGAAGTAAGAGACCTGGCAGCAGAAGGCATGTCTGAACATGTCCTCAATGATAAAGACAGTTTCTTAATTTCTCTGGTTTAATTTCTAGATCCAGTCCAGTCAGTTTTAAAAATAAAGATAAGTATGTTTGAAGTGTTGCTCTTCTGAATCTCTCATCCAGTTTTAGGGCACTTGACTGGCCTTCTCCATTTTAAAGAGGCTTTTCTTTCCTCCAGGATCAGGGGGACCTGGACTAACAAAAATGTTCTGTCTTTGGATGCAGTGAACAGGTGATAATCAGGGAGGATCAGTTTAAACACACCAGCAAATGAGCTAAATTAGAAGCACAGAAGAAAAATTTTCTTTGCTCACTTTCAGTTATGTTTCTTGGCACATTAATATTAATTTAAAACAAATGAACAAACACATAAACAACAAACCCCAGCAACAAAACTGCTCATTTTAAACTCCCTGAATTGTTAGTACAGGGACAAATTTTCAGGGCCACTGATGTAGCACAGTGTAACTGAATCACAGAACTTTTCCTATTTGCACTGACTGAAGATCATTCCTATAACCTCCTATTATATGAAGATGTGCTAGTTCTTAAACTATGACCAGGATTTATACTGATTTAGAAACATCCTTCCTTTTTTAAGAACTTTCCCTTCAAATTTTCGTGCTGATTCGTGTCAGTTCCATCAATTCACCTTTGGGTTTACAGCCAACACAAAAATATAAAGGCCAGAGCAAGAAGATGGAGGCAAGCAACAATTATTTGTAACAAGAAAGCTTGATCTGTCTCAAGTGTAAAGGTTTTTAACCTCCTGCAATGACATCTCCTGGCTCCCTGAGAAAACACTGATTGTCAAAGGCAAAACTGTGTCAGCTAACACAGCAGATCTAGAGCAAGAAACGAAAGTCCAAGGGGAAAGAAAGGAGGTCAAGAAAAAATTATTCTGGAGGAAAGACTGAAGGTCTGGTTCTGTTCAGTCTAAAGAAGACACAACCAGTGGGGACGGTGTGGCAGAAAAAACCCCACCCTTCCATGCCATGCTGAATATAGTGGAAAAAGTAGAGCTGGAATATAATTTAGCTGGTATGAATAGCCTTCCATACACAGGACATTATTGGGTTAGAGACATCTGCCTGCCATGATCTAAGCATGGGACAGGCAGACATCACTCAGGAGCGAGGGTGGCCAGGTCAGCACAGTCCTTTGCAACTCCATGGAAAGGCATACAGTGGCCAGGGAGCAAGAGAGCACTCAGTCTGAGTCAGAGCAACACATCTTTTAGAGAATTAAGAGATGATGTAGGAAGTTGAGACTGCAAGTTGCCAGCAATGAATTCCAGACGGCCGATGAGGAGCTGCCAGCTCATCAAGGACCTGACTCAGCAAATGGCTTTGCTTTCTGCAATTGCTGCGCCAAGGGTTTGCTGCTCCCACACTGCATTGCATGCCTCAAAAGCCAGAACAATCTTTCTTCTTCTTTTTTTTTTTTTTTTTTTTTCAACTGAGGGAAATCCTAAGCCAGTGTCTCCTGAACTGGGAAGGCAGAACATAAATGGCGAAGGAGCTGAAGAGGAGAATCACGACTCCTGGACTCTCTGTGCTTCATGCCCACATATAGACACAGAACAGTTCTATAGGCATCTGTGGTCTGTAAAACAGCTGCTTGCCAGTCATTCCCCCACCCCAGCTATTGTGGAAACCCTCCTGTGTTAACCACAGTGCCTGTGCTCCTCATCTGCTCCACTTACCTGATGCTGGGCAGAGGATCCCTCCCTGCAGCCAGAGTGGGCAGCAGCAGCATTCCTTTGCCACTCACCTGCACATGGGAAGAGGATAAGCTACCCAGTGCACAGACAGGGGGGAAAGAGAAACAGGAAAGGGGCTTTAATAGATGGTAGATTACAATAAATGGAAAAAAATGGGGATAAAGTGAGCAAAAAATACTTGCTGAGTGGCACAGATCAACAGTTGGTGGAAGTTTGCATCTCCCGTGAATGGCAAATGAGCATCTAATATGCTTCCTTGCTTCCTGCCAGCAATTTCCAGATTCTCAGACAGTCTTTTGTTTGCCCTTTTCACCAGCACATGGACACTGGCCGATCCCATGGTCAATATGAATCTCTGGAAATGGGTTTGCATTACTGCCTCTATTGTAAAAACAGCTGAAAAATGTGGATTTTCCATGTTGCATGTGAATTCTGATGTTAATAAAATTTCTCCTCTGAGCTAGAGAGACTGCCATAGATCATTGTTCAAAGGGAAACAAAAAGATCTAGCTGATTTATTGTAGAACAATTAATTGGGCTGTTCCCTGTGGTTTGGACCACAGGGTTCAAGGCACCCAGCAGAGTTGCTGTAGACCCCAAGGTATCAGCACAGAAAACAGCTGGCTGGGAGCTCCTAGGGAATGGATCTGTTTCCTGACAGAAACCTGCCTGTGATACACAGGGACACCTGTAGGTCTCCTCAAGACTCCTGCAGTAAAATGCTGGTTCACCCACTCCAGGTGTTCAATCAGCAAGTTTATTGGTGTGTCATTCACAATCTCACCTGTGATATCTGGTCTGCTTTTATTATTTGTTTGGTTTTAAATTATTCATTATAAGCTTTAATGCCCCACAGATAAACTTTCAATAAGTGTACTACTAAAGATAAACTACTAATACGTTCCTCTTAAGAAGCAATAATAGGGTTAAGTATTTGCATGGCTCATTTATTAGAAAAATGTGTGCAAGTAACTCAAGGAGTTTTCAGTGAGTTACTCTTTATGAGTTAGATTCAATCAAGATTTCTTCTGGCTTTAAGGCTGCAGTAATTGTCCAAGGTGGATCAGCTGCCCGAGCCTTGGTGCCTGCACCAGGCTGATGTGGCTCCTCATGGCAGCTGAGCATGCACAGGGTCTGTGGCCCTGCTCAGCCACCACGCAGCCAAACCCAGCAGGTCTCCAAACCAAGGACTCAAGAAAAGATGCCCAGGATCCCAGGTGGCCTCTTTGCCACAGTGGTGGTGTGGTATCCCAAAGGAATCCTCAGATGGGCCAAGTCAAGTGTCAGTGCCAAAGGTGGGTTGAAAGACCCCAGCTCCTCAAGAGTATCAAATTTGTCTGAGCTAAAGGTGACATGGGAAGTTGTCTGACTAAGTGGCATCTCTGGGTCTTCCACATGGGAAAGAGAGCTGCTCAGCAAGCCTTGCCATTGACCTAACTGCAAACACTAGAAAGTGGATTTCTCTCTCTCCCTCATCCACAACAGATTTTCTTATTTTTGGACAAGATTTATTTGACCTGAAATAATAATTTTTACTAGCTTGGATATATTCATTCCCATTTTCAAACTGAAATCTTCTTAAATTGGTGTTTAGAAGATGTTTTCTGTTGGAGACTGACTCGTTTCATTTATTTCTTTTATTAGGACTAAGCAGGCCAAACCCAAGTTCTTCTATTTTGGATTAAATAAACCATTTCAGGTTGACTACCTACTCTTACGTACTTGAAGTATGAAAAAGAAATAGGCTTTGTTGAAACAAAGATAAACGTATAAAACACTTTCTGGCCCATTTTTCACACAGCTGCATTCAAAACCTCTCCTACTTGAATTAACTCTTCCCACTTCTTCACACAGCCTGCTCTATTCCAAGCACTCAAACAGAAGATGTAAAAACCATCTTCAAGTAAATAAGAGCTACCTGCCAGCTGCAAAACAAAACACTGGAAAGCAGATATGAATCTCTTTTTAATCCGAAACAGAAATTGCAAGCACTGAAATTTCAGCCTGTGTTGGCTCTGCTTTTGATAAACCAAGCCACAAACAGAATGCTAAAACCTTTGGCAAACCATATCCCTATGGAGCAAATGCAGCATGAATGGCATGGGGGGCCATGTCCTTGGTAACTTATATTGGGGTGGCTTTGATGAAGTCAAAGATGACACAACTGGAACAGCAACAGCCAAGACCCAGCATCCTGAGTTCTCTGAATTTTGGGGCAAATATTTAGTGTCCATTCTTCAAAAACTTTGCTCATTTTAAAATGAGATAGTCTCTAACAGCATTTATTCAGAGGTAACTACCACGACTCTGACTTCATTGGGTGAGTGATTTTCAGCTCTTCAACATGTATTCTTCACATGCTGAGGAGGATAAATAAGGTTAGAAAGCAATTCTGTTCACTTAGCAGACATCAGAGAAATTGCAGCTTACAGCACAGACATATCAAACAGGACAGGTTTCCAAGGGCTATCTTCAATGCTGTTTGTACACATAATGTTGACCACTGTAAGTGCACTGGTGTAACAGTTATGGCAATAAAGTCCTTGGCCACTGGGACCCAGTTTGCATCCTTTTTTTTGGTTTTGGTTTTGGTTTTGTTTTCCTCCATTGCTTAGGATCCAGTACCAGACCCTAGAAGACTATTTAGTTTATAAGCAGTCACTCTCTATTGCATCCAGCCATCTCTAAGGTCTTTTCCCTTTCTAAGTCTTTTGCTTTTACCAAATCAGCCTTGTTCCAGCTCATGCCCGTTCTGTGTCCTGTCTCCCTTGCTCCTTCACAGAGCCTGGCTGTTGATGGAAAGTTGCATATCACAGCTCACAGGCTGGAGAACTTTCTGCTTTTTCAGAAGAGAAAGAATAAATGCCTCATGAATGTCCTCTCCTGCTCTTTCCTCCGGGACAAGTCTGCAGGAGGTCTCTCTGCCAGGTTGATGGGACACTCTGGGCACAGAGCTCACACACTGTTGGAGAGCACTTTGCCCTTTCTCAGATGGCCTGCTCCCACCACAGCAGCCTGTCCCTGGCTGCAGTACCATTCACATTGGTGTGGCTGAGCCAAAGGCTAACTCAGCAACTTTTCCCACTATACAAAGCTAGGATGGGCTTTCATTGTGAACACTTTGTACAGTCCTGGATGTTCTTCCACCCACACAACTTTAAAAAGATGCAGTGCAAACTGCAGTAGGGTCAGAGGAAAGCAACAAAGAAGTGTAGAGCTACAGTGCTGTTTGCACACAAGGAACAGCTGAGTGCCCCAGAATGCTTCAACCCGGAAAACAGAAGACCTGGAAGTAAAGTAAAGGATTTAATACAGTCAAAAACTAAGCAATCATGAGAAGCATGGAAAGCTTAAATAGAAAATGCCTATTGACTGTCTTTTCCAGTGCACACTGTGAAGCTCGCAGTTGGTAGTTGGATTAAATCCTGTGAAAGAGGGTGGTTTTGTACAGAGTGCGCATTTTAACTACGGAATGCCAAGACTGTTCGTGGCCTCACAATGAGACTGGACAAGCAAAAATCCACTGAAAGTGGTTCAGTGTGCTACAGAACTTCTGGTTCAGGTAGCCCCTGGTCTGTGAGTGGCTGGATGCTGGGAAAGCTTCTGTGGGAGTGGCATGTACACTTAGACCCTCATAATAGGCATTCAGCCACTGTTGACCACTGCCAAAAACTTGTCACCAGACTAGACAGACCTTTGGTCTTCCCCAGCATAATTTACTACCACACATTCCCCACGAAGAATCATGCTCTTCCTTTTTTCTCCAAGGACTGCAGATTCCACTGGTATGACATGTTAACACGGATGCACCAAATTCCTTCCTCTCTTCCCCAGGGTATGGCACATCACGCCCAGTCCCACAACCAGTCCACTCCGCTGGGGATCAAGACACATTTTTGTGCTAATTTTTGCTCTTCTGTCTGCTGTCTGAAGAACAAAGCTCCCAGCTCCTCAATGCCATGTTCTAACACTGTTTTCCCCTGGCCCAGCATACCCAGAGATAACTGAAGACTTGTCAACTTCAGAGGAACTTCTTTAGTTAGTAAAAGTATTGCCAGGGTGGGAGGTTGTGCATGGCCCCTGAGAAAAGGGATTTCTGCATCATTGTCTCTAAGGACTGGCCAATATAAGCTGCTGTAATAATTTTCTGGACATTCAGCAGTTTTTGCCTTGACTGTTAAAGGCAGCTTGGGTTAGGGATACCATTGTGGTACCTGCACCAGCTCTGAAGGCATCATCCATCAGAGCCCTCACAACGGGCTCAGGCAGGCAAGTCCTTGCTGGGCCACCCTGGTCCGGGCAGAGCAGGACAATCACGATCTAGTTGGGGGGAAAATATTCATATCAGCTGAATTGACAAATTTCCTTTTGGGTCAGCCCAAACCACTACATTTGACCCAGTGTGAAATATTTGTTTTACTTTAGGAAACAAAAGTCTTCTCCCTGTGTTCCAATTCAGCAAAAGGTCTTGTTTTGAAAATGTTCATGGCACAAGTGTGTTTAAAAAAAACATTAGTTTCTTCTTTTACATTTAAAGGCATTTTTCTGACTTCAGCGCATTTGACTTATTTATTAGTTTTTCCCAACCCTCCCCACCAAAAATCAGTGTCACTCAGCTGACCTCATGGTGGGATCTCTGGCAAAAAGACTGCAACGTGTGCCATAGCAGTTTTCAAAACAAAAATAATCATGACCATAATAAAATAGCCCAGAGTTGGGGATGGATCTGATCATAGACTGTTGAAGCCTAACTCATTCAAACCAGAGGAAGAAGCAGCCCAGACAGTGGGGTACAGGCAGCACAACAGCACTGAATACAGGAATACCCATTTATGCCTTGACACGGTTCGCTCCTAGGCTCCAATGCTCCAGGGGAGTTAATGGTCATTTTAGCCTCGTGCACAGAATCAGGTAAGAAACAAGGGCTCAGTGGGCAGAAAACATTGTCCTACCCCCCACAGCTCCTCTGCTCCTTGTACCTGAGCACTTTGGCCTCTTCCTCACATTTTAGGAAGAATCTGGTGTTCACCCATGCATGTTCACAGATATGCACTGGTTTCACTAAATTATCCTCGAAAGTCTATTTCATTCAAATTAAATTTGTTTAACAAAGTTAACTTTCTTCAGCCCAATACTATGTTCTTCAGTCTTTTTCAAGTGTGTCCAAAGGCTCTGATTCTCTGTCAACATGAGTTACTAAGAAATCCCAAGAAACTTTGGAAAAAGCTGAGTCTACATTTAAAAAGAACATGCTAAGCAGCTTGCCAAAATATCATGCCTAGCCTCAGAGAGATGTCTTAAGAGTGTGCAATATGTGACTGTAGAATCACAAGATAGTACCACAGGTACCCTAAAGCCCTGAGTCCTACAGCACTCCCAGGGGTCCTATAAAAAGCCTGTTTTCTATTCCCATGAAAAGAGCCCATAGCAGCCCCTTGTCTAGAGTCATGACATTTCTATCCTCTCCAGATATTCAGCTTTAACATTTCTTGTTTTCACAAAACTATTCACCACGGTAGCTCACTCTGCAAGTGCACCTAATCACAGTCAGTTAATTCATCATTTCTGCTGGTCTTATTACTCTCCTTCTGCCCTTTCACAGATAAACCACATTTAATGGCTGTGTTAAAGAAAAGTAGCATGCCAAAAAGTATCTGGCATACTTCAGAAGGGTAATGTCCTACCAGATTTATCTGGGAGTTTAAATCTCATTTTGAAAAATTTCTCTTGGTTACTGGACTGCTGAATACAAATTTTATAATAATTTATTTCAAAGGGGAAAAGAAATGAAAAGTTCTTAATTTTTCATTACTTGTATATATGTTAATATTTTGATTTCAAGTCTTCGTCATAGGGCTTTCCTCAGGTGCAACCTGGCATGTTCTCAAAGTATTTGCCCTGTAAATGTGTCTCTCAATTTCCTGTTCCCAGCCATAACCACTCTACGCAAAGATCTCAGCTCAGCCTGGCAGAGGCCATGCTAAATCCATCTCCCAGTCCTATCTGCCTCTTGTGCTATACTAGCAAAGAGGCAATGGCATCCCACCACTGGATGCTCTCCGTACCTGTGTATCCACATGACCAGGGTCTGGATGGACAGCAGGCAGCACACTGCATTCAGTCCTCACCAAACCCTTTCTGTATCCACCCAGCATGCCTGTATGCTGCAGAAACATCATTTTCCATTTCTTTGTTTATTTTTTAAAGCCGAGTCTTTGATCTTTTAGGTAGTAATAATTTTCCAGCCATCAAAGAGGCATTAGGAGTGTGGTATGTGCCTGCCACAGCCCCAAACCACAACTGAGAGCTCTGAATACCCTCCATCGTTAGCCCCAACAGGACGCCAAAGCCAGGCTCAGATGCTGAGCCCTCACTGTCTCAGCTAAACTTATGTATTTTGCTGTTAACTATTTTTGAAACAGGATGGGAGGGTGTGGCAGAAGCCAGACGTGGAGATCACTTAAATCTGCCTGCATTTTTTGCTTAAAGCAAGCCCACCTAAAATATAGAAAGGTTTTTCACCTTGAAAGTGGAGATTTATTGGGGGATCTTATAATAGATAGGAAAGGAAAATCCACAGCCAGAAGGCAAAATTGTTAAAGGATTTTCTCAAAATACAAGCTATGACTAAAATCATACATTTCTCAGAAACACCTCCCTTTATTTTCTTCAAATAATCATTTTATGGGTTTCTTTCTTTTTAATTGCAACAGAATGCAAAATCTCTTATTAGGAAGAACAGAGAAAGAAACATTGAAAAATGCCAGCATAGGAGAATCTATGACCAAACTTAAACTAAAATTACTTTGGATCCTTAATCAACAATGTCTCTCCAGCCTCTACCATCCTGACTGTGATTTACTCCTGCCTCCCTCCCTCAGATAAGTACATTGCAGTGTGGTGGGTGTATCTTTTCACAGGTTTCTTTTCAGCCATGGACTGTTTGCTTTTTTGAGGGACTGTTTATATTTCCTTTGAAGAATATTTTTCTAAGTATCATAAGGTTATACTGTCCCTTGGCATTTTAGCAGTCTTTACAAGTTCTCACCTCTTGTATGCTTTCATTGAACTATTTTGTTCCTCATCCAAAGATTTCAAACCTACCTATCACATGCATCAAACATGACTAAATAAATGCATGATATCTGGAAAATAGTCTGATGAGAATTTTTGGTGTAGAGATGACTGTAAGGCAGAAAAAAAGGGATTGAACTTTTATTAATCAGGCTTTTTTCTGTAGCATTGCAGCATGAAATGGTGTCAATTTTTTGCCATGCTTTGGAAGGCTGCCGGCTCCCCATGCTGTGTGCAGGAGAGCCAGAGCCTCCAGCAGGATACTGCTGTGGCTACTCTAGCAAACCACCTGCAATTCACCACCTGCAATGCACCATGGCCCCTGAAATGAGACAGAAATCTGGTGGGTTTGTACTTTTAAAATCATAGAGATTCCACAGAGAGTTGCATATCCTGTAAAACACACTAGTAATCATGGCCAGCATTTATATCTACAGTCCCTGCCATTTTTGCTCAGGAATTACATACGCGTACTGCAGAACAGAGTGATCACTGTGGACCAGGATCTGATCTCATTATCCTGCAGTGAATCCAACATTATTCAGTCACTCACGGCTGGTACTTTGGACTTGCACCAGTGTCACTGTGATCAAACTGCCTCTCTGCCTGTTTCAAAAAGAATATTTCGATAAAAATGCCAAAAGTATCTTTTCCCCAGTACAGGCACTGGCTAAGAGCATGTCCTATGTTTTTAGAAACTCTCACCGTCTGGTCACACTTATTTCAATTACCTTCACCTCTGCAAAATTCATACCTTCCTGCAGCATCGGGTGCTCCAGGGGGCACAGTGGGACTAAGAACCACAATGAACACAATGTCACTGCCTGCAGAATATTTTGGATGACTGCTCAGCCCAGTTGTTGACTGAGTCCGCACACAAGGATCCTGGCAAGGCTGGAGAGAGAGGCAGAGCCCACACAACCTACACTTGTCTAGTTTTGTCCAGGAAATGGCCACTTTTATCTGAATCAATGCTCCATATAAGGTTGATTACCCTGCCTTCAACAGTGGGCTCAGGGATTTGACTGCCTGAGGAGAAAAGTGACACTTTCCTCATTGCCTTAGAAGTACAGATGCAGTATAGGGCATAAGCAGCCTGACTTGATTAGATTTTACACTTGTTTCTGAGAATGAAAATTAGAATTAGAACTGCTTCAGCTGAGCCGAGAACCAGACCTGCCACTACAGCACATTTGTGAGTATCAGCTTCTGTCCATCAGGACCTTGCAAATTGCAGCAAATCACCCTTGCATCCCCTGTTCCTGAGCTTGAGACTGACAGCAGACTTCTTCATGTGTTCTCTGCTTGAAGGTGCTACTGAGAGATCAGATGGGAGTTAGAGGAAACAAAATAAAAAATTGTATGTTTGCCGTCACATACTGTCTAGAGAACTAATTAGTCTTGGTTTTAGTGAACACACTGGGGGATAATGATACCAATCAGCAAAGCTGACTTGCCATGTCCCTGGAGATCTTCAGTGCATTGAAGGAAAAAAAACATTACCTTATGATTTTGGCACCAACACAACTCCGTGCATGCTTTCTACATACCGCTGTTGGCTGTTTGTGGTGGAAATAAAAACTGTCTCTGGCTTTCTGAAGCACCTTTAACAGTCACGGTCCTGCATCCCCACAACGCTTTTCCCTGTGGGATATCAGCAGCCATCATCACCTGGAATTAGTCTGGGCAGTTTGCCATAACTGGGACCCTAGTTAGTACTGTTGTGGGAGCAGGAACCCTCAGGAGGCACGGTGCCTCTTAGGGTGCAGTCCCAGGGCAGAATAGGTGACACAAGCAGGTGTAGAAGGAGGCTGAGATCATCAGAATCTCAGACAACCTGAACACCATGAAGATGAGCAATAATGAAGTAACACCAACAGGACCACCCTCAATGGCAATAACAATTTTTGCTATAAAATGAAAGTTCCTCAGTATTGAAACAACAAGGAGGACAGAAGACTGAGTATGCTGCCGAGTCGCAGGATAAAGATGCTGCAGAGATGCAAGGAAGCCTTGTGCCACTGGGGTACACCAAAAGAGCCATAAAGGTCTGCAAGGCTGAAGTGCCCTAGAGACCTAGTGCCACACAACCAGAGCAGCCCTTAAGAGCAATCTGTCATGGCAGAGTCAGGCAGCCAGGAGGAAATCAGGCAGATCAACAAGAAAATGCCCTGTTGGTAAAATTAAAGTAGAAGCAAGCAAAACATTTTAAAGCAAGTGAATAAATACTGTATATATCAGAAGAGAAAGGTTTACAGGCCTGAGGGCCGTGAAGAGACTGTCATAATGAAGTATTAACAGAAATAGGTGGAGCAGCCTAGTAGAGCCCCTGTCTAATCCTTTCACAGCATAGCACCATAAAAGGTCTTAAAGTAACGCTGGTCAAAATTTTCCATACAAACTTCTCTACTGAACAGTAAAAAGAGTACTTTTTTATGATCACTCTGATTTTTTTTTTTTTTTACCCACAACAGCTGCTTTCCATGAAAATTTTCAACATTTCGTGGAAAGGCCAAAAAACACCCAACCCTCTGTTTATGGCAACTAAACTTTTTCAGACATAAAAAAAAATAACATTTTTGGTGAGAATTAAAGAATGGCCTGTAGTTTTGAGACATGACTGATCTCTTTGTTGCCAAACACCAAATACTTCTTGGTTTTCCACTAAAAAGTCCAAACTATTCTCTGGGTAAGGGGGCACTTTCCAAACCAGCAGCACTATAAATATCCAAATAAAAAATTCAAACTCAGTTTCCAGCCTTAAGGGATGGCCAGTGCTGAGATCTTTGTAAAGAAGGAGTGTTGGGAGCTGGTCAAAGAGCAAAATCAAGTGGAAAAACAGACAGATTCTGGGCAGGATACAAAGAGAAATGGAAAAAAACAGGAAAGCCAGTGTGGTGGGTTGATGCTGGCTGACTGCCAGGGGTCCACCAAAGCTGTCCTATTCCTCCCCTCCTCAGCTGGGCAGGGGAGAGGAAATACAACAAAAGGTTCATGAGTTAAGGATGGGGAGAGATGACCAATTACCATCACAGGCAAAACAGACTCCATCTAGGGAAAATTAATTGAATTTTTTAACAATCAGAAGAGGGTAATGAGAAAAAAAAAAATCTTAAAACATTTTCCTATTACCCCTCTCTTCTTTCAAAGCTCAGCTTTACTCCCAGATTCTCTACCTGCTTCCATCCAGCAATGCAGGAGGTTGAGAAATGGGAACTGTGGTCAATTCCTCACAATTTGCCTCTGCTGCTCCTTGCTCCTCAGGGGGAGGCCTCCTCACCCTCTGCCCCTCCTGCAGCAGGGGACCAATGGGTCCCTCCCACAGGAGACAGTCCTTCTCGAATTTCTCCAAGGTGAGTCCTTCCCACAGGCTGCACTTCATACTCTGCTGCAGCATGGGTCTCCTCTGTAGGGCGCAGTCCTTCAGGAACAGACTGCTCCAGCACGGGTCTCCCATGGGCTTACANAGGAAAGCCAGTGTGGTGGGTTGATGCTGGCTGACTGCCAGGGGTCCACCAAAGCTGTCCTATTCCTCCCCTCCTCAGCTGGGCAGGGGAGAGGAAATACAACAAAAGGTTCATGAGTTAAGGATGGGGAGAGATGACCAATTACCATCACAGGCAAAACAGACTCCATCTAGGGAAAATTAATTGAATTTTTTAACAATCAGAAGAGGGTAATGAGAAAAAAAAAATCTTAAAACATTTTCCTATTACCCCTCTCTTCTTTCAAAGCTCAGCTTTACTCCCAGATTCTCTACCTGCTTCCATCCAGCAATGCAGGAGGTTGAGAAATGGGAACTGTGGTCAATTCCTCACAATTTGCCTCTGCTGCTCCTTGCTCCTCAGGGGGCGGACTCCTCACCCTCTGCCCCTCCTGCAGCAGGGGACCAATGGGTCCCTCCCACAGGAGACAGTCCTTCTCGAATTTCTCCAAGGTGAGTCCTTCCCACAGGCTGCACTTCATACTCTGCTGCAGCATGGGTCTCCTCTGTAGGGCGCAGTCCTTCAGGAACAGACTGCTCCAGCACGGGTCTCCCATGGGCTTACAAGTCCTGCCTGGACCCTGCTCCAGCATGGGATTCTTGGAGGGTGACGGCCTCCATTGGGCATCCCACTGCTCTGTCATAGGGTTCTCCACAGGCTGTGGGTGGATCTCTGCTCCCCTTGGACCCCCATGAGCTGTGGGGAACAGTCTACTTCACCATGTTCTGCACCAGGGACTGCAGGGGAATCTTAGTTCTGGCACCTGGACCACATCCTCCCCCTCCTTCTTCACTGACCTTAGTGTCTGCAGAACTGCTTCTCTCACACATTCTTACTCCCCTCTCCCACTGCAATTGGTTTTGTGCAGTAATCCTTCCCCTTGTGAACTCTGTTATCCCAGAGAACCCACTGTTCCTGCTGGTCTCAGCTTTGGCCAGTGGCCAGCCATGGGTCCATCTTGGAGCTACAGGGCATTGGCTCTGTCAGACATAGGGGAAACTTGTGGCAGCTTTTCAGAGGAGTCACCCCTGTAATCCCCTTGCTACCCAAACCTTGACATGCTAACCCAATACAACCATCAAAAAAGAAAATATTTTAAGCTATTAAGCTGGGAGACACAGTGAGAGAATTGGAGTTCAGACTGGTGGTTTCGTTGTAGGAAGTGTCAAATGGTTTGNGACGGCCTCCATTGGGCATCCCACTGCTCTGCAATAGGGTTCTCCACAGGCTGTGGGTGGATCTCTGCTCCCCTTGGACCCCCATGAGCTGTGGGGAACAGTCTACTTCACCATGTTCTGCACCAGGGACTGCAGGGGAATCTCAGTTCTGGCACCTGGACCACATCCTCCCCCTCCTTCTTCACTGACCTTAGTGTCTGCAGAACTGCTTCTCTCACACATTCTTACTCCCCTCTCCCACTGCAATTGGTTTTGTGCAGTAATCCTTCCCCTTGTGAACTCTGTTATCCCAGAGAACCCACTGTTCCTGCTGGTCTCAGCTTTGGCCAGTGGCCAGCCATGGGTCCATCTTGGAGCTACAGGGCATTGGCTCTGTCAGACATAGGGGAAACTTGTGGCAGCTTTTCAGAGGAGTCACCCCTGTAATCCCCTTGCTACCCAAACCTTGACATGCTAACCCAATACAACCATCAAAAAAGAAAATATTTTAAGCTATTAAGCTGGGAGACACAGTGAGAGAATTGGAGTTCAGACTGGTGGTTTCGTTGTAGGAAGTGTCAAATGGTTTGGTTTTGGTTGGCTGAGAAGCAGTTTCCAACTGAGCATCAAAAGACTTGGAGACCAAGCAGGTACAGCCTTGAATACTTGGCCAGGCAGTGGCCCTGTCTGCCTCAATATGTTTGGTTGCTTTATAATGAGAGAGAAATGCAGGGTACATTTTTTAAATCAGCCTTTGCCAGGGCAGGCATTGTCAGGTCAGAGAGGTTTCTCTAGACTAGTGAAATATCATCCAGTACAATAAATACATTATTGAAAGAAGCTAAATCAAAGTCTAAAATACTAACATTTATCACAGGAATCCTATATGGTGCTGTATATTAAAAATATTTATTTAAGGAAACTGTTCTGTTGGACTGGATCCAACTCTTGTGTTTTTAGTAATAAAGTATTTCATCTCATTTCACTTCTAACTTTTGATCTTGCAGCAGGTATCACCAGAAGATGGCAGGGTAAGCCAAGGCAGCTGTAAATGTCATCATGCATTAGTATAGGACCTGGAGTTAATTTAAATCTATTTATTTGTGTGATTCACTTGCTTTCCTATCACCTAGCAGCTTACTTCACAAATGCAATTGTAGCCTGGGGTGGGTTTTTCTCATGAAATTTCAGGTTTAAACACTTTACTGCAAATGACTGCCAGCAGCTGAAGTGGTAATAGAGGCCAAGTAGCATCAGCTTCTGGAGGAGAAACAAAACCACTCTCCATGGGTCCCCTATAACCTCGGAAATCTTCACCAAGCCTAAAGAGAGCTAAAATGTAACACATCTCTCAAAAGGATGCAGCCTTCTGTGAAAGCTGGGGAAGAAACTGATGGACCTGATGGTCTGGTATCTATGCTAGAGCAGAAAAGGTAGTAAGAGAAACAGTGCTGGAATGAAAAAACAGAAGTGTTGGAACTCTGTCCAGCCATGTAAAACAGGAGGAAGAGAGGGAATTATCCCCCTGCAAAAGGAGAAAGCAGGTCACACAAGGAATTAAGGTGAATTAATCAGAGATTAAGTAAAAAACACTCAAAGCCTGCTTAAAAATCAAATACTCCTGGTTCTGCATCCTGCTGGTAAAGTTGCACAACATGAACTCAGAGAAGGAGGAACATGTTGGGAATGACACCCTCCGCTCAGCAATGTGGATTTCAGTATTTAGTGTCAGAAGCAAGAGCACTCCTGTCAGACAGGGGCACAGTGGTATCACATGGCATCACGAGGGGTGGTATGAAAGCAGATCCTGTTCTGGTGCTACAAAGGTTCTGTCTTGGCAGTAACCTGGTCACAGAGACATTGTCATCAGCATGTGTCCGCCTGAACTGGGGAAAACGTGGTGGGGAAGGCAGGCAGGCAGGCAGGCAGGCAGGAAGGAAGGAAGGAAGGAAGGAAGGAAGGAAGGAAGGAAGGAAGGAAGGAAGGAAGGAAGGAAACTCTGAAAATTAACAGACAGTATAGGAGTGGCAACAAAGGTCTCATGGAAGAAAAATAATCTGGTTCTCTGAGCAAGGATAAAAGGCTATCTAAGAAAAGGAAAGTCTAATTTTCAGTCTCTTCTTCCTTCAAAAATCTTACCAAATGGACACACATTGAAGGATGTGGTTTCTGTGAGGGTGGAAGTCCCAGGTAAGCATGGGGCAAGCATCATACTCACATTGCGTTTCTTTTCAGACTGGAGGTGTGAAAAAACCAAAGGGAGTCACAGCCAGTAGTGAGGAAGGTTAAGAACAAATAGACACAAAGGGAGAAGAGGAAAGCATGACTGGGACATGTGGCTTAGTCCAGGGTAAATGGCAAGGCTATGCAATTCCGGAATTTCCTCTGGGACCAATCCTGGTTAATTTATTTTAAAGAAGCTCTTTTCATTTCAGAGTAGTTACTTTGGTTCCCATCCTTGAGTGTAAAGTATTACGGTCTTTTCATTAAGAATGTGCACAAATTTCACTCTGTAGTGATATTCATGTCAGGCTGGAGTGCTGGCAGCAGGTTAACTTCAACCTCACAAAATAAGCATTGCTTATTTTCAGTCCCACTGTAGGGTGAAAAAAACATATAGTCCCTTCTGCTGGTTTGCTGCTTAAATAAAACTAAAAGACATTAATGTAAACTGTGAAATACAAATTCTTTAACTTAATTAATTCTCCTTCACTAACTTGAATTTTTAGGCACTTTTCCTCAGAGCAGAATAAATTTAAAAACCTACTTCTGAACTCATTAAGGCCAGTATAAATAAGGAGTAATGGCTCATGCTAATGGTAATACACTTGTGTATAAATTAGCAAAACTAGATTTAGTTTCACTCTAACGGTTTTGTGTTGTACTATGTCTAGTTTCATTCTGTCCTCACAGTTACATTTCAAGAGGTGTTGCTGTGCCTTGCACACTTGCACAATAAGTGAAACTATTAAATAAAGAGGGATACAACAAAAATATGAAGTTTCAGAATATTCAGGAAATCATCATTTCCTGGAGCTGAATAAACATTTTAGAAAAAACTCACCCAGCAGGAAATGAAGCTATCTGAAGTGGCCAGTAGGTTCAGGGGATGTGGAAAGGCGTTTGTTCAGAGGCGTTAAATAAACAGAGTAAAATGCCTTGGGAAATAATTCCCTTTATTTGCTTTCTTGGCTAACAATGTTCATTTTACATTCAGCCTTCAGCACAAGAGACACAAACAGGCCCCATGCAAGATTACCAAGCTGAATGCGAACTGATGCACAGCCTTCCTGGTTCTGCAGGCATCCTGAATTGATAGCTAAAGAATATCTTGCTGCCCTGCTCCACTCCTGAGTACAATACCTGTGCATATTAAGTACTAGGCAAGTTAAGTATTATCAAAATAACCATTTCACTGCTCTCAAACTTAACAGGTCTCCTTACACCTTGGCCAATTGACCTCCAAGTCACAGGAAACAATACAACCATATATTGATAGAAAGGCCTGTGGCACATCAAAACCTACTAATCAGGAGATGACATCAAACCTTAAGTCTGAACATCAATGCCACAAAAGGGAAGAATGCAAATCATGACATTCATGCTTAGATCTCTACATTCTTCCGTCTCAATACATCTATGAAGCTGACACAGAATTTCACAAACATGGTACTAGAATGTCACAGAACACAAGGACTTCGCTGCATTTTTTGGCTCCAGCCATGCCTCAGGAAAACAGGTGTTCCAGACCAGGTCCTTGAGCAAGAGTCAGGTGGTGAACACAGACTATAAAATTTCCTTGTTTTTTCTCCCACGGTTCTCTCTCCTTGCCTTAAATTCCGGTGAGTTTTAATTCCCCACCATGACACTGTGGAGTGAAATGAATAGTGTTGAACTCTCTGAGTGTTCTTGACTTGGACACAAAGAGCAAGTTTTTCTATGTTTTCTACATGGGTGTCGTTCCTATACCCCAGTAAAATTAATAGGTTGAATGGAATTAAAACAGTTAACATGCATAAGGATATCAGACTGGGGAGAAAAAAAGGTGTTCACAACTTTATGTGCCAAAATACTTTAGTAAATTTATCCTTATTTTCCATATGCCTCAGTTGCTGGTGTGTAAGCTTGAGGCGGTAACCTCTTTACACCTGTGGAGGACATTAGGACAAGAGCTGTGTTTTCCTGCCCAGCTACAGAATGCTTGACACCATGGGTCCCTAGCACTACCTGTTAATAAAAAATTAACAGCAGCAATGCCATCTGGACCTGCATCTTACTGCTGCTCTGAGGTCTGAGAGAGTGGTCTTTTCAAGGAATATGCTCCATTACTGAAGTTGTCATTCATGGAGCTTCTGGAGAAAAGATGAGAATGTGGACAGGAGGAGAAAAACAGGAGAATCCTGAGAAGCTAAGAAGAAGGACAGAGAAAATGGAGGAGGCAGTGGAGAAACACAGTGAAGGAAGAACTAATGCATGAAGAAAAAATGAGGGGAGAGATTACAGCAAAAGAAGACAGAAAACGTATATTAGGGATTTTGAGAAGAAGCAGAAGTAAGATCTGGATGGATAAGAGGTGGACCAAGACTGAGGGGAAGAAGTTCCAGCAGGTTTGATAGCAGAGCTCTGATGAGGCTTCACGCACTTCAAACCAGAAATATGGGCCCCTCCTCAGCAAAACTGGGCTTCCACTGCCAGCAAAATTGTTTCCACAGCTGAGACTGCAGTGCCAGCAAATGTCTGCAATCGTCCCATCCAGGTGTTCTGTGATACAGGCTGCACCAGACTCAACCCATCAAAGCAATGGGAATAAATCCGAGGGCCAGGAATTGGGCCCCTGCTTGGCTGCCGCTGTGCAGAAATGAGAATATAAGTAGCCAAAAAAAGACACATTTAAGGAATAACTCAACAAAAATAAGAAACAGACCTTTTGATAGCAGACATGCTAACAAATCAAGTTCATAGTATAAGAACCGGCTATCCTGCAGGAGGGACAAGGACTCTGGACACTGCTGTAGGATCTGATATGCCAATTTGCAGACATACCACCTGTTTCACTTTTTAAAATGGACTTACACAGGCAAACTGTCCTATCTGAGCTCTTAATTAATATTGTATGAGCTATACAGCCTTCAGAGATTCAAAGCCTCAACAGTTTTCAGTCTGTTACATCCCAGTGAACACCAGCATGACTTCTGTGGTGGGCCCTTGGTCTCAGCAGGCGAGTGCAACAGTGTCAGGGGCTGCTACATCATCACCACCACCGAGCTGAGGCACTGTTTCATGTTGTCTCAGGGGAGCCAAAGGCAGGGCACTCAGCACATCTTGTTCCACAGGTAGCTACACGGACTTTGGGGGGGATTTTTAACCCAGTGAGTTCAAATAGGAGCATGACAATTTGGTCTGCACTATGACCCAGATCTTTTTTTTCAAGCATAGTTCCAACACACTGAGTGCATTATATAGCAAGGGGTAGGCGAGATTTTCTATAAACAAAATAGTAACCCAAATCCCAGTGAATACTCATGCATCTGTACCAGCAAACAATAAAATTAAGCTGGAAGGTGCTCTCTGGGGCACCACATCCAACTCACTGCTGCTGCAAGCAACCACATCATAGAGTCTCCTCATAACCATTAATTCACTTTTTTTTACTGGGGCATCAGGGTGTTATCCATTTAACTATGTCAAATATTCATCTTTTTATCACTGCAACACAGATGATTTTGTGAAGGAATCCAGTTGTTGGACCAGAGAGGGAACAAGATGGCTGCTCATGCGTCAGCTTGTCTTGGCCTCTGTCTGGTCTTTGTTTGCACAGGATTTGAATGTTCACAACAGATATTTAAACTCACAATCAAATCCTGATATGATTCAAAATTATAGGAGTGTTCCACACTAGCAAAGCCTTGCTCTGCTTGATGAAGATCATTTTAAAGATAACCACCCACTTTCCCCGGAGGCTTTCTGCAATCAACAGCTGAATGAGTGAATGTAACCAGGCTCACATATGGTGCTCAGCATGTGACTGGCAAGATCCCTGCCCTCGTGTTACATGGGACATGAGAAAGCTACCACATCAGGAGATGGTGTTTTCCCCAGCACCCCACAGTGCTTCATGTTATGCTTAGGCTGTTCTCCCTCTGTTAGTCCCTTGCCTGGGCTGGGCTCCACTTCAGCTGTGAGGGAAGGGACCCAGGAAACTTTTCACCATTGCTCTGTCTTGAATTCTTCTTCATTGCAAACTCTTCTGGAAAAACACCCTCCTGCAGTTACATCAGCACTGTGACAACACTGAAAGTTTGCAGTGGCACCCAGAGGGGGTTAATTTAAGCAAACTGTTGGGCAGTTTTAGAGGAGCACCAAGAAGGACTGAATCTCGAGCAACTCCACTTTGTATTTTCTCAGCCCATTCCCTAAAACTTCTGCGGTAAGGAGCCATGGATCCAAATTGGTTCTGTCAGCTGCCTAATGTCCTTGAGGAAAGTGCAAATCAAACAGAGGTAACCAAATCCCCTTTGCCTGCTTTCAAATATGCCCAAACACAGCATGCAAAGTCAGGCAAGACATCAAATGGACACTTATTTTGTGGCCCTTATGATTTCAGGCTCCCTTTGACCGTACTCACAGTCCCCCAGTGCTGACAGCAGCCCCCTTCTCTGTGTGAGGCAGAGCAAAAAGGATGGGCTACTGATCCCATCCAAAGCAGGAGGCTAGCAATCTCCCNGAGAAGACAGGGGGGTTGTTTAATCCATCAGAAGCAGTTTGTTTTGACACTTTCTGAACATAAGCCCTTCACACTTTGAAATATTTAACTTTCTGGGTACTTACAGTCGAGGTCATATAAATAAAGGTCAAGTAAAAAAAATTGGTGGTAGTTAACATTCCATCCAATAACACAAAATTAATACTCTCAGCAAAAAATGGAAGATGTAGGTTTGATTTCTTCCTGTGGCTCAAGGAGCTGCACTCACATTCTAGAAAATTCCACTGGCCATAAGTCGGTGCTGGTGTGTTTCTGCTCTCCTCATTCCATGTGGACGGTGCTGCAGAGTCTGCAAGTTAAGTGTCCTTTCTGATTAAAAGGACTAGCTTGAACTAAAGCCCTCTACCCCTTTGGAGGACAGGAGTAACTTAGCCAGCTGTTGGTCCCTCTCAGTTTTTCCCGGTGCTCTGCCAGTACCCCATGTGTGAGGCTCAGGATGCTCCAAGAAGGAGAGCACTGCCAGGAGGTGAGGATGAGGCCAGGTGCAGAGCTGGCAGAGCTGCCTGCAGCAGCACATTGTACATGTCCTTGCAACATGGGCAGAGGAGTAACCAGGGGTTCCTTTCAAGCCAAAGAGAAGTATAAGCTGCTGCTACCTTTATTAATTTAATTTTCTTGGCTTTTACCTCAGAACTTCAAGCAACAATCTTTCTGTGACCTTTTACCTCAAAGTTTGGGGTGTTTTTTTAACCTCTTTTCTCTACAGCAAATTAAAAATCCTGATGTTGGGAGAGTAAAACACAATCTGCATTTCAGTTGTTTATTTCAATTACTTTGCAGATCAGCAACAAACTTACAACTTGGTTATTTAACCCCTGCTTGCTACCCTCATTTGACCCATTTCCACTTTATTTAGATGTCTGGGTAAAACAAAGTGGGGTTTTTTCCAAATTATCCCTGAGGCAGTTGTCTTTTTACTTTGGATAAGGCACCAAGGAGTCTTAATTGCTCACCCCATCCCTGAAAAAAAATTTAAAACTTAACCTTACTAACACTAGCTTCCAAATTAATTTCATACATCACTGTCTGCATTTCTAGTAGATAGAGTGGAAAATAAAGAATCCATTTGTTCAACGTAAAGAGATTAAAAACCCAACATAATTTTCCAATTTCATGGTTTTTAATATGCTTCATTGTATAGCTGAGGGAGAAATCAGCTGAATTTCCCTCATGCCTGACCATATGATCAGAAGGCAGCTACTGCAGGTACAGTCCTGTGAGAGAACTCTTTTGAAGTCAGAAGTCAAAAAGACTTTTGGGGTTTAGATGTCTTTTTAGATGTGGTCTCTTTTCTGTGTGGAATGCAGGCCACACTAAAAGGGCTTTCTGTGTGCCTGTGAGAAATGCCCTTCTTGAAACTCATTTTCCATCTCTGCTCTACAAACTCTGTGCAAAAGCTGAGACCACTCAGTAGATCCTCACATGCTTCAGTGTGGGCTCATCTTAACCATGGTTCTGTGAGGTCCAACAGATGATTGGTCTGGATCAGATAATGTAGTTCACAATCTAAAGGCTGGATGCAAATACCTATCATGAAAGTAACCAAAACTTCTTTTCCTCCTTATTCCCTTTAAAGTCAAGGACATCTGCTTTGCGCTGAACTGATTCTACTTTTCACAGGGCAACCTCATTGTATTTTAATTTGGGGGCCATCACTCAGTGAGACATGTCCCAGGCAGGTACCAAGCTTGTGGAGGTCAGGTAGGACCAGGTTCTTGTGTCCCTTCAAACACAGGCTGCAATCCTCAGGGGTAGGACAGGCATCATTACACTCCAAAAAGTGTCTTCTCAGGGAAATATTGGTAGGCGTCGTCTCAAAAAGGGTAAACTTTACCTAATATGGTAAAGTTTGCTGCCCTCTCTAGTCATGACATGTCTGGTAGGAGATGCCTCAGGTGCACAGTGCTTTTGAGTGAGGCTTGGTCTTTCCTCCATGACACCACAGCTGGGAGACAGCAGCTGTCTTGTGCCAAAACACATCCTGCAATGTGCTAGGCACCATCAGTGAGGCCCATCATGGTTATGGAAATTGTGTGGCTGTATGCCCTTCCTTTGAGCTTTGAGCAACAGCAGAAAAAGTGGGCCTGGAATCACCTATTTGTCCCATTCCTTACCGACTTTTCTTCCCAGTGTAACCATTCAGGCTGCAGCACATCCCCAGACTACAAGGGGGAAAAGAAAGGAAAAAAAATCCAAACAGTTTCTGGAACTCATTTCAGTTTTCATAGTCTTGTCACCCAGTCCGTGTGCAACAGTCAGAGTAATTATGCAACCTTTTAAAATATCACAGTGACATATGAGGTAATGCCACTTTCTACTCAGGTTCCGTTGGAAGCTGCTAGGCTGAGCCCTGCTGCCAGAAGTGAGTTTGGAGCAAGCACTCATCCACCTGCATTTTCAAGGGGAGACAGGAGCTCCCAAAGCCCAGACAGGATGTCATGGCATAGAAACACCCTTCTGATGTGAAAGTCCCCTTCNCCCTCTTTGAAAGGGAGATGCAAAAGGGAGCCACCTGTCTCTTGAGGAAGATCAAATCCGCTGTAAAGGAGAGAAAGCAATAAAGGAAAATTTACCATGAACTTCCAAATGAATGATATGCCTCCTGGGAAAAAGACAGTAAATTTCTTTTGGTAAATCATTAGTCACAAAACACATTTCAGGTTGGCTGATCATTCTCTGAAGTTTGAACAAATTTGATAAACTGGTTTTGCCAAAACAAATCCAGAAGGGGCGGGGGGGTGGGGGAGAGAAGACAGGGGGGTTGTTTAATCCATCAGAAGCAGTTTGTTTTGACACTTTCTGAACATAAGCCCTTCACACTTTGAAATATTTAACTTTCTGGGTACTTACAGTCGAGGTCATATAAATAAAGGTCAAGTAAAAAAAATTGGTGGTAGTTAACATTCCATCCAATAACACAAAATTAATACTCTCAGCAAAAAATGGAAGATGTAGGTTTGATTTCTTCCTGTGGCTCAAGGAGCTGCACTCACATTCTAGAAAATTCCACTGGCCATAAGTCGGTGCTGGTGTGTTTCTGCTCTCCTCATTCTATGTGGACGGTGCTGCAGAGTCTGCAAGTTAAGTGTCCTTTCTGATTAAAAGGACTAGCTTGAACTAAAGCCCTCTACCCCTTTGGAGGACAGGAGTAACTTAGCCAGCTGTTGGTCCCTCTCAGTTTTTCCCGGTGCTCTGCCAGTACCCCATGTGTGAGGCTCAGGATGCTCCAAGAAGGAGAGCACTGCCAGGAGGTGAGGATGAGGCCAGGTGCAGAGCTGGCAGAGCTGCCTGCAGCAGCACATTGTACATGTCCTTGCAACATGGGCAGAGGAGTAACCAGGGGTTCCTTTCAAGCCAAAGAGAAGTATAAGCTGCTGCTACCTTTATTAATTTAATTTTCTTGGCTTTTACCTCAGAACTTCAAGCAACAATCTTTCTGTGACCTTTTACCTCAAAGTTTGGGGTGTTTTTTTAACCTCTTTTCTCTACAGCAAATTAAAAATCCTGATGTTGGGAGAGTAAAACACAATCTGCATTTCAGTTGTTTATTTCAATTACTTTGCAGATCAGCAACAAACTTACAACTTGGTTATTTAACCCCTGCTTGCTACCCTCATTTGACCCATTTCCACTTTATTTAGATGTCTGGGTAAAACAAAGTGGGGTTTTTTCCAAATTATCCCTGAGGCAGTTGTCTTTTTACTTTGGATAAGGCACCAAGGAGTCTTAATTGCTCACCCCACCCCTGAAAAAAAATTTAAAACTTAACCTTACTAACACTAGCTTCCAAATTAATTTCATACATCACTGTCTGCATTTCTAGTAGATAGAGTGGAAAATAAAGAATCCATTTGTTCAACGTAAAGAGATTAAAAACCCAACATAATTTTCCAATTTCATGGTTTTTAATATGCTTCATTGTATAGCTGAGGGAGAAATCAGCTGAATTTCCCTCATGCCTGACCATATGATCAGAAGGCAGCTACTGCAGGTACAGTCCTGTGAGAGAACTCTTTTGAAGTCAGAAGTCAAAAAGACTTTTGGGGTTTAGATGTCTTTTTAGATGTGGTCTCTTTTCTGTGTGGAATGCAGGCCACACTAAAAGGGCTTTCTGTGTGCCTGTGAGAAATGCCCTTCTTGAAACTCATTTTCCATCTCTGCTCTACAAACTCTGTGCAAAAGCTGAGACCACTCAGTAGATCCTCACATGCTTCAGTGTGGGCTCATCTTAACCATGGTTCTGTGAGGTCCAACAGATGATTGGTCTGGATCAGATAATGTAGTTCACAATCTAAAGGCTGGATGCAAATACCTATCATGAAAGTAACCAAAACTTCTTTTCCTCCTTATTCCCTTTAAAGTCAAGGACATCTGCTTTGCGCTGAACTGATTCTACTTTTCACAGGGCAACCTCATTGTATTTTAATTTGGGGGCCATCACTCAGTGAGACATGTCCCAGGCAGGTACCAAGCTTGTGGAGGTCAGGTAGGACCAGGTTCTTGTGTCCCTTCAAACACAGGCTGCAATCCTCAGGGGTAGGACAGGCATCATTACACTCCAAAAAGTGTCTTCTCAGGGAAATATTGGTAGGCGTCATCTCAAAAAGGGTAAACTTTACCTAATATGGTAAAGTTTGCTGCCCTCTCTAGTCATGACATGTCTGGTAGGAGATGCCTCAGGTGCACAGTGCTTTTGAGTGAGGCTTGGTCTTTCCTCCATGACACCACAGCTGGGAGACAGCAGCTGTCTTGTGCCAAAACACATCCTGCAATGTGCTAGGCACCATCAGTGAGGCCCATCATGGTTATGGAAATTGTGTGGCTGTATGCCCTTCCTTTGAGCTTTGAGCAACAGCAGAAAAAGTGGGCCTGGAATCACCTATTTGTCCCATTCCTTACCGACTTTTCTTCCCAGTGTAACCATTCAGGCTGCAGCGCATCCCCAGACTACAAGGGGGAAAAGAAAGGAAAAAAAATCCAAACAGTTTCTGGAACTCATTTCAGTTTTCATAGTCTTGTCACCCAGTCCGTGTGCAACAGTCAGAGTAATTATGCAACCTTTTAAAATATCACAGTGACATATGAGGTAATGCCACTTTCTACTCAGGTTCCGTTGGGAGCTGCTAGGCTGAGCCCGGCTGCCAGAAGTGAGTTTGGAGCAAGCACTCATCCACCTGCATTTTCAAGGGGAGACAGGAGCTCCCAAAGCCCAGACAGGATGTCATGGCATAGAAACACCCTTCTGATGTGAAAGTCCCCTTCATTTCTGAAAGATTGTTTGATGAAAAAAGGAGTTGCTGTAATTCTGATCTGGGAAGATAAAATATTTGTTATCTGAATAGTTTATAGATCAAGCTGAGATTGGCCGTGAGAGTGTGTTCAGCCATATAGAAACATGGAATAAAGCTAGAGCTGTAACATTTTTATAGCCTGATTGCTAACCCCTCTCCATGGATTTTGCCTAGAGTCACCTAGAGTGTGTGAGAAAGCAAACAACATGTTTTCTTTTACTAGACCCGCTAGTTGTTATTTTAGCATTTCTTTCGCAGTGAGCACATGGAACAAGCAAAGCCTGACTAATCCCAAAACCTTTTCTTCTACTCCATGCAACACAGCAAGCACGTCACATCCCCCTGGACTGTAGAGGAGTGAGAAACTGCCCATTCTGCCCCATCCACCCCCCCGCTCACAGTGGGTGGGAGCCCATCGCCCTCATAATTTCTGTCTTTCTCACTGGATATTTCTTCAAATGCAGCCTAGACTTGAAGCTTACATGAAGTGGTAAGGAATAGTCATGTTCGGGACATGGATCAGCAGACCTAGCAGGAATGTTTGGTCCTTCCTCTATATAGTCTGCTTCAGTGAACAAGGTCTTTGTCCTGTGCAAAGGTGCCAGACGTGTTTAGGCTCTCATAAACAACTCCAAAACTCAGCCTGTGCCTACACCTGAGCATATGTTTGCACACAGACAGAGAAGCCTGCATCAGGAAAAGGAAAGACTCATGATTAATAGACAATACTGATGTGTCTGAGGACCCTGAAGAGCTGTGCCCCATGAAGTCCCTGTTCCCGCAAGGAAACAGAATGTTTTTAGTTTGCAGAGGACAGACTTGATTATTTACATTATATATGATTCCTCAGCCCAAATATCTCCATGTAGAAGAGATATCCTTGGGGAGGACTGCCTCTTTGGGTCTACAGTAAGAGGAAAAATGTGTTTTTTAAAACAAGTGACAAAGAGGATCCAGGCAGCTAAAATATAGTCACTTTTTCCTCGGTTCTTGGAAAAATTAAGGAGCAAGTCTTTATGCAGGCCATTTCACTGCAAGTGAAAGGGAAGACAGCAACTGTGAACAGCCAGCATGGATTAACAAAGGTTGAACTCATCAATAACCTGGACAGGGGAATGTAACGAGCCCACAGCGAGTCTCTTGGTGACACCAAAGTGGGATGAGTGGCTGATACACTGGATATTACCCAAGGACCCAGGAGAACTGGAGAAATGGGTCAAAAGGAGCTTCATGAAATGCTACAAAGACGAATGCAAAGTTCTACACCTGGGTAGGATCTATCCACCATGTCCAGCACAGACTGGAGTCAACCAGCTGGGGCGTTGCTTTGTGTATATGGATCTTGCTGATCCCGACTGTGGGAAAGAGAGCTGAGCACATACTGAGCTGTATTAGCAGAAGTGTAGGGAGTGTTCTGAGGAAAGTGGTTATTCCTCTCTCCTCAAGACCTGTAAAGATACATCTGGAATAGTGTGTCCCAATTTAGGCCCTCATCAAAAGCAAGGAAAAAATTTTACAGTGATGGTGGTTGAGCACTGGCACAAGTTGCCCACAGAAATCGTGACATCTCCATCCCTAGAGGTACTCAAAATGCAACTGCACAAGACTGAGCAACCTGATCTAACTTCAAAGCTAGCCTTGCTTTCTGCTGAAGGACTACAAGACTGCCAGAGATCCAGCCTGAATTTTTCCACAATTCTATGATTTATGATAGCTCTCAGCAAATCCTGTGCCATTATGTTGTTGAAAAAATGGTCTATACTTTTACAAGGGGAATGTTTCAAGCAGTATCAACACTTCCTATTAAATTCTGCCAAATGCATATGTCAATATTTTTAAAATGTAATTGAACTTTGCTGCTTTCATTATTTTCCCTACCTTCAGGAAGAAAATAGATTATTAGTAAACATGAATTTTCTAAAATTATATCATAAAAATTCTGGCAAAACCCTCTGGAAATACATTGTAAAAATAAGCAGAAAAAGTATCAATTTCAGATCATAAGGAGTGGAAAGATCTTCAGAATGTCAAAAATAGTGAAATAATTTAACTAGCTCTGTAATTTCTATAATGCAATAAACATATGCATTACCTGCTGGGTAAAAACCATGAAGACATTTTCCATTTGAATTAAGCAAATTCAATCCCATAATTTCCATTCTTTGGTGCTCATTTTCCTTAAATTATCTCCTGAAAGATTTTCTTGGCAAATATGTTCCCTGGAACAATTCACTTTAAATAAATGTTGCACACATTGCAGAAGAAGCAAATTTCACTTTCATAATTGCCCCAAATTCTCACTACAAACTGTAGCATGTGAACAGTAGTACTGCACATAACCTTTATGAAGCTCTGGACACATGCGTTTCCAGTAGCAAATATTTCTGATTATTTTCTCACAAACATCCAGGCACATGAGGTTGGCTCTTCCTTCTTTGTTTATGCTTAGCTATGCCTGCAACACAATGACAGCAATTCCTTCTTCTGATGTTCTTATTGGTGCTGCCAAGAAAAGTAACTACTTTGTATATCAAAAAGCATTGGGTTTATGGCAGCACCTGGGAATCTAAAATGCCATCTACCTGAGAAAGCAAGAGAACTCTGAAATATCAGAGGTGGCACAGTCTGCACCCTTTCCACCTGTATTATTTTGTGAGCTTGCACAAAGTGTTGTTAAGACCTCGAGCAACCTAATATAACTAAATTGTCCTGATTCTAAGTAACTCAAAACTTGTAAACTAAATCAAACTGATTTAGTTTGTGTGATTGCATCATCTCAACACGATACAATTGTAGTTGGATTTTCCTCTACAGAGCTCCAGCCCTTGGGCTGAAGTAATGTCCAAGATATGGCTGAGTGGTCATGCAGAACATTGTTGGAAAATCTCATCTTGGGAGTAAATTCTGACCAACATTGATCTGAGAGCAGAGGCATATCCTCAAGACTGAGTTAATAAAAAAGAAACCCACGTCGCTTCCACCAAAATCATTGCTTTTTGGGCTGGCCAGTATTGTGTCACTGCTCTTTCATTTTCTTTGATTATCCACATCTAAATCTTAGCTCTTCTCTTGTAGTAAAAGATTGTTCTCTATTATTCTATGTACCAAAATACTTCTAGGTATGGATATTAATAAATATGTCAGTAACTATGTTATGTCAACACCAAGTACTTCTTTTAGTAGATAATAATATAAGGAAAAGAATGGAAATCCTTTCCACAAAACTTATTTAATTCAAATGAAAACAGACACATAGAAGACACAGAATTTATGACAAAACACACACAAACCAAAACTGGGCTTAGATCTTTAGGCAGTAAAAATTAACTACTGCTGTCATGTTTATTCTTCCTTCTATCAGTATTTTTGAACTTCTTTCCTTAAAATTTTAGATTTATTATATTTTTATGATATTTTCTCTCCATAACTCGGTGTATGTTTTTATTCTTCTTTTTTTCCAAGTGTTTACAGTATGTACCAGGCTGTATTAATAAAATTTGGACCTTCCATGGATTAAGAAAACTAGTAATTAAGATACCTTTTAGAAACAATCTTTGCAACACCTAAAGGCATTCCAAATTCTCCATTTCGTGAACATTTAGCCAGATTTCATGTTATGCCAAATGTTTTTTAAAAATTTGGTTTAATTTTTTGGGTAAAAAATTAAAGTCATAAGACTAAGTGAAATGCAGTTCTAAAGTATAAATGCTGTTCTTCAGCTTGCTTTAATAAGTATGATGAAATCAATATGGGTATGTTTCCTTTCTCCAGCTGAGACTCTGACCTTCAGTATAACATTTACCTCATTTTCTTCTTCTACTAATTAGTCTAGGCTATAAAAATGGTTTGTCTGGCAACATTTAGTCTTGACAAAACAGTGCAGGTTATTGATCATAATTTTACTGTCTTCTAGATGTTCAAAGATTATTTTCCTTATCAGACTTTGAGTCTTGGATTAAAGTACTTTAAAAAATGGTAATTACTAAAAATATTCTCTTTTTGGGGGATTGCTAGTGTTCTTCTCCTTTCATCCCAGTCATTTCTCAGTTCTTTCAGGTTTTTAAAAAGTAACTGCTCATGGCCTGGAAAGTCCTTTAGTTTGCTAAGACCTACTTCATATTTCTTAACCTGTTTGTCTTATCCTTAAAGTAACCATATGATGGAATTCTGAAAAATTAAAACACTTAATTTTTTTAGAGAAGCACTTTATAAAGAAATTCATTGCCTTGATCTTGAATTGCCACTAATTGTGTGCCTGTTCACAATTCATAGTGGATTGTTTCCTAGGTTTTTAATCTTGCATTCTTTAAAAGTTAAAGATGAGGATTTTATTTACCTTATAGATATTGAAGGGAACCATTTCGCCTCAAAAAGAAAAAGTAAAAAAGGAGGGAAAGCTTTCATTTTCTTTAACCTCAATGATGAATTCACAGGACACACATAAGTTCACCCAGTTTACACTTATTCCACACAATACCAATAAAAACCACTTACTGAATATAACAGTTTCTGAGTAGTCTTTACTAGGTTTCCTCACCCTTGCCCCTGCTGTATGCTAGTGTCCTGAGCTGCTTCTCCGGCTAGCTGTAGATCTTTGACCAGCATAAAAGGAAGGCTTGGTGGGTTTGAACCTCAGGCTGGAGCGTGGTAGGAGGCGTGGAAGAAAGAGCGGACTCCTGGCGTGGGTTTTAACAGGTTTTATTCCTCTAAACTCCACATGCCAAAGTGCCTCCTGGCCCTCGGTTCTCCCCTTAAATACCCAAGGCGTACCTCGAGCAGGGGAGAACTTAGAACCAATGGAGGAGATGGAAGTGTGGGGCTCAGGACAGGGGGACTTAACACAACAGTGAAAAAGGTGGGTACTTGAGTACCGGTCGAATAGAAGGACATCTTCTCCAGGTCTTTCAGGGTGATTGACAATGTCTTCCCCCAGGGAGATACCAAGGGGTTTTGCGGTAGGGGTATCGGAATGAACCATTATGAACAAATAACAAAAACACATAGAACTTTAAAAAACCCTAAATACACACTGCTACACTGCTGTATATTTTATTACTTGTCCTATTGTGATTTGAAGTCACAATCACTGGAACAATCTCTTGAGGCTACATGTGCTCTTCTCAGTTGCAATCTCAATTCTCTTCCACTCCTTTCAGAATCACAGAATGGTTGAGGTTGGAAGGGGCCTTCAGAGATCATCTGGTCCAACCCACCTGCTAAAGGAGGGCCACCTGCAGCAGGCTGGTCAGGACCACGTCCAGTCAGCTTCTTTCTGCCTTCAAGGAGAGACCATCCACAACCTCTCTGCACAACCTGTGCCAGTGATTGGTCACCCTCACAGTAAACAAACCTGTTTTCTCCTGTTCGGAGAGAACCTTCTGTGCCATAGCCTCTGGTGCTGCCTCTAGGCACCACTAGAAAGAGCTTGGCTGTGTCCTTCTTACCCTTCAAGTATTTAGACACACTGATAAGATCTCCTCTGAGCTTTCTCTCCTCTCCTCTCCTCTCCTCTCCTCTCCTCCACAACTCTCCCAGCCTCTTCTGGCAGGAGAGGTGCTCTGGTCTCTTAAACATTTTTGTGGCCCTTTTTTGAGGTGTCTCCAGTATGTCTGTGTCTCTCTTGTTCTGAGGAACCCAGGAATGAACCCAGCACTGCAGGTGAATTTCCCCATTCACATCAAAGAGGCCATGGATAATTTTTTTGGTTTTTCATCGAATTTTGCAGAAACTAATCATCTGTGCACTCCTACAATGAGTAAGTCTGTCCTTTTTGTAATAAATCAGAGAAGTTTTTGGTTGCCAGCCTGCCCATTATTCTCAAAGCATTAGTGAGCAACACAACAAACCTCATTAGAGTCCATGGAAAAACTCTGTGCTGATTTCTGCTGGTGGAAGTTTGACCAGGACCCCTCTGGGTTGTACTGTCCCTGGTTAACTTGAACAAAAACTATTTGTTACAGTTTCTTAGATGGATTAGAAAGAATTTTTCAGTTCATGTAGGAGGATATTTAGATGAGTTTTTAAAGCAATGTTTTTCTCTATTCTCCAAGGAAAAGGTGACTGCTGCTCTCATATGTTTACCAGATTTAAATTACTCATCTCTCCTAAGTCCATTAAGAAATAACACACTTTTTGATGATCCTACCAAACAGCAAGAATGTAAGCATTCCTGTGCTACTCCGTCAATTACTTCATGGCTATAGTGGAAAGGTTGTTGCACTCAGGGGCCAAAGTGTGATTTACTTAGCACAGTTAGTACAGTTGACTGAATCTTTGGCTTATTTAGCAGAAAGACAGGCATCTGCCAACACAGAGGCAACAATTTTTGAAAAACTGTCCATGAAGAAATGACTCATGTTTTGGGAAGCTCCTAAAAAGTCATATTTAAAGTGAGGGCACTTCAATTTGAAGAATGCAGGCAGTGTAATCTAACAGCAGCAGTGACTTCAGTGGCAGTTTTGGGAAGTATCAGGTTTTCTGATCACTTTGGGAGATGTGGAAAGTGAATCTTTAGTGATTGCACAGATATAATCTCAATTACCTCAGCTATAATATTGGATAGTTTCTACAAATGCCAGCATTGCTTCATTATAGAGAGAGGACCATCATCCAGATCCTCTATGCTCTCTTAGGTGGAATTCAATCACTTTTTTTTTTGTCTCTCTCTCTCTTCTCTATCACCCAAACTCTTCCTCCAAGATTTTCCACTGAACAGCTGTCTTGAAGTAAATTAAGTAATCCCTTACATGTTGCAGCAAAGCACTACTGGTTGGGCTAAATATGCTGGGCTGTACAGAAACCAGCAGTAACTCTGCCTCTGGGCTTCCTCACCCTGAATGCTCTGGACTATGAAAATGGCTTTTCACTGAAAGAAAGCTCCCCAGTAAGATGTTCAGTGGAGGGGGCAACTTGTTCTTGTTCAGACCTAGAATGAAGAGGCTGGATGGGGCAGTGAGTGACCTGATCTAATGAAGGTGTCCCTGCCCATGGCAGTGGGGTTGGAACTAGGTGATCTTTAGTGCCCCTTCGAACCCAAACCATTTTATGACTCTCTGACCATACAGCAAGATTCACTTAGGTATGTATTCTTACCATGCTGGTAGTTTTTCTATAACTGACTAATTGCACAACCGCACTTCAAATAGTATCAGCAAAAATAAATAGTGAGAATAACATTTGTGCACTTGTAGTTTAAGGGTTCTGCTGTTTGAAAACCTAACTTTGTGGATACAGGCATCAGGTTAATGCAGAGGTTTCCTGAGCTGGCATCAGCCTCATTAACAACACCGCTATAATTGTCTACTGCATATTGGACTACTGCTGTGTGCTGAAATTACCAATAAATTAAATAACCAATAACCAGTCAAAGAACTAACAGGACATGGCCATATATGCATCAAAACAAAGATTATAGGCTTCAGCATCCTTCCCCCACAGACATATACTGTTTGTACAATTGCTACAGCATTCTCCAGGCAGTGCCTATCAAAAATTGAAATAAGGGGCTACGTGGCTACAAGCAGGAACCTTGAGCCATATGACAAAACTTGTTTCACAGGCATGGCTGACCCATGGAACTGCATACATTCTCAAAACATAATAAACACAAAGATGAAAGAAAAGATTACAAACTGCAATATTTTTCTTATTAGCTCAGTAAGAAATCCGCTGATGGGAATTGACAGCAAAAGATGCATGAACAATGAGGAATGAAAACCAGCATTTAAATACTGTATAGGAAAAATATAAAAATTAAGTAGTCTCAAGACATAGATCATTAATAGTGAAATCAAGGAAAATTTTCACATAGATTTTCTCCAAGATGGCAGCTGCTCTTAGGAGCTGATCCAAAGCCTACTGAATTCAATGGAAAGATTTAACTTCAATGGACTTGGGATCATTTTCACTTTTGGCTGAGAGAGTTGCACTACTCCAAGTTAAAAGAAAGAGGACTTGGCAAACGATAACTGAGACTACAGCACATTTAGGGTCAAAATACCTTAGTTGCTAGACCAAATCATCCCTGCTGTGATTCCACCACACCCAGAGGATTTGCTGAGTCAGTTTTGTAGAGACTGATGACACCATTTGTGATTTTCAATGAGTTCAGTTTGTAAGTCAGGGTAAAATTTGATCCAGTGGATGCGACCAAACTGTAAAGTTTAGTTAGTTTAAATACAATAGCCCTATTGGTTTAAATAACTGCAGAAGTTTTTCTTAACACATTAAATGGCTATATTTTATGACTATAACCTCACAGCTATGAAATATAGCTCTCCAATGATATAACTATCCTATACAACTTTTTTCCCAACAGCTGCTGGTGGGAATTTCACTGTTTCTGAAATAAATACGATATGCATACATACCATACATGGAGGGAAAGGGAGAGCAATAGGAAATAAAATGAGCTGACTCAAGATATGTTATTTATTTGCACACATTTTTAATGATCTCATATCTCAGAAGTGGTGGAGGGAACCTGAGCCACTTGTGAATTATGAAAGGTCATCAATAACTCATAGCAATATATGACACATCCATTCAGGTCATCCAGACTTACTCCATGCTTGGATCTGTTTATCTAACACCAGTTTTAGTTTAGTCTTTTCTGTGTGTTGATTTCATAGTACATCATGTAGCAATGAGACCTCTTGGCTACACTCCCATGTAAGATGACTAAATCTGAAGTATAAGAGAACCTGAAACAAATTTTCAGAGTATCAGTTGGTTGAACTGAACCACACATATCTACTTCCAATGACATGTTGTGAGCATTAAGTAAAATAACTTAAATATATCAGATTGGTTGTGTGCATGTGCATCTGTAAAAACACTCTCACATTTCATACAGTTGAAACTCAAGACTTTTCCTTATGCTTGTTTCTCTTCCTAAGAAACTGAAATAGCAAACATGCAACAGAGATTACTTTGATTGTAATAGCACAAGACACTCAAGTACTACAGAGATGAGCATAGTAGAGGAATGAAATTAATTGCAATCCAGTTTTTTACTGTCTTAAAGGAAAGCTAAAAGGCACATTTTATTCCCAGTCACGTATCTGAAATTCAACAATTAGGTATAATCCATATAGAGACAAGGGTATAATTTACTTTGCTATTCTTAAAAACTGTGCAGGCTACAGTTACATGTTTTAATTATAGCTACTTTGCAACAGCTCTCGGACAATAAACCATATTTGAAAATGCAGTTCTGAAAAAACTCCATGATTTTAAATGGGGTTTGTCCAAGGAATCTTAATCAACTGATTAGAAAATATTAAACTCCTTCGTCAGTTCCTCTTGGTAGTACTCACGATATCAAACTGACCAGGCAGTGCCCATTTTTGACGGCCAAAGGTTCATGGCAATACCCAGGGGCAAAGCTTGTTTCTTCCAGCCCCAAGCAACTCTGTGGTTATCACTTCATGAGCTAATGCAAGTTCACTGTGAGAAATACATGGCCCATGGCACACCGTAGGGAGCTGTGATGAGCACACGTTCTAGGCAGTGCTGCATACTTACAAGGTGCCTAATGCTAGCACTGTCATCACTACTGACATGTGCAAATTCTCAGTACAGACCAGTGTCCAACAGCTATATGGCAAGACAGGATGCATTTTAGTGACCTACAGATGTGCTTTTTGGGATGGCTGCAAACATTCAGGTCTTTGGACAAGCATCCCACCTGGCTCTATATCAGCCCAAATGCTACATAAACTATTTTGTAGTGTTCTTGCATCAACTTGCCATGAAAAAAAATAAGTCTTCAAACCAAAATCCTCTGAGCACTTCTCACATCATATGTGCTGTTTGAGGCATACACCGAAGTAATTTATCTGCACAGTTGTTCTCCAATTTGACAAAAAACCCAAACCAAAGGGTCTTTGATATCAAAGAAAAATTAATTCCATGCATGCAATTCTTGGTCTTTTCAACTACTTTAATCAAACTCTCATGGTAAGTCATTTTACATTTCATACATGAAATACAACATTCTGTTTATAAACCAGAATGCTACACAAACATTGTTTTTGTCAGGGGAGAACAGCTCTCAGGCAAATGACAACACAAAGAACACTTTCTACAGGCTGCTGGGCACTCCGCACCACAAGATAAAGTGAGAGTTACCTGTTTACAGCCAGAAGATGGAAGAAAGCTTGGTCCTATCTGCTGCTGTCAAAACCTTCCCTCAACTTAATGGTAAATGTGCCTATCTGAAAGTGACAGAACACCCTGCAGTTAATTTCAATTCTTTCTCCCTCATTTACCCTTTTAGAAAGTTCCTTGCTTTTTTCCCTCCTATCACTTCAAAATTGGCTTTAAACAACTGAGTTATCAACTTTTGCCTAGGTGGTTTTTGGTTGGTTGATTGGTTGGTGCTTTTTTCCAAACAAGACAGCTAACTTTCTCAAAGTTAAAATAAAAGTATTGGTTGCAACATGAAAACCGAGTGAGTGGTGAAGCATAGTGGATGAACCCTACCACAAATACCCAGAGCTGCAACCCACAAAGCTTAAAACTGCACAATTTTATAACTGAAAGAACCACCAGATTTAAAGCCAGAAGGGAATGGTAAGGATGGCTGAGGTTCTGCCAGGAAGTGTTTCCATACCTGACATATCTCAGAAAGTAAGTACAGGGTAAAAAAAGGGCCTATCTGTCCTTTCAACAGGCTGCCCACTGGTTCTAACTACTAAAGCCAGCTCAGAAAGCCAGGCTACACTGAATTTACCTCCTAACCCATGAGAGGACGATCTTCTGGAACCAAACCATCATCATTTACAGAGCTCTAGAGATGCTCACATATCTACCAGTATTGCTCCTGCCCTGGGGATGAATGGAGGCCAGAAGTCTACAGCACTTCCCACAAGGCTACAACTTTCAGATCCAGAGGTAAAAACTGCAACTAAAAGAAATAAAAGCAAAGATAAGAGCCTATTGTTTTACAGTTATCACTTCTTCCAGTTATTGTATGAGCACACTGGTCAGATCAAATCCTACAAATCTGATTCTGACATCATGACATTAAATATATTGCACTATGTCTGTCAATTTAAATCAAATCACTGCTGATTTTTCCTACTATTAGATCAGAATTTAAGCAAATGAACTGTTCAATATGCCTGCAGAAATCAGGTGCTCTGAGTACAGTATTGATGGGTCCTATGCACATACTTAGACACAACAAAACAGAATTCACTAGAGCCTGGCTAACACAAATCTGGCATGAGACCAGGATCTAAGCATTGTTTTTCTCATTCATACATCACCACCACATTTTTTCAAGTGCCACTGTCATTAACTTAAGATACAGAGCAATCCATCATTTAAAACCGTTAAGTAAACATTTTTGGGTCAAAAATATGGCCTTTCATATAACTTGGTCTGAAAAGAAGAGCACTTTCCTGATATGGCAAAGGGAATTCAGATGAAGAATGCATCACATTATCAACAAGTAAATCTAGCAGCTTCATCACTAATTAATTATGATTTCCTCTGGATTTATGCTTCATGGTTGACTGCATCTTCAAACAAATCACAACAATTAACTCCTCCTTGTATTACCTACAGCCCCACCACAATAACCTCAGTTCCCTCATTTCACAGCAGGGCTCCTCAGTCCCCTACCACAATATCCCTATGCCCTTTCTTTTCTTTCTTCTCCTAGGTAGATCTTTTATCAACTTTGTCTAGCCTGCTGGTGGGCCAAGAGACATCAAGACCTTTGTAGGGACTGGGGCTACATGAATACAGTTCGACTGGCCAGGACACTCCATGTTGGTTGCTCCAGCAGTCAGTCAGGAGTCAAACACTTTTCCAGAACAGAGTCCACAAGAGCGCTTCAGGTGCCCTGTGATGAATTCTGCTACACTTTTCTTTTGGAAGGAGACGACACGGCATGGTGAAAGTTAAGTAAGTTGATCCATGTACTCTTTCACTATACATCTCACAGACCTTTTGCAGAAATTTGTATATTGGAGACTTAGCGGTTTGTTAAATCTTGATGAAATTGGCTTGTGATATGAAACAATAACAGTGAAGAAAAAAACTGACATACCCACCCACACTGTGACTATGTACATAATCTCCTTACTCTAATAACTACCACTGATACCATGGAAGAACATAAAAAGGAACCACTTTAGTAGAAGGTAGAGATTTGCTCACACAATTTAAAATATTACCTGTTGTGCAATTTTCATGTAACTGCTCAAAACAGTAAAGGAGTGGACAGTTCAAGCTGATAGAGAAAATCTAGGAGTTGCAGAGGTAGGTTAGTATTACTCCCCTTCTCTGACTAAATCACCTTGGCCAATGGAAGGAGACTTTCTTTAGCTGCTCTTCATTTGTCGAATCTAAAAATAAAAATTATCAGGGCTAAGAATTTCCTAGGGTCTTTTTGAAGCTTCTTGCAGTGTTTAGAGGAAGAAAAACATGAATTCAACTCACAGATGCATAATCTTCTTTTAACAATAAAGTTTAGATGCTTTAGCAAGTCTTGCTGTCAATAATTACCCATCAGCTCCAGAACAGCTCTTCTGTGCTCAGGCTTTTGCTTCTATCCTGAACAATTGCTTGTTCTGCATTCAAGCCATAGGCACTGCAACTATTCCCAGCTACTTTGAATTCTAGTCAATATTTGTGATGTCCAATGTTTTCCTCCATTCAATTTATTTCGGCATTTGTAACAGATGGGTGAATGACAACAGCTGATAAAGATAACAGCAGAAAGGCACACAAGCTGAATAAGTTAATTCACAATCCCACTTAAAAATCAGTCTGTTCTGGTTATCACCTTCCTCTACTCCAGTTTCAGCATGATTTTTAGCAACCGTGCTTCTCACAAATTCCCGGACTCAGCAAATAATGCTTAAAAGTTAAACCACTCAAAATGGAAGTAACAATGTTCTAAAATTGCCTACTGCCTCACTCCTTTAGACAGCTGCTGCTAAAATGAGGATGGTGTGGAAGCAGAGAGGAAAATGGAACAGGCAATTATTCTTCACATGCAACTCAGTAAGATTCTGTAGAAACATTGTGTATAGCTAGAAAATAAGCATTCCAAAGGTGTACAGCATTTCTTTCCTGTTCATGGTACTTCATGATTATGAAGGTTTGGAAATATCCACATATTCTTTTCATCCCAGCAGGAGCTAAGGCTGTTAGTCAACATGCCAGGATGCTTTATTACCACAGGGAGCTCGGGTCAGTCCATCTGTACCATTACTTGAAGATAGAGAGTTGTCCTCTGGTAATTAATACATTTCTACCTCTGTCTAATTAAAGAGATCTAGTGCATTCATTCTCATTAAAAAAGAAATGTGGAGCTTTGCAGTTTCTCCAGTTTGGAGCTGAAAAACAACTTCAAACATCAGAATAATTTTCTAAAAGTAATGAGTTCCCTCGTTCTAGTTGGAGCTACAGCCCTGGTAATAAAGCATTTTTGCTAAAAACTGCTGTCTGCAGACTGATTCATTCTGGTGGCATGAGAGAGAGATTCAGACTGTGAGTGCTCTGTAGGGAATCTGTGACAGTCTTTCATCAGCTGCATATTCTTGACTTAGAAAAACAAAGGCAAAGGCATATTGTGAAGATCACGGAGCTTCATTGCTGGGCTGCAGACTGTTTTTAGCTGAAGATTTCAGACTCGGATACAACAGTGTACTGGAGAAAAGGGTGCCATATGAACTTAAAATCAAGTGTGAGATTTCTGTCTTCATTGCTGTCTGTACAAAACAACGAAATCTCAACTATTGTCCCTCAAGACATCTTGTGGATTTTATTTTTCTCTTAACAGACCCACTCCACTCCTTTGAAGTGGCAAGTGGAGACAGAGGCTTGCCTCTCTGGGGTAATATGCATAATGGATGTGTTCACATACAACTGCCTCCTTTCTTGGCATATCGGCAGGATACTTGCACCAGATTCTCATCCAGATCATACCAGTGTAAATCTTGAATAATTTAGACAGAAACCGTTACAGCTGAGGAGAAAAAGTGCCCAATAGGCTCCAACAGGAGACTGGTCTAAGCAAAGTCTGCACAAGTACGGTAAAGATACCTCACAGAAACATCTTCAGAAGGCAATACCAGGGCATTAAGCTCCCAATTTACATGACCTTGCTTGGCTTTCCAAAGTAGTCAGAATGAGGGAAGAGACAGAAGCCTGGGCCACAGCCCACTTTCCCTCTGCTTTGCACCTTCTGACACTGCTGGGCCTCCTGGGAGGAACAGTTGTTCTGCCCCTTTGAGTGTGGGAACCACAGGCATTTCTGGCACTTGCATGCAGAACTTTCAATATGCTCTCCCCTCTACTCACACCCACATTAAGCATAAAAGACAGTGTTTTCCATCAACACTTATCAAAGTGCCAGTACTCTGAGATGAAAAACTGAGGGAAGAAGGGGAATTCAGCTAAGAAAATCAAACCACTGCCGTCAACCCATTGAATAGTCTTCTAAAAGGTTTTTTCTTCCATATTCCCCACCAGAGTGCCAAACAAACAGTAATTAAAACATATATTATACTCAAAGGCATAGATTATTCTTCCCACTGGATTTCTTGAGTGGTTCTCCTGTCTTCTTGCATCAGTGTTTCAAACTGTGAGCTTTCTGAGACATGACTTTCATTATCTCTGGGTCATTAGCAGCTCATAACTCAATGTCAGATAATACTGATAAAGAGAGACAAAGGGCAGACCCTTTTCAAATCGTGGAGCCAAACATATTGCACTGCATTGTGTAAAGTCAAAACTGCATGCATTAGTTACCAGGCAGTGACAATGCTGGACACTTCCCTGGCTCAGAAAAGTGGATGGCATGGCACATTGCCTTCAGCAGTGGGATTCACACAGCTGCTCAAAGGCACACACTGACAGCCACCTTGAGCCAAAGATGGGTCTTCAGGGATCTTGGTCACCAGAACAGAACCCATGACTCAGATTAGTTTAGCTAGGGCACAGTTTTAGCTTCAGAAAAATAATCTAAAAATACTCCTGAAAATCCCAAACCTTGCATTCCACTGTGATCAATAGGAACCATGACCGGCAGCAATGTGTTTGGACTTCCATATAACTTTGGGATTTTTGCACCAAGTGCAGAAGGTGCCTCCAGCTACTCAGCATTTGCAGGGCTCCATGGGATCTGCCAAAGTCACCTTGGAAAGCAGGCCTAGGATCACTCTTTTAATAATCTCAGTATTTTATAGGGAAAGTAATTTTTTAAGAGTATCCTAGTGACTTTGCATTCACTTGGAAAGCCGAAGACCAGCCCTGGGGTGCACCGCACCAGATGAACAGCCTGATCCTGAGCAGCCTGAATCATCTCCCATCTTGGTTTTCATTCAAGCCGCATGAATCTCACGTTATATGCAACATCATAACACCACTTCAGTAGGAAAAGTTGGAAGAACCCTCCCACAGGACCTTATTTTCACGGGTATGACTCAAGGTACTTCCCAGTTCAGTAGTGAATGTGGGTTTGAATGCCCTCAGGCTGGTGTACCCAGCTTACCTTACTCATTAGTCGTAGCATCTAACTCACAATCTAATATGTAAAGACACTGAAGTTTTCCTGTTGAGACTTTTTTAACTGAGGAAAGGGCTGCTGATGGTGAACATGTTCCTGTCTCATATTCTCTGTGCAGGGAGCATGACTCTGCAACCACATCCTTCAGGTAACCATGAAAAATACTTCTCTGATAGTTAAGAACAGGATGCAGTCCAGACTGTTGGTTCTGTCAGCATCCAGAGGCTGTCAGGGACCAAACTGGAGATGATTCGACAAGGAACCTGCTGAGAGGGAGAGTTTGGGGAATCACAGATTTAATTCACCTAGAACTTACCAAGGTGGCAGTAATCTAATTTTAGATCTGGTATTGTCTGCTTTTTTGCACTCACCTGAAATATCTTCTTCCAGGGCACCACCCCTCAATGAAGCTCACCAGTTGCCTGAGGCAGGGCTCCAGCTCTCAGTCTTCACCATGGCTCACTTGTAGCTTTCTGGAAGCAACTGAACAAATGACACCAGGGTGTGGATACTCTCTAGGACAGCTCCTAAGAAGATGAATTATTAGGCTGAACTGAGAGCAGTATATGGGGTTTTTTGCCAGGTCTTCAAATAAAATAACTTTTTCCACATTACTTTTGGAACCTTGTTTGGTCATCAGAACAAAAAAAAGTTGAATATTGTTAATTATGAATTCCTTATTTAATTGTAATATCAATAATTTTTCTTTGCAACTTTTTTTTTGTCCTTTGCAAATACCTATTCTGCTTTAAAGCCTTCTCAGTTAAATAAACTAAAAAGCAACTTCAGTTGTGATCCTATACAGAGACAGCTGAACCATGTTTAATTAACCTGGATTTTGTTGCTAAATATATTTTTAAAATGAAATCCACATCTTTGCAAGGATGGTAGGGGGAAAGGATGAAAATGCAGTATTATACAACCTGCTGAAATTCTCTGTTACTCTGGTGTTACATGTCACTGTGTTAAAAATCCCCTCTCCCACTACATACACATCTGAACATATTAAGCAGGAAAATGGTTTTAAAAGTTGGAGAAAGTCATTATCAAGTTTAGAAATGGGGGAATGAGTCTGCCACTTTCAACATGTAAAATTACACAGACATCTCAATGTAAGTATAAACTCTATGCTTGAGGCACAAAGGTAGGTGGCAATTCTACCAGTACTTGGTGAAATATTAACAACACAAATTTGGCTCCCTGAGTCCAGAAGAGCAAGGAAAGTGGATTGGTTCTCTGATGGTTTTATGTGACAAGGTTGAGATGTTGATCTGCCCAAAAGCTCAGTAGGCTGAGGGTACTACAAAGCACAAAGTGCCAAAGAGGAAGGAGGCTGAATATGGAAACTGAGACTCCAGAGAGAGTTTCATAGGATCAGATGTTTTGTGTGCATAGGCTGGCATAAACATGGCTTTGGATGTCAGGCCTATATAATCAAGATGTCAGGAAAGTGATTTGAAACAACAGTGCTTCTATTGAGAAATGGCACCTTGGACATTTTGGAAACAGAAAATTTTAAAAAAGACAGTTTGGAACCATGTGCCTCCTTTTTCATGATAAGGGTCTGCTGCCACCTCCAGCTCAGTTTTCACCATTGCTTTGTCCTTTGCTTTCAATCTGGTGAAGTAAACACCGTGATCATGATCCCAAATGGCCCCACCTGCACTGTGGCACTAAATGACCTGAAGGTCTGAAGCTGAGGTATCCAGGAGCCCCCACCACCCTGCCAGGCTGCAGAAATGCCAGCATTGCTCTCTGGGAGGGGCTTAACCTCCAGCCAGGGTTGACAGTGCCGTCTCTACCTGCAGTGCACGCAGCTCCCAGGTTCCTCATCTGTTCCTGAAGTTACCATGTCAGGCTGGAAAGGCTTTAAGGCTGTATGATCCTTCCCAGAAAAGTCATGATAGCACCAGGGCAGGAGCTGTGTGCTGACAGCCCAAGCACAGTCCATACGTCCATAATGAAAATCACCAGTGAAGACATCATATAACCACACCTTTCCCCCAACAAACCTTCTCTGTGGCCACAAGGAGATTACAAAGGGTGAGCAAACTATTACATATTTCAGTACTATTTACAAACAGGTGTGTCTCAGATATTATACAACTGTGCATGAAGGAAAGAGTTTTGATTGTTTCTGCATTGCAGAAGTAACACTATCAGGAATGAAAGCAGTTCTGCTCTGAAGATTTTTGCAGCTGAATGGTCAGAACATGTTTTGTGATTATGACTAACAGGGAGGAGCAGTTTTTTCTTTTTTTCATTTGTACTATCCACAGTGGTGCCTCTGTGAGAATACAAGACAGTTATGAATGACAGGGGCTGCAAAGCAGGACTGCCATGGGATGGCTTAAAAAGCAGAAATGGAGATGGACAGTTAATCCTTATAACAAAGTTCTAAGTCTGACAAAACAGATGTTGCCCTCAGCTTTCTTGGTTTTCTTTGTTTGGAATCCTGCTACAAACAGAGCCTGGGATTATAGCACAGAAAGAGAAGGTAGATTCAGGAAGGTCACTGTTTCATTTAACTCATTTGAGGTCAGGGCAAGGTAGGGCAGATGGAAAAAAAAAATGGAAAATGTTCTTTAAATGGTTTTATTAAACACAATAGGATCTAGTGCTGAGGGCAGGAAGAGAAGAACTTTATGCTTTTTACTAGCATTTTAAAACAGTCCCACCTTCAAATGAACACAGTAAGGGAGTATTCCTTCAAGCAAGGGATGGTGAGGAAGACCTTAAAGCAGGTTTTTAGAGCATTCATAGCTTCTTCCTTCATGGCTTTCTACATCCATAACAGAAATAGTAAGGAGCACTGAAGTCTATACTGATAAATACAGTAGTAAATTAAGCATGCTAAGTTCGAGTCCCTGTCCCTGCAGGTAGCAAGCTGCAAACAGCCCACATCTGTATGACTGACTTCACTTACTCTCCAAAAATGGGTAGCCATTAACAAGTTGTTCATTTGGAGTTTCTCCACTCCTGCACTAATTCTGGATCTAACAGCCAGACACAGAAAGCTGACCAAGGCCAAATCCACCCTAAGGACTCTGTTAACAGTTCAGGGCTACGGGCAATCACTTTCCTGTAGCCTAAGGGGCTGGAAATATGGAACCACATCCAGCAGCTCTAAGTAGGCAGGATCCCACTGGACCTCACTTTCAAGACAAATTAGCTCACAGACAAATTTCATTTAGCTTAATCACCTTCCCCTTTGCCCATGGTTAAGACGGAGCAGCTGGAAGGCTTTCATCCTGGTCATTTTATGCCAGTGGAAAGTTCCAGTATAAAGGTCCTACCTTAGCTTCCTGATTAGTGATGTAAATGTCTCTTCTGGGCCTGAACTTACAGTGAAGACTAGTCGGTCTTTTGGGAGCACAGAACTGATTGGCCTTTGCGGTGCTCCTGCTCAGGTGTGTCATCTGGAGAAAATGGGGAAGGAGCCCAGCCAATGGGTCTGCAAGTGTGAGAATCACAAAATTTGAAAAAAAAAGTTCCCCCATTAACAGGAGACAAAAAGGTGACAGCTGTCACCACACCCCTGTCATTGCATTAGTAGTGGTCTAGTCCCAGTTTCGGGAAAAGGACCCTGTCCCAACCCCAGTCCATGGAGTGGGGACCTAGCAAAGCCTGTATATTCAAAATTCCACTGTTAAGCTTTTGATCTTCCCTATTTCATCAAGCAGAGCACCTACAAAATGAGACAGAAGCTTTGCCTGAGAGGACTCTGCAGGATTTTGGTCTTTCATTTTGATGGTTAAGCAGCTCTGAGTCTCGACCTTCAGCAGGGCTGAGGAGATCTGTGCAGATGGGAGAATGCTCCTTCTTTTCTTGTGGTAAAATTAAAAAGAAAAAGAAGCTCATACATCATAAAACGTGACAATTCCCAGAGTAGTTCTTTTGGGGCTCCTTCTACCAAAGAGTTGTAGCACTGCCAGGCAAAAGGAGAAATGATCTTAATCACCCAAACCCTAGGAAAATACTATATCTTTTTTGTGAATCAAGTTTAAACAGAAGTTATGCAGGAAGGACCACGTCAAAAAACACTTTTTCCAGATGTCAGAAAGACTGAAACACACATAAGAGAAAAAAGCAGTGTTACGAACTTTTAGCTTGATATATCTTGTAGGTGAAAGAACTAATGCTGTAAAGAAAATGTTTGTCTAGTGCCGCTGAGTCTGCTCTAGACTGTAACCCTGGTCAAACAGCACTTTCACCAAGCATTTGTTAGCCACTCTGCTGTTTGAATAGCAGAAAGTACAGGGAAGAAGAGAAAAAGAAAAATCTAAATGTGAACACTTAGTTCTATTTACTGAGATAAAGATTGAAGAAATAGATATGGATGTAGAAAATGCTCTTGAAATATGTTCCTTGTTATAAATAAACCATGTTGCCAGCACTTAAATAAAATAAAATTAAAAAAAAAATAAAATCCCTGTTGAGAGTCACAGGGGAGCAATACCATCGCCGGAATATCTGCTGATGCAGCTGAACTATGCTTAAGACATCTGCTGAGATGAAACTACTTTGTGGCTGGAGGTATTAGGAAAAAGAGAGTTACTTCAACAAAAAAATAGCCAGTGTGTGAAAACAAAACCACACCAAACTCGAAAAGATCACACACTTCTACAGCTGTGGCACCACCATACCGTAGTTATTCCATCAATCTGTCTGCCTTGGAATTGAAGCAGAAGATTGTAAAACAGGCTGATAAATGAAGAATCCTCCCCCACAGCACCACTTTCTGTTGAAACCTCAGATCCTGAGCAGACTCGTCAAATATTAAGAGAAAGCGAGGATCAAAAATAAGTGAGATTTGCAGCCAATTTATTCAAAATGAGCGCCTTGTTCACTTTGCTGCCGAAGCTCTGAGTTCTGCCCCCGCGAGGTCTGCCCGACAGTCCCTGCTGCTGTCACCGCTCCCCAAACCGGGGGCAGCAGCGCCGTGCCCAGCACACGCCCCGGGTGGAGCCGCTGCGGGCGGGCAGAGGAGCAGGGAGCGGGCAGGCAGCAGTCTGACGACAGACAGACAGCACTATTCATGTGACATGCATCGTTTGACCACGGGTGAGTTTTAAAACAGTTTCCTTAACCTGGAGTGGCTCTCACTTCGGCTTGCAAGCAGTTTGATGCTGGCTTTGCCGCAGTTCAGCCTTTAGTGTCTGCAGCTGCGTCAGATCTACTGCTCAACCACAAAACACAAAAGCAACTCATTCTAATTAAGCTGCTTTAACAGTCAGCTTCAACAAAAGACAAGTTGTTTCTGTACACAAACCATATCTTGCCTTTTGAAGGCTGCAGCCTCCCATTTTGGTTTTTATAAATAGCTCAATTCTCTGCACTTCTGGAAGGAAAGTAGGAATTCTTGTTTTCACTTTTAGTATGAACTCCTTTACTCTTACTTTTTGAAAGTCTGTGTTATGATTACAAACCATCAGTCAGGTCTTCAGGCAATAAGGGACAGACTGGCAGACCTAATGCACATGTACATTAGACATATAGTTTAGGAATACTGAAGAACAGGTACCCCCTCCCTGTCCAAACTCTCACTTGAAATAGCAAAGCATTACTGCTTCTCCCCCTTCTCCCCCCATTCCCTTCTCTCCAATTTCTTCTCCTCTCATCTAAAATTATCACAACTGTTATACACATTTGTTGTCTCAGGAGTCACTTCAGAAGCATCTTCACCCCACTTTGCTGTTTCTCCCTGATGCTCCTCCACCAGCATTTTAAAAAATATTTGCCAGCCACCATACAGAGTTCCCATGTTCCCCTTTCTTGCCAGCCTAATGATATAATTTTCCTCGGTTCCTGGGTTGTCATTGGTTTAAAACATTAATAAACTTATGGATTATCTTTTATCCTGGAAAAACTCGGGGGATGGGGGGCACAATAAAAAGCCCAGTTTTTCAAACAGTCATAGCTGATACCTTTTTACCTGTACATTAGGGTCAGGCCCAGATGTGAGTTGCATTGCACAGCCAAGAAAGGGTCAGGGCTTCCCAAAGGGAGGATTCCACAGATAATTTACTACCCAGTGGCAGCTTTTCTATTGATGAAATAACACATGAAGCTTTAACTCCCTGCTAGAGCATTATAGTGAATCAACAGTTCAGAAAATTCTTGAAGTCCCCTGTTCACATGGAAAAGCAGTGGTAGCCTCTCTGATTTACCTCTGGTCCCTTAAGTAATAACTCAGTAACTGAGGTAACTTTATTAATATCTACTTGACAGTCAAAAAATGCAATGACAGTCTTGTCACAACAAGTCTCATTGTGGCTTTTGCTTTTCCTCCCTGCTGTTGCTTTCACCTTCTGTTTACTGGGAAACCTGACTCATTTGCCACTTTTGTAATACACAGTCATGCAGAGTTGGGGGATTCCCTGATAGAAGATCTATTTACAATTTAGTTGTAACCAGAATTCATGTAGGATTGTGTGTGTGTGTATATATATATATATATATGTGTGTGTGTGTGTATGTGTCTGTGTGTGTTTGTACACAGTCTCTCCTGAATCTATGTCTTGTATGGTAGCTTTTGCAAAACAAAATAGTAAGGACAAAAATAAGCTTCTTACAGGTACATAAAAGCACTTCCACAAGCAAAATAAGCTGAGAAACTATAGACTGTTTTTATCTTCTCCTGATGTATATGAACTTTAGAAACCTATAGGCCATTAGAAAAAATTTACAAAAGCACAGCTCTCTGAGGTCAAAACAGAAATATTAGCCATCCTAAAATTATTGGAGGAAAAAATGAGATGTTCAGTATTAGGTACACCTTTTTGATCACAAGTAGAGAATAGGTGACAACAGGATGTAGATGGTCTGTATGATGTTTTGATAAACACTTAATAAAAATGCTTCAAACTCCCACTGTGTTAAGCGATACATAGATGCTCCTGTGGCCATTTCAATGGGGCCAGTTCAGTGGGACCCATTTTTAAGCATATCTGTATTGGTTGCTCACATGTGTTCTAGTTCCATGTGTAGTCCTTTCGAGCATCAAATGCCAGTCCCAAATGCAGTAGGTTTTGAAAATCATTCAAGGAGGTTTTACTTACAGCCTTTGTGGAAGTGCATTCACATCAAGAATAACTTATGACCTAGGACGTCTGTTCCAAAATATATTTCTTCAGAGAAAACAAGTGATGTCCACATTGAACATTATTAAAAGGAGTTCTCCTCTTCCCTGAGAATCACTTTGGAGCAGTCATGCAGGGAATATGTACCATGTTCATTGTGAGTGGAGCACATGCTCATCTCTCACAGCCTATCCCAGTGGTGTGCTCTTCCCTCACCCAAAAGCCCAGAGAGAAGAGAAGGGGTTTTATACAACTTATTGCTGCAAACTGGAAAAATAACTCCAGCTATAAACAAACAAACAAACAATGCAGAGACAGAGATGTGAAGTATTTCCATGAATACATACATGCTGGTCTTTTCCACCCAAGTAAGTCTTCATGCTACCATAACTATTACACTGATTTTACTTCAAAAGATATGGGCACATCTGCAAATATTTCCCCTCCCCCATTTTTGTGGTTTTCACCCTCTCAGCCCATTTTCTGCTATGGAATTAATTTACAAACAACGTGTGTTGTCCCCCAGATGACTGTATGTGAAGGACACCCTATGCAATGAGGCATTTCATACCATTAAGGCCACCCAGTCTGTCCCTGGAGACACATCCTTCTGAAAACTGTGTTTACGTTTCCATTTTTATGTAGTATTTGAAGTTCAGAATTTTCTCTTAAATGCTTGGCATAGCCTTTTCATTACTCTACAATATACTTGTCTCACAAAATAACAGGCAAATAAGAGAAGAGGATCTGAATGTATTTTTTTATGGTAGTTATGTCACAGAACATCTGGTATTACCTTTGATTTTAAAATCCTTCTAGCATGTTAGAATTTGTAGAATTATTTCAGTCAAAAAGCATTTGGTCCACAGATCTTGATGTGTATAACAGTAGCTCACTAGTTCCTGAGATTGAAATGATACCATTTCTTGACAGAGGAAAAGTTTTTCAGAGACACTGTAGGTGAGCTCTAGTACCAGGTACCCAGAAGAGGAGGTTAAACCACAAAAAAAAAACCAAAAAAACACACCACCTTAAACCATGACAATCTTCTGCTATTTTAGGCATGTCAGCACATATGATTCTTCACAGAAACATTGTTTCAGACTAGGATAGATATAGGTAATAGACACAATTCCACAGTATTTCCACTACCTCTAAAATTAAATTTAAGGCAAAGCATAAGGGTTCACAAAACCAGCATGCAGTATTTGGGTGTCAGTAACCCTATACCATACAGACACAAGTATCCTGAACAGTCCAAAAAGAAGTGGCAGTGCAGGTGCTGGTTGTGTTGCTTGCAGCCGGGTTTTCTGCAACAGAGCTACTCCAAACAAAAGTCCACACCTGGTCCTGGTCCTGGTTCTTCTTACTTCTTATGGGTTTTTCACTGCTGCAGCCAGCTGGTCCTTCCCCCTCCTCCCCGCTCCCAGGGCTGGTGTGTGGTGCCCAGGTTTTGGAGGTATGTGGAGGCCATGCACAAGCAGGGGCAGCCGCTGGCATCAGGGCCCTGGCCCACCATGGCGCAGGTACCAGGGCAGAGATGCTGGCAGAAGCTCCTGCCCATGACAAGCTGAGGTGCACCTGGCCCCCAGCACTACAAACAAAGCAGAAGAGCAAGGATCTTTGTCTGTGGCTGAATGCTATTTGAGCCCATGAGCTTCACATTTTCTAGCTTTTCCCCATGACCACAACCGCTAAAATTTGATTTCCTTTTTAATTTGTTAACCGAAGCTGGACACCTGCCTTCTAAAACTTGGATTTGAATTCCCTTTGTGCCCTTCTTCCTTCCCCTCTCCTTTTCCCCCTCTCCCACAACACTCAAATGCTCAAATTTAGGAAGATTTATGCTTGAGCTGCTGGAGCTGGCAGCATTATATTAGTAGCAGAAGGTGGTATTCGAGTAAGGGCCAACGCAACGCAGAATTGCAGAGATGGATACAAGAGCAAGCAGAAAAGAAACACCTACCATACAGTACTTTCCATTAGAGCTGGCTGTACATTTTTCACCAAAGCAAATTTTCAGTGTTTTCTTTGTTTTGGCCAAAGACAGATTCTGCATGTGAGATGTCCACTTTTGCATTTGTCCTTAAAATAAATGTGAACTACCAAACAAAAGATATTACAATAAGCACATAGTCAGTTTTCAGCCAAATTGTGTTTGACAAAAATCTGTCCATTCCCAGGGGAGAAAGGAACCTTTTTTCACCCAGTCTTATTTTATAAGCCTACAGTATACAATACCTATTGTTTTCTGTGTTGTTAAACCTCTTACCATGGTTCAGTATTGCAGCTGGCTGTCATGCTTCTGTTTGTACACTGGATATCTGTGGGGTAGATTACTTCATTATTTATGTGTATCAATTCCGCATTTGGAAAGGGAACATACCACACTTTGTTCAGCTGATAAGCATAGCAACTACTGTCTCTTACTGTGCTTGGGTACAGTGCCACTTAAAATGGGCCTTCAGTTTTAAGGAGCACTAATGTTGTGCTAATGTCATGCAAACAATACGGAATAATAGTCTTATTAAATTATTATCTTCTGATCAGCTCCAAAGCAGGCAAAGAAACACAAGCTCAGGTTATTTTTTTTCCCCAGAAACAGGCTTCATGAAACAAATCTGCCTGGTTCTCTGACAGTGGATGATGTCTATAAATCTTTGCATGTCCATGCTGTTTGCTGAGCAAACAATGAAGAAAGGGGTATCCTCTAGGATTATTTGTGCACTAGTGATAGAAATCACATTGATATGAGGCTAACTCAGTACTCATTCTTTCCTGTTTCTCCAACAGCTCCCCAGATTATTCTCAGTCCTTTTTCTTCTCCCTTCTCAAAAGGATTTTATTTTTGCACTGTTAGTAGAAATGTCCATTACATAGTGGTGCCATTTCATGGCAGCTGCTTTAAACATGCTTGCCATCAGCAGATCTGAGCTAAAGTTTGGCATGGAGACGAGCTGCATTTGCAGGACTGTCGTCGCTGTGTGCTCTTCCCAGAACAAACCAGTTTGGATTTACTGTCCATACCCAGACAAAAGGGTCTGGCAGGTGAAGTCCAGCGAGGCCTCAGCAGTGCTTTCATGTCCCATCCCCACCACAGGCAATGCAAATGTTACTTGTGTATGGAGGAGACCTGGACTTTCCTGCCCGGGTGGCCCTTCATATGATGACAGGGTCCTGAATTCTCAATGCTACCACTGTACAGCACCAACAGTGTCTCCAGCCACTTGTGTCCTGCTGGGCAAGTCCATCACAGCATTGCTGGCAGGGAGGTGTCATCCAGCACAGTATCACCATTAGAAAAGGGGAAAAGCTCCAGGAATAAAGAGGAACAAATTGAGGATGATACAGTCTGCTTGCTTTATTCTAGTCCCCATATCAGGTCCTGATATGGCTCTTCTGCTGGCTTCCCCCTAAACTTGAGCCCTCACACAACAAGTTGTGCAGACCAAGTTCCTGAGGTAAGCAGAAACAGTATGATTTAGGACTTAGCTCTTAACAGAAACTGGAACAGTCTGGTGCAGGCAAGTGCTTGGATAGCAAGGGATGTTTCAGGCATACAGAACTCACTGCCTTCCCTGTGTATCTCAAGTCTACATATCTGTAGCACTTGGCTTTGGTTGCATCTCTGAACTTTGCCTAAAGCACGTTACACTCATGAATCTGCAAAATTGAACTGAAAGTCTCCAGAGAAGAGGATTACCCAGGAGAATTTTAGTATTTCCTGCTTCCAGTTGGGCTGGAACCAACACAAAAACAGCTATAACAGAATTTGGCTCTGACATGCCTGGTCCCAGCCAAAAGGCAGGAAATTTAGAGGTATGNAAAAAAAAGAAAAAAAAGAAGGGAGATTGGGGTGAGGAGCTTTGCTTTTGAGAAACTCAAGGGCAAAAAAGATTAAGTTCCGTCAGTTCTTATTTGTTTCTGAATGATTTTGCTAACCTGCAAGGCTAGGTCCTCCCCTCTGAATAACACCTGGACTTTTGTACAAAAGAACAATCCCTAAAGGCTTTGGGCCCTTTGGGCCCTTGGCACTGTTTTATATCTCCCAAGAACAGAAAAAAACCTGCTAAGTCAGACTGGGATCTAGCCCAGAGTGTGTATTAATTAAATTATTTATTTAGCTGATAATTACAGGCTTCCTGGGCCTGAGTCTCTTTACACAAGTACTCTTTAGAGACCTCTACTGAAGTCAGGGGAAAGCATAATCTTCTCACTGCTCCTCAGCAGATCTGGCAATCTGAAGGACTGCAGCAGCCCTGCATTATCATAGATTCATGCACAAACTTAGGATGTCAGACAGACACCACCTATCATGAAAAACAGTGGGAAATTGCTCTGTGTGCACATCTGGAAATGAAGGGTTTAGATGTAGCACTTGTAGATTTTTGCTGCCTGTGCCCTCCCTCACCAGCACAACAAATTGCACTTTGTCAAGGGGGAAGCTGGATTTGTACATCTGTGGCATGAACACAGTCTCTCTGACTACTGGCTTCATTGTGCTGTTGCATGCAAAACAGAAAACAGACTCTTGTAAAAGCAAGCAACCAGTTCAGCAGTAATAACAAGGCATCACCAGAAGTTTGTACCTACTTACAGCATGGTGGCCATGCAGATTGCCTGGAAAGTCCTGTGGTTCTGGAGGTGCACAGTGAGGTGCATCACCAGCCTCTCTGGGTCTTGAAGCAGTTTATCCCAGCTGGCACTGCACCATAGTGTCTGCACTGATCAGCACAGACCCTGCCTGAGGCCAGCCGGCTGCTCTATGGCCACATTGCCACTCACTTCTTCTTCCCACTCTGATCCCACTCAAAATTTATGTTCTTAGACCTAATCTACATATATTCTGTATTTTTGCCTTTACTCTAGAGCTGAATAACCCTAGTGTAGACCAATTGCAAAAAGCTCTCATGTGCTCTCATAACCTGTTGTATTAAATACCCTGAACTGGTAATGGTGGTGGTTCACACCAGGGGATAAAGGAGCATCTTGATTCAAGCTATCTGTGCTTGCACAGAGTGTAAGTGCACCACCAAGGCGGCTGTGTAATTTGCTTCTCCAACTGGGAGAGAAGGCAGGCAAGGAGAACCGCTCTGGACAATGTCACTGATAACTCCAGGCACCAGCTGAATGTTCAGTCTGGATCTCTGGGATCACCGGGAAGTTCTTATGCCTGGGTCTTCCCTTCCCACAGCCCTCTGACAGATGGGATAGCTGATAGTTCTCAACTCTTTGTATATTTTGGTATGAAGCTCAGAAATGTGGCCATCCTGCTCTCATGAGTCAGCCCACATGCATCTTGATAACTGGAGATGTTCATCGACTCCTGAAGAGAGGGAATAATCTAATTAGGTTCTCACTAGTCATAGATTTGGAATTGTAACAGAAAATTTAAAAAACTGAGTGTTTCCAACTGGGTTTCATATCCCTGGAAGAGAACTTCATAAATGTTTGGGTAATGGTCATCTAATCAGATATATATTTACCTGAACCTGTTCCATTGTGGGAAAAAGAACTTCTAAAAATTGGTCTTGAGTGATAGCTTTAGTTTTAAAGCAGTCACCAAATGAAAATCCTTTTAAACCCAACTCAATCCCAGTTTTTGTTCAACAAAAAAGGGGCAAACGCTTTGAATACCAAGAACCAAATTAAAAATGAACCTGCTAATAAAAAGAAGAGAAAAATAAAAGCCTTTGGCTTAACTTTCAAATAAAAGCCTAATGCCCTTGGTTTAACCTTTCTGTAGCTTCTTACACTATGTTTACATGGTCACCCAAATGCTTGAAGAGGAAAACTTTCCCCCAGGATCGTGACCTTCACTCTGTTTTCTGTGGTCCTACACCCCAGATTCACTTTTCAGAACAGAATATAACTCCTACTGCACGCACTTCCAGACCACCCTGTTGGTAGCTTTGCTACATCTTGTCAAAGAAAGTAGGCTAGGGTTTTGCCTTCAGCTGTCTCCTTTTTTCTGGCATCTTAACTTAGACATCTTTCACCTCCTGGGGCTTAAGAGGCTTCTTGTAATTGAGAAAGGGCAAGTCCAGCACTTTTTTCCATGATCCTGTGCCATGCAGGTCCCACTTGGTTATCAATGGCAGTGTTATGAAAGTTCAGCAAGGCTAAACACTCATTAACTACTTAGAGGATTTTTTGGCTCAGCAAGTACATCCTTCAACAGTTCTGCTTGCTTACTCTGCTATCCCATTAGACAGCAAAACTTTGGGGCTAGACAAGAGGAGTTTTCACAATCCTTTGCACTTGCAAAGCAGAAAATCCTGAGTATTTAGGGTACAGTTCTTGCACAGCTGAGATGACACAGCCTCTCCACGAACAGCTTTTCCCATTCCAAAATCAGAGTACAACTGTGAGTGTAGAGGATTCTAAGGACTACAGCAAAACAGATAATAACAATAATGTCACCTCCCACACACTCTGGGGGCAGGAAAGCAGCATGGTGGTTGTTGTCACTTCTTTTTCTTGGGTAACGCCTACCTCCTTCTCCTTCAGAACATTGGGGTATTAGGGATACAGAACTAGATTTATTGATGCCTGGGGTTAAGGGGAAATTCAGACAACACCATACCATGATCCCTTTGGCCCAAACGACTCTCACTTAAACTCCAGTTTAGTCCCTGTGCACCTTTACACCTAAACACTTTTGGGGTCAGCAAGAGCTAGGAACACCTTGATTTTGACACGGCAATGGGATTTAGGTTAAATGAGGATTTCTTTGGCCATGAAGTTTACAAATTAAATCCTTATCTGGATAAGGCAAATTGGCATTGACTATAAATTTGCATCTCTTCCTTCCCTTTCAGTGAGGAGAGCCCTTCAGCCTGGGCAATAGATTTGTAATTTGCCAAAGACAAGGAGAAAGCTTCCACAAACCTCAGTAGCACCTAGAGTGTTTCCTTGGCATAGTGAAAGCTGTAATTATGCTCTTTTCAGTTTCCCAGCCTTTCCTCTATGCAGAATTTCTAGCATCTGGATCTTCTTCATCATTCCCATAGCAAATATCCCTGTCTTTAGTTTCATACCCACTTCAGACTCACCCTTTGTATCTTCTACCTTTCTTCAGTTTGGACCCACATGACTAATACCAGTTCTTTTACTGACTGCTTTTTCCTTCTTATAAAAATTATAGAAAAAATGTAAGAAAGTGTCTGTTGTGCTTTCACCCCAGCCAGCAGCCACTCCCCATGCAGCCACGCACTCACTGCCCCACCAGCAGGACTGGGGAGAGAATCAGAAGGGTACAAGCTAGAGAACTCGTGGGTTGGGATAAAGATGGTTCAATAGGCAAAGCAAAAGTCATGCACACAAGCAAAACAAGGAATTAATTGACTGCTTCCCATGGCAGGCAGATGTTCAGCCATCTCCAGGAGAGCGGGGCCCCATCACGTGGAACAGTGACTTGCGAAGATAAATGCCATCACTTCAAATGGCTCCCCTTCCTTCTTCTTCCCCCTCTTCATATACTGAGTATGATTTCACATAGTCTGGAATATCCCTTTGGTCAGTTTGGATCACCTGTCCCAGCTGTGTCTCCTCACAACCTCTCAGGCAGCCCCAACTTCCTCACCAGTGTCTCAGTATGAAAAGCAGAAAAGGCCTTGGCTATATGTAATCCTTGCTCAGCAATAACAAAAACATCTCTATATTATCAGTTCTGTGTTCAGCACAAATCCAAAATACAGCCTCATCCCAGCCACTATGAAGACAATTAATTCTACCCCAGCCAAAACCACCACAGTATCAAAAACTATAAAAAAGAAAAATATGTCATTAACTAAAATTTAGCATATTCATTTTAGCCCAGTTTCTTAGTAAACACAAAGTTAGCATTTGCTTCAGTATTTTCATAGTTTCTGCTTTATAACAGACGTCACTGATTAATTTCGATAAAATTTGACAGGTGTAGAGAAATCTCAAAATATTAAGTTTCAACAACTTTGAAATGTTATACAGTGCAGCTGAAGATATAATTTCATCCCCTGGGAAATCAGAGCTAAAGACAAGAGAAAGACCCTAAACAACACTTCTTCCTTTGGAAAAGCTGCAATAAGAGCTGAACATCTCTCAGGCCATATGCTATTTTAATAATACTTCCCTAGGTTTCCATTTCCTACCTTTAAGCCATGTGTCTCATTTGTTGGGGTTTTTGGGTTTCTTTTCCCTCATGTCCAGGGAAAGCACTGGTTTCACTAGTTAAATGCTTTTATTTTCCCTTTCATAAGCCAAATATCTGGTCATCCCAATAGTCTTGTGGGGAGTTCGTCATGCATCATGCTGCACAAAATCACAAACTTGGCCTTAATTTTTAGACCATTCATATACTGATCTATTGTTTCTGCATATCTGCAGGAGTCTGATATCTTGTAATAAATAAAAAGAGATATCCAAATGTCACATATTTCTTGTAGCTGAAATACTCCTGGAACTGATCCATTAGAAGAGTTAACTTTGCATTATCCTTTAACATTACAGGGCTGAGACTATCAATACATCATGCCCAATCACATGTGGGAAAGCAGATGTTTGTCATTTCTTTCCTCACCATCTTGGTGGTACATAAATACTGTTCAAGCATTTGTCTCCCCTTTCTCTCAAGCTATGATAAGACCTCTGTAAAAAACCAAGGTTTGTCAGGGTGCCATGTGTCTGCTATTTTCCCCATCAGACCAAAGCAGTAACAATCCAGCTGCACTGGGGTCAGAGACACGGTGTGCAGGAAGAAAGGCAAGGTATGAGCTAATGTGTTGTATGTGATTGCTGTATCCAGGAGCTGAACTAAGAGACTCAGGTCCTTGACATAAATCCAAGTACCACGTGAACTTTTCCAATCTGGTTAATCTGGTATCTTGCAACAGTTGTGTATATCAGTATAATGTGTGTCTGTGCTAGAAAACCAGATCATGCAAGAAAAGAGACCCTTGAGAATGAGGGCTGCTAACACACTGCTAAATATTCAGCGCAGGCAGACACCATCATGTTCAGCATTGTGGCAGCTGGTCAGCCCATGGGCTTAACCACAACCAGCTGATGTGATGATAAACATTACAGTCCCTGTCTGTGTTCAATGTTTAACAGCATGTTTAGCATTGTCTTAGTTACCAAGATTCCTCGGGGTTTTGTTCTATCATGATGAAATTTTCCAGTGTGGAAGAGCTCCAAAAGGTTAGTGTTTTACAACCACTGGAACATAAGACAGAGCATAAAGTGTCAAAAAGGAATAGATGGGTTTAGCCAGTATGCTTGCCTTGTGGCTATAAAGCGATCTTCCTCCCACACATGATATTGCCACAGGTGCAGTCCTGGGCAAAATGATCCTTTGTTTAGGAAGGAGGCACTGGTAGCAGGCATTTTTCCCTCTGGAGTCCTCCATTCTGGAGCAGCCTCCACTATCTTTGTATGAAAAACCTCAAACACGCTGTCTTGGGGGCATCCTGGCAAGATCCACCTGTCTTTTAACTCTTATTGGAGATGATGGATTGAGTGAATCAAGATTTCAAGTTGAGAAAGCCTTTTGCTTTGGCACAGGAACTGTTCCAGTAAGGCAAATTAAGATATTTGGATTTTTATCCATAGCTCTGGTGTGTATTTAAAATAATTACCCAAGTGTATGGAGCCATCATGATGGGTGCTTTTTAAATAAATATGGAGAAATAGGAAAAGATAACACATTGTATCATCATATAATTCCTGGAGCCTGAGTTCTCCACTGAGCCTCTTCCCAGATATTTAAGGAGCTATCTAAGAACTATTCAGACCCAAAATCCACTTTGGAGAAGGTTGGACCTAAGTTGGACAAGCAAGTTCTGTATCTGCCTCCTTCATCTATCAGGAAATAAAGTCAGTCTTCGATCAGAACCTTCCTTAACTTTGAGACATTATGAGTATGCTTCAAAAAATGGGTCTTTGCCTCCTCCAGTTTTTGTCCCCTGGACAGATGGATTCATATGATTGGTCCTCAGGTGCTTGGCTCAGTTGCACTGCATCAGGTTGCAATGGATCCTTAGATCCTTGACAAAGGCTCCTTAAGGAACTTTGAAGTTCTCCTGCCAAATATTGAAAAGAAGTGTAACTCTGCAAAATTAAACCTCCAAACAATACATCGAGGAATTTCCTGTGCCTGCATTTGTTAAGAAACAAAGGAAAAGAATGGAGAATAATCCACTTTCCTGAAACATTAAAGTTAACTAAAAGAGGCAAAATCAGGGAACACAAAACTAAGGCACCTCTCACTAGTGACATGTTATCCACAAAGCTGACCAGAATTTTAGCAAAAACAAGTTATCTTAAACACACGTTTCATTAAAAAATCACTGAAAAATGTTAATTGGAAAAATATTTTCTGCCCTTACCTTTGCAATCATAGTGACTATGCATAATAGGATAAACTAAAACAATTTTTTATTGGCACTGGCATTCTCTGGCTTTTGAGGAAAATAGGATGAATGATACTTGGTGGCTTGATCCAAAGCCTATGAATGACCATGGAATTTTGCCCATTCACTGCATCAGGTATAAGATCAGGGCATACTATTTTAATACAGTCCTAAGCAAAATGTAAATCAATTATTACCTGATCTCTTGCCTTTCGCTGTAAATTGACCATGTAAGGTCCAGGAACCAATATTTACATATTTTATTTAAATTGGTTTTGCTCATTACTATGTTTTTGGTTGCTTCTTTAGGAATAAGACAACTTTTCATGTACCACCGCACATCCCAAAGATCTCTTTCTTTGGGCATCTCTTTTTAAAAACCCTGAATTTTGCACAGTCATCTTATGCAGATACAGCAAATTGATTGTCTCATTTGGTCCTTTTCAACAATTCAGTTGCCAGATAAGACTCACCAAAGCACTTTTGTCACTTGTACATCTACGTCAATGTAGCTTCAAATTCTGGAAAGCCAAGACATGAAGGCAGACTCTTGTGAACAGCAATACTGTTTTATGCTTTTCAGTGGGGAAAAAAAGTCAGACAGAAGTCAGATGAGACACCCAGCCACCCTTGGTACTCTCAACAATAGGTCCTGCAAGGGGACAAAAGAAGGCTGTAGGAAAAGTTGTGGTTTTCTTTTGTTCTCTTTAATTAGCATCCCAGACAATTATGAGAAGACAATGTATGATTTATTGAGCAGTTGAGATATTATCAAGGCTTGTATCACAGCACCATCACGTATAGTGTTGTGTCCATAAAAGGAACCATCTTCAGGACAGTTTCAGTAAGGATTGGAAGCTATGTAAGGTAAACAAGATGGTTGGTTTGTTGTTTTTATTCCTGGTGTACCCACACTTAGAGCTGCCAAAAAGCAGGCAAATTTTTGCCTCCAAAAATAAAAAGTGATTATACTCTGTCTGAACAGCTCTATCCTTAACTGCACCACTGCCTATCACAAAGAGAAGGACAGATATGTATTTTGTGGTATTGTTTTTGGAAACTTACCATTTTCAGGAGTTTACAAGAATAATGTGGGTGTGTTGCTGCTGTAGAGCTGAAGTTTCATCAGTGTGAACTCATGGTCCTGTAGAGCACCCCACATTTATCTTTGCATATTTCTATGGGCACTGGACGCAGATTTTTTTTTTTTTTTTTAATTCACCAGAATATCACCAGCTTTCTCTAAAGGACTGATTCAGTACCACTGGCATCTGTAGGAGCCTCTGTGCAGATTCCAATGGCAGTTATGATCAGGTCCTTTGAGGAATGATGATCTTTCCCTCGGAGATCACCTTCAATCAGCAAAGCAAGAGTGTGTGCAACTGTCTCCACATTCAGCTATGTTTACCTGGCCTCACACCAGTCCCTGTGATTTTCTTCAGCAGCTGCTTTGCCCAGACTTCTTCCACATCATTAACAAAGACAAACTTTGGTCCAACTTTCAGACTTCTGTGCAATTTTAAGCCTTGTGACAGGAAGAGCAGGAGCATCAGCATCGCTCATTTGTTGAGGTATTATTTCTGGCTGAAGACTGAAATTTCAGCCTGTCTTCATAACACATGTATGTGAACATATCTGAGCCCCATCCAAGGATGTCTCACACTGAGTTCTTAAATGGTGAATGAATGGCTTCTTACACTGGACTTTATTTTTACCTAATTTTGTTACTGGCTGACTGCCTGAACTTGCCTAAGTCACTCTCTCTCATCATGCCTATGTTTCTCTCCCCATCTTTCTATATCTTACCACTTGAGCCCTTCAGTGTCAGGCACCATGACTTGAGTTTCACAGGGTCCCTAATGTGCTTACAGATTGTTCAGCCCTGACCATCATTTGGAAATCAGGGCACCAACCCAACACAAAGAGTAACAGCCCAATATGGGCAAATTCAGGCTTTAATCCTGCAAGAGAAGAGGCCCTGGATTAGGCTTTCTTTGCACTAGCATCTGAATTTTCAGTATCACAATGGAATCTACAGAATGAGGAAGGAACCAAAGTGATCCTGAGTGGTTCTCTCTCTGCCCCTCTTTGTTCTCACTCATCTCTCCCAGCAGACCAGGCAGATGTGCATGGCCACCTGGTGACATGCAAGATGCATAGGAGAAGGGGGCTGGATCTCAGCCTTGTGTTTCTCTGCATTTCAGTTCCCTGCTAGCAATATGGCACTAACAACACATAGGCTTCCTGGCTAGTTTGTTATTTGGAGCATCAGTTATTTAGAGATTACATATGTTTCTAATACCTTTGGGCTGTTACCCAAAAAGACTGTGCAAATTTCTGACTTTGAATCAAGTATAGAATTTATGTGACTAGCACACTATACTCAACAATGTTCATGGAGATAGCAAAATAAACCCATGCCAGCAACCCGAAGAACAGTCACAATTCTAACCCCAGGATAAACTGAGAGTTTCACGTATTCTTTGTGAGTAAATCTTTCCTATAATGTTTCTCCAAGTTGTGAAAAATGGTCATTTTTTTCCAGGGAAAAAAAAAACCCCAAAACTCCCTTGCTAACATAATTGTGAGAAATATTCAGAATAGCCAAGTAAAAATTATGGAAACAAAATAAAAAAATTACTTAAGCAATCCCCAAGCCACAGGTACAGCTGCTTTCTCCAACTGATATCAGTTCTCTAAAGACTGGCCTGTTTCATAAATGAAACACTTCTTTCTTGTAAATATGTTAATTGTCTTTTGACAAGCCAGAACTGTCTTCCCACATCTGGACTGCCCTAAGTCATGGCAAGGACACTGCATTTTTTCAAAGTCTCACCTACTGTCACGCTTTTTAGGCATAGCATTGTTTTTTCACTGTATTTTGCAGGTCTCAATTAGCAGAACAGGGCAGCAAAGTATTAGCTAATTATCACAGACAAGCAGTTCTGCCTTGCAAAGCCTTTTTGTCACTTAAAATTACGCGTGTTTAATTAAAGGTGTGTTTTAAAATCAAATTAGTTAAGCCAGTGCAAACACTGGAATATTTTTAAAGTTGTGTTGTATTGATTTAGCTTAATGTGATCAGGAAATTATTTATACTGAATTGATACAGAGCAGATTTAAAACATTCTAAGTGATCACATCTTGTACCAGTTCAGCTAAATAATTTTAAGAGTCAATTTTTTTATGGATCATATCTCACTGTTGTGCCAAGGAGCGTGAGCTGAAAGGGTGAATGAAATAACCAGATAAAGGAACATGATTCATCACTGCAATGCTTCAGTGCAAGCCTGCTGGTTTAGAATTGTAGCTGGCCATAGTAGTAAAATTCAGAATTCAGCATAGCTTGATAGTGCCTCCTCTAAGCATCTTGTAAGGTTTCCAATCCTAAAACAGGATGAGCTATTTTGGACATTTGGGTTTTGTTGGTTTTTGGTTTTGTCGGGTTTTTTTAACAGGCCTGGCAGTAGTTCTCAGAATCATTTCTTGAGTTGCATATTCATTTTTCTTTTTTTTTTTTTTTTGTAATTTCTGAAAACTTCTATCATTTCAGGCCTAAAGAAAACAATCATATTAAACCTTACTTGATTCCTTTTAAGAATTATTGCTTTCTAATCAAGGTTGACAGTCTTGCCTTTCTTACAGAAATTAGGTAAGCTCATTTTTATAAATAGTGCATTTCCATCAAAGATCTACTCTTTTCATTCTACATAGAAAAGAAATAAAGGGGGGTGTAGAGATATTGCATTTTCAAATAAAATTTCCCAAAATTAAATCCTACGAAGCTTAAGGTCTGAGAGAGGTGTCTTGTGGTGATTTTACATTGTAAGTACCGAGGGTTTAGATTACTTACAGAAGTTTTAGCCACCAAAAGCGCTGACTAAAAAAAAAAAAAGAGAGAGAGAGAGACAGAACTCTCTAAGACTGTATATCAGTCATTTGGACTGTGGCAGAGACGTGGAGACGTGAGTGCTGAGGTAGGAGTATCTCTGTTCTGTGAGCTTACGTGACGTTTTGTACCTCCAGGCAAAAGGTGAATAATGTCTGCTGGGCTCACAAAGAACAGCGTGCCACTGAAAACCAGGCAACAAACACATCAGTGGTTTGTTGAAACAAGCAGTCACCAGAGAGCCCATGGATGAAATAGCCCATCCAGCACTGTGGGCAAACAGGAACTGGTGCTGCAGGGTTGGGTGTGCATGTTGGAGGGTCTGCCCTGGTGACCTGTGCTGGGAGGGAGGAACAGGACATTCTCCAGACAGCTGTGGGCCAATGGAGATGGGCAGAAAGATGGACATAATAGTGATAAATTGGGATTTTAGGGGGCTTCTCTGCAAATCAGCACAGATAGCTCTGTCACCCACACCCTAGCAAAAATTGTCATTTATCTCTGGAGGCAGCATTCAAGTTGCCATGAACAACAGCAGTTAAAGAAGCTCACATTTGTTACTGGGAGCTGATAATTATTTACCAAGAAATGCAGTCATTACTGTCAGGTGATGATGACATTCCCACACTTTTCCCATTCAGTAACTTTTTGAAGACTCTGTGTGAAATCTTTGGGGGAGGGTGTAATGAGGAGCACTGGCTTCCCTTCATTACTGCTACCAAAACAGGTGTGTATTTTGGCAGTGGTTTTGCTTGGAATATTCAATTCAGATTAATATAATTTCAACATCTACTGTCCCGAGTGTGTGGTGGTTCCACTAAACACACACATTTCCCAACTATGAAGTGCAGGCTATGTCATTCAGCACAGGAGCCAGGTAATTCTTATCTGTCTCCCATGTGTGTCCCTTTCAGATGAACTCCACCAAAATCAGTAGCATTACAAGGGTTTAAAAGCAGAAGCAGCAGTGCAAACAGGTCCAAGAGAGGCAGTAGATTGCCAGGCCATTTGAGGTTGGGAACTGTGTTTGTTTAATCATTAATAATTGTGTTAAATAAAGATGTAGCACTATATTCTGGTTGCAACCGCCCAGCCCAGTGCCTTCTCCACTTGCACAAACATGGGGGCAGCTGGGAGAGGACAGCAGGAGAAAGTCCTTCACTGGAGCCAACAAAGTCAAACCTCTCTCCCATCAGTGCTCTCCCTACTCAAGGTGGCTATTTTGTCTGGAGCTGTGTGTAAAGCAATCCCATGCTATATAATGTCTTAGGATGGAGGCCATCCTGAGACTCTGAGGTAGCTGTTCCTTCTTTTTTATCTAATTCATAGCAAACACATTTGTCGATCTCCCCACTATTAATTGCAGATTTCCTACCTCTATAAATCTAGTACATTCTTTAGAAAAACCACTTGGATTGCAGACAATGAATGTACACCTTCTGCTATTTTTCTTCTGTCTCTTACATGTTAACTGTATATATTGTAAATTCAGTCTACTGCTGAGACTTTCCTTGGTTTCCCATTATATCATCCACATAATTTTGTAGGGGTAGATGTCTTCGCTGTTCTTGCTGCCTGGTTATTTGTTTGCTTGCTCATTTACATGCCAATAACCTTTCAAATTTCATGTCTTTATGAAGGCATTTTCAGTCTTGGCCAGAAGAACATCCTGAAAAGAGTATTCATGCCAAGAAAAGGAGACTAATTTTAATTTGCTGAATCATCAAATCTCTCAGAAAAAATTACAAGCCTCAACCTGCAAGAAACTACAGATGGACAGACCACGCAGGGAATTTCTCCTACACAGGTACAGCTTGCTACAGCCTGGTAAGCCCAGCAGTGCCATTTTCCTTTTATCTTGGCCAACTCAGTGAAAATCCCTGCTCTTGGGCAATCTTGTTATAGTGTCAGCCTTTGCTCGAGTAGCCCCATTCAGCCAGACCCTGCTCTGAGAGCTATGTAAATATTCAGTTAACAGCAATGATGACCTTCTCACGATTTGAGTCCTTTACCTGAATTACTCCTAATTGCCTTCACCACATTTTTGCTTTTTCCAAAACCTGGCAATGTCTTCAGGAGACTACAAAAAAGCAGAGCTAGGCAGAGAGCCCAGGAGATGAGCCTTTGTGTTCCCACTGACTGCACAGGGTACCATTTGCTGTATGGATGCTGTTATACACTTGAACAGATTACTGCTCCATTCCTATCATTTTAAAATGTATCCATCTGCATGGATCCTTTCAGGCACAATATTTCATATCCAAGTGGTTTTCCTTGTGCTTACACGATAATAAAATGTAATAGGGGAGCAGGGAAATACCTGCCACTGCCTCTAAAAATGTTGATTGTTTTCAGACTGTATTTCTTGAAGAAATAGCCTGGTATATGCACAGCATGTCAGAAGGCAAGTGAACATGTGTCAGGCAGAACTATCATTTAAAACCCATAAAAGAAGTAATTTATTAACAAAAATACAATGTGAAATACTTTAAAAAGTAAGGTCTAGTTTCTTTTGCATTTTTAAAGCATAAGACAATCCATCTCTTTTTCTTCATGTAATATCTCTAGTTAACCATAAAGAGGAATTTGACTGTCAAAAAAATACTTGGAAAAAGCTCACCGTAGATAGGAAAATTGAGCAAGAAAAAAAAAGCCTTTGTCCTGCTCACTGTTTTGTCATACTGACAAAGCTTTGTGATGTTACCTGAACAGATACCCTTTTGATTTTTTTCCCAGGGACTTTTTCATGCCAATGCCTAGTTTGGTGCTGTACCAGTGAGGCAGAGCATCCTCATCTCCTGAGATTCTGAGCCCCTCTTCTGTGCTTGGGCACTCCTTCACACCAATGATGGCTTGTATCTGGAGTGAAAACCTGTGCATCCCAGAGCTTCTTGGGAAGTGGAAATGTCCTTCTGTATATACAGTGATTGCTAAATCTAGTGGTGAGTTACTGTGCAGACTTTCTGACCAGCTGTAGCTTGCTATTTGTATGACTCTGTTATTCCTGGCTCATGTTTTATTTTAGGGACATTAACCTGCCTGTGTGTTTCTGCCGGTGACTAACTGGTAACCTTCCATGCTATGCCAAGCTCAAGACTCCTCAGTAAAAGACTCTTTGTGAGCCTTCATTTAAAACCTTTTTTGTTTGTTTTTTAGTGTCTCCTTCTCTTTCCTGCCCTCTCCCATACCCTCTCTCTTTCTCTTTTTCACCCTCTTGGCTTTTACTCTCTCATTCACACCAGGAACTAGGTAAGGACATGTCACCTGTAAGCTCTATGCTGTCAAAACCCATCAGTAGTTTGCTGAGAAAACCAGTGACCAGCTCCCTATCCACAGAAACAGCCCAGACAGCAGCCTCTCCCTAAATTGTGAACCAGGGCTTCAACAGAAAGCCTCAATTTTTCTGGGTCCCTGTGGATTGGAAAGAGAATAGATAACTAAGCAAACCTCCTCAACCCACCATCAACAGCTCTAGCAACAGGTTGGATCTAATTCTCAGGCTGAAACAGGGCAGGGCAACAGATACAAATCCTGATGTCAGCTGGAGTCACTTCAGGGCGTTCCCTCCATCCCTCCCACTATCAAAGCTATAACCAACCTGACTCCTTCCTCATTAAAGCTAGGAAGGGGCAAGAAAGGAGCAGAGAGGAGGGGAGAGAAGGGGAGATTGTCAAGAAGGAAAGCAAGCAAGGAATTAAGCAAGAAAGATACAAGGTAAAGAAAGAAACAAATATAGAAAATTCATGTTACTCTTAGTTTATTTACTGGGTTTTTTTTCTTGCTTTCTAATTAACTCACACCAACGTGATCAATATTTTCCTTGGTTTTCCAGACTTTCACTGAGATTTTTTCACTCCTGATCATTCAGCACTTTTTTTGAATCTTTTAAATCAAAACATTTTTCTCCAAATTACAAATTAACTTTTAGAGCGTTTCTCCACTAGAGTGTAACCATGTGTGGTTGAACATGATAAAAAAAAAATTATGTGGAAATACAGCTCTAGGTAAGGTACAGAGAAGTATATCAAACTAGCAGTGCTTTCAGTTAAACATCTGATGCTAAAGGTACCTGACAGCCACATTTGGTGTTGGATAGTTGTTTACTAGGGGAAAAATGTCAGGCAACAGTAGGTCAGCATCAGGAGGAATTAGACCTGTCATGCTGTTAACCTTTTATGAACTTGGAGATAGTAATTTCTCCTTTCTGTGACTTTTTGTCATTTGTCTGCTTCCCTCAACAGGGACATGAATGTTTCATGTTTATACATCGCCTAAAACGTGCCATCCTGGATTAAAGACTATAGTGCAAACATTGTATCACTGCATCACTATACTGCAAATCAGTTTGCAAACACAAATTGCTCTTGGTAGTATAATTCAGGGGTAGAAGAAGGTGTATGGGGTAGAAGGGAAAGCACAGTCACCAAGTTCTGCATGCTCCTGGCTAGCCAAGAAAAGGTTATGGAAAATAACGTGGTGGGGCTGCGCATAGGATTTTTCACCCACCTTCTTGCTGCTCTTGCTTAGGCTGTGACTAGGCAGGACTGGTGGAAAAGATCCCCCACCTCCCTGATGTCTGGGAAAGTTTCCCACTACCAGATTATTTCCTTCTACCAGGATAATAACCATCTTATTTCTTCCCCCTCTTCTCTTTTTCAATGCCACTTCTTTATGGGAGACTTTTTTGGGCAATTCTGCTTTCCAAGCCACCAAGTCCTACATTTCACAATCTAAATAGTTTATGTGCAAAAGCACAATATGCTGTCAGTCTCCTAACAGGTGTCTCTGCTTCACATCTCTTTATTAACAGGAGAATTTAGGGCTACTGAGACTTTAACCCCAAAATTGATAACCAACATGTATCACTTGCAACTAGCAAGGAGCAGGCTTCTGACTGATGTTCAAAAGCTCTTTTTGGGCCATTCACACACATGTACATGCACGCAATTTTTACTCTCTGTTAGCATTCACAGTTTCAGCTGTTACTCATCTACAACATCCACAGTTCCTTCTTATCCGCTGAGGGATTATCTGCCCAGGAATAAAGCCTGAGCTGTGAAGATTTTCACTTTGTTGGAGCATGTGTGACACCTCCTCTCCCAGCAGACTCACTGGATTTCAGCTCAGGCTGCTCTTCACAGCCCTCTGTACTCTACAGCACCTAAGGGAAGTATGTAGGAACTAAGTGTCCCTAACACAACTACAAGTGAAATTGGGATGAACTTGGCCAACTTGGGCTCTCATGGGCTGCTCTTCACCTAGAACACAAGAAAATGGGCAGCCAGAGGGAGGGTGAATGGGATTTTCTGAAATTAATGAAAGAGATGAAATTTCCTTTGTGTTTGTTTTTTATTTTAAGCCAAAGGAATAGGCTCTGACCTGGTGGAAATTTCATGACTCAGGAAAATTGGCAAGACCCTGACATGCTTCACATTTCTGACCCATTTGAGCATTCCCATCAGCGTCATCATCACAGAGCCAGTTATCCAACTAGGGAAGGAAAACCATACCATGTGGCTTACAGTTGGTAACATTTTTCAAACAGTTTCAAGAGAAATAGCAATATGCTTGGAGAGTTTTCAGAGTGAAATACAACAACAAAATTATTCAGTAAGAATAATTCCTACAGTACTATTTACTGTCCCACATTAGTATCAGGAAGTAGAAAAGGACATGTGGGACAGAGAGCCAAAGAGAAAGAAAAGAAGGCAAATGTCCTCCCACACACTCAAAAGATGCACCCTTTCTGCATTGCTTCAAACTGAAAAGAACCCAATAATTATGATTTCACATTTCCAAGTGAACTAAGCCCAGTACCACACAAATAGCCTCACTGTCGTAATATGCTGTTAGCCACTCATCCTAACCCTGAACACACTCTCCAGAACTGATCCAGCAGACTACTAGCACTAATTTTGGTTGTGGCTAGCCTTCATCTGTTGAGTTTTCATTAACTCTGTATCACCCAGGTCTTCATTAAACCTATTACTGTTTTTATCTTTTGATGTACTCATCTTGACATGTCTTGAATGGTTGGAACCCAGACTGTATGCTCACAAAATGGGAGAAGATTCAGGAGCACCAGCTAAGAGTCTGATTTGAATTGGCTCTTGAAAGGATAGCATCTTACAGATTTTTTATTCATGTAATCCTGAGCCTACTATGGTTTTGCTAGAAACAAAGCTGCTGGGTGGCCTTCCTGTGAGCAAGAGCTGGTTCCTGGGATAGATGGTCCAAGTGCCTGCAATACAGGTCGACCTGAGCTCTGAGCCCAATGAGAAATGAAACAAGATTCAACTTGCTTGACTAGTACTTTTCACGAGTTGTAAGACCTTCCCCTAGGAAGCACCTCATGTGTGCATTGATTTAAGTTAACAGAGCTCAGAAATGCACAAGGCCAGAGCAAGGCTCAGGCTGACTCCCTGAAGCCAACTCTGCAGAGGTTTTGTGGCTACACCCTTCCCGTGAATGGACACAGAGGGGCGTTCAACTTGGAAGATGATAAAGAGCTTTTAGTTCAGTGACCCTGTCTATGCAAAAAGCTGTTGCAGTAAAACTGCTCTTGTAAGAGATCTTGTTCCAAACCACAGTTCATGTAGCAATGAGAAAACTGCATGAAGACCAGGTCCTGAACACATTCTTAAGTCAATGCTTGCAAGCAAATCTTTTGATGTCATAGGACTTCCTCCCAGGAGTTACTCCACTCATGTGCAGAGGCCACTGGACACAAGGCATTTGCCTTGCAGCAGAACAATGAGTTCACAAGCCCAGAGCAGGAACAGGTCTGGTTTGCGTACATTTTCTTTTATTTTTGAAGCAATATATCAGCTTTTTCAGTGTCTCCGTGAAAAAGGAGATTCCTATCTGATAGAGCACAGCAACAAAAGGGAACAACAGAGATTTTTATGGCTTTTGTCATCTTTTAATATTATTTCATGAGCTGTGGTTATAGCAGTTTCGAACCATAGCCATTGCTTGCTGCTTTGTTTCTACTTATCAGATGCAAAGCCAAAACTAAAAGAAAAGCTAACATGTTTGACGTGCTTCATCCGGTGCAAGAGAACAGCCTATAACAGTTTGGAAGAAAACACTGAATTTAAAAAATAAGGAAAGAAAGAAAAAGAAAGGAAAGCTCTTGTTTTTATAGAATTATTATTTGAAAGCCATGGTATATGACTCTGAAGTGGAGTGGTGTAGCTGTACATTGCACAGACTAGTGTATGCCTCTGACATGCTAAACACTGATATCTCCTTATAATGATGTGTTAATGTAAAGGGAGTGATTTTGCAAAATTTTATGCCTTATTAAGGAAATGATTCAAGCCCAGGAAATGTGCGGGTTAAGTACTTGCTTTCATAAACATGGGTTATGGTGGAAAAAAAGATTTTAGATATTATGTGGAAAAATGCAGTAAAAAGCGCTGAATTAGCCCATTCCATTACATTGAATTGTTCAGCAATTATGGTCATCCCCCAGCCTAGAAAATTAAAGTATATAATGAAAACCCAATCTAAAGATATTCACTGCTGTGCTACTGAAGACATAGCATCTCATGCTTTAGAGTCACTTTGGGCTTCAATGACCAACCAAAGTTATCCGAGGAATAAGTTTAAACCATCTACAGTCCCAGCCTGGGGTTGCCGTCTGCTCTTTCCTTTCACTTCTCACACCACTCACACAACTCGGAACTGCAGCAGATCTTCAGGGGCTCAGATGTGTTCTTCGTAAGCAGAAGATCTTGTGCTAAATGCTCAGTTGCAAAGCAAGAGCAGTGTTCTGTGCTCTTAATTCCAGAAGGCAGGATCAGGCCACCAGGCAGTGTGATGGGGATGGCCCGTCTTGCTGCGGAAGGAAACTGTGTTGGGTGGGGTGAAAGAAATAATTTCCAAATATTCATTTGAACTTGCAAGCCACTTTGTATTTCAGCTCTTTCCCTAAGCCATCATGTTGCCTCAGCACAGCAGTGTCAGTGCTTGAGTATATAAATGAGCATTCACGGAAAGCACGATCTTCATGCACATGCTTGAGCAGTGTCTGCAAGTCCCTTCCAGGCCAAACCTCTACCTGACACTTATCTTCTCAGTGCTATTTATGATCCAGTACTTACTAGAGACATTCACACCTACTGGGTATTAACTTAGCAGATCTTTCAGCTCCAAAAGCCACTCACTGACTCTTCTTTCTTGCTTTTTCTCGGTTGCCTCTCCCCAAAGTTTAGAAGCAGTAACTTTAGCCAGATTCTTTTTTCCTAAATTTAAAAATAATAATGTGTCTCCTCAGTATAAAATGTCTGTCTCCTCCACTCCCAGCCTCCTGGGGTTGCCGTGGGCATGGTCTGTAAATTAAGTGGAGGCACTCAGCCCTCAGCTCGGCTCTAGTCAAACATTAGCTGCAATGTTTACCCTTGTGTAATCTTCAGTTTTGCATTAATTTAATACTGCTCAGCACTTTTTAACATATTCAGCAAATCCGTGGCACACCGTGTTTTGTGTCTGTATCTCCCCCATGAAATCAGGTTTTGATTTTTAACCAAATTCATCAAAGTAAACTCCTCGCAATACTCTCCCTCTCCTTTGATCTTTACATAATTTTTTTTAAAAAGAAGTTGCTTTATGTGGTAATTTAGCTATACTCTGAGGGGTTTTCCCCCTTAACTTCAAAGACAGCAAATAGGAAATTGTTTTCATTTTTCTTTCACATTTCACAAACAACATGTTCTAGTTGGTTTTGAGCAGCAGAAGGTAGTAAGCATCTCCCAATTAATAATTCTCAGGTAATATTGTGGCCTCTTGGAAGCACAGATCTCAAGAAGTTCCGTACATAACACAAGCAAATAAAATTGTCTTGGAAGGTCTGGCTAAAGGACAGTCAGAATGGGCACACGTCATCATTTTTAATCATTCTTCTTTCTTTGAACCTTCTTCTGAGCAAAATAAAACAGACAGAAACCTTGGAGTAGGTAGTTAGAAAGCCACTCACCTCCTGACTTCAAAACTGCAAAATCCCACTGAGCTGGAAAAATCAGCAACTAATGCCACACAACCTGGAGATCTCACCCCAGCCCTGCTACAGGTAATCCCACTGAGAAGAGGGAAGGGATTTTGTTGAAGCAAAGACTGAAGCAAAGTCAAAACCAGACCTGGGATTTTTGGTTGATCCAGTCAATAAAGATCCAGCATTTCATACTCACCAAGGACACTTGTATGACTCTCACCACGCAGAAGACTGGGCAATCAGGTTCTTGCATCAGCATTTGAATTGCTTGATCTTTTCTGGACTGGTGAGGTACTTCAGTATATGCATCATCCCACCTACACCTATATTAGTAACTCTGCAAGGATCAATAGCTGTGTGTCAAAAACATTTCTAGCTCTTTGTGCTTTCATCATGTTGGGGCAGAGGCAGAGCCTGGAGAAGAGCAGGAGGAGCTGGAGGCAGTGGGGACCATTTTCACCCATGTCACAATGCCCTGGTGAGAAGCAGCAAGGGCACTTAGGCTACAGTTAGAGGCACAAAGTCCAAGAAAAAGAACTGCTTGAGCTCTACCACTTCCCCTTGCAGCTGATTTTTCATTAAATCTCCCTTGCTGTTCTGCTCCCACCGCAAGGACTTGACATGTCTGAGCGTGGCCCTCAGGGAGGGGGCTGCACTCAGTCTCCGGCATGCTAAATTTAGCACAAATAGCAAAAATCCCAGTGCAAACAAGGGAGAACAGAGAGCTTGCTTGAAGAGACAATTCTCTTCAGCTTTTTGACACACATAACTTCCTTTCTTGTCTGTTTAGGGAAGTGTACAGTTATGTGTGGGCCGGGAGCTGGGAGCGCTGGGCCGGTTCTGCTGGACGGTACCCGCTGGCTCAGTGCCCCCCGGGGACCCCCTTGATCTGCTCACGCCTGTCTGAGGCCCTGCTCAAGCCAAAGAGATTAAGGAAAAGTCAGTGAGAATTTAGGCACGCCTGGCTCCAACAAGCAGTTTGCACCAATTCACAAAGGGAAAACCTTGGAACTGTTTCCAAAAATACAGGCCACTCGTGTGAGTTAAGCCTGCAAGGGAGCCTAACGTGCAGACTTTCCCCATAAGCAGGGTTTACCTCAACTATGTTTATTCTGTAAACTCTGGTTTCTCAACAGAAACAGCTCATCACGCTACACCCTGGCTTGACAAATGTGCAGAAGGCTTTTGTAAAGAGCTAGAAGCAGAACAATCCAGCTGTTTCTGTAGTGAAAACTGTTGTTAGCAAACTATCTCACCATTTTCCCCTAGCATTTTTTTTGGGGGGAAAAAAGATATTAATAATAATTGCATACAATGGGAAGCTGTCAGATTGATAGCACTGAAAAGGAAGGGAGTATCTCAGGCCATGGGCAATTACCAGTGTGAACAGTAGCAGCATAGCTGTCCCCACAGCCTCTGGTGAGGGAGTAGAGTAAGAAACCCAGGCTTTATCCTGGAAACAAGTGAATTATTCAGAGCAAGACATTTGCCAGTGTGCTTTCCCTTTTCTTTTTGTATACTTCTGATTTGAGAAGGGAATTTTTGCACAGTGCTTATGATGTCAGAGATTTCTTTCTCAGAATTGTTGAACAACTCTTGGCCCACATTGCACCCACAAGCTATTCACACTGAGGTTTCACAGGTTGAACAGAGTGAGGGAGGTTAGATCTGGATGCAGGTTGGGGCTGTAGGCCACCAAAAGCAAGGGAAAGAACTTGCACTGGACAACTTCCACCCAGGGCTCAGCTCAAAGGCCAGAGTGATGCTACATGTCCCTTAGCTGATGAGAAAAAGCAAGAGCTCAGTGTCCGTGCAATGCAAGCTGAGTTTGTGGTTACTGTGCTCATTAATCAGTGTCAGTCCATCCATGCAGTGAGATCACATTGCAGGACAATTCCTGCATCCACACAGCTTCCAATGGAAGTACAGTGTGTATATGCATACATAGCCGTCAGGCTCATTATTTTTCTGTCCCTATCACTTTTGTAATCAAATTTCAGGACTGAAAACCTGTATTCATTTCTTCAGCATTCACTTGGCTATCGAGCTGAGTTTCCATTGAAGAGGGGCATGAACAGCATCAGCATGAATTAGGCTCTCAAAATAAATCAGTCAAATATTTATGAGAAAATAAATACACACTATTTTGTCTTGTTTGATGTTACTACGGGATTGACCCACAAAAAGAGTGTGGAGGAGAGACAGTGATTTTCCTGCAGTAGGATGGCTAATAAATCAAGGGCAACACAACCTGGACCAAATTCAAACCACTGTAGGCTCTTCCCTGTATTACTGCCAAACCCTGAGCCACCCAGTTCTTCTCTGTCTCACCCCCCAAATATATGTTTAGATTCCAAACACAAAGCTTAATTGTTTATTAAGGAAGTGGTTATGATGGGGAAATAATGCCGTTGTGGAGTAAAGAGCAGGACGGTTTTACAAGATGCAGTAGAATTTATCATCATCTCCTCCAGATCAACTCCCTCACCCCTTTGCTCTTTTTTTTGCTTTTGCTTTAATTCTCATTGAAATAGAAGTCACTTCTCTGGCTGTGGACAGGATGGTATGCAAAACCCACACAGGATGACTGCATTGTGTTGATATCATGAAAAAAGATCAGCTTTCCTTTTATTCATAGCCCTCTGAGACCTCTGATTAAACATGTGGCCTTGTTTAACCTCTGCTTTATTCTCCCAGTGCATCTGGTGAAATTACAAACCAAACATATTTTACACCCTGTTGTAGTAAATTGATGAATCTCCTGTTAAACAGAATAAAGTTATGCATGGAAACTGTAGTGATTTTTTCCCTTCGAGGGTATAAGACAGTGAGATGGTACCTAACTATCTATTCTATGTAATGATACTCATGAAAGCAACACAAAAGTCTATAGTCACATACTTTGGCTGTTCAGATCTTAGCAGCAGGTTTATGTGACTGAATTAATCTCTCCATTGTGTCCTGTGGAGTTGTACCTGGGTACAACTATTAATTCACACTTATAAACTACTGATATCAGATTCATAAAATTCTCAATAATGGAGCAAGGCACAAAAATCCCTGGCTTGTTCCTAAATCTGCAGTGCTTACATCATGTATATCTTCATTCAGTGACGCCAGATGACTCACAAAAATGTTAGCTCAAGATGTATTTTAAACTCCTGAGTTAGCACTGTCCTGAGAAGAAAATTCTAATTTTGCTTCCTGTGGGCATACTTTTGAGAGCAGATTATAAATCTAACTAGTGAAAATTGCTCTCTCTTTTTTTTCCACACAAGCAGTTTTGGAAGATCAGGATTTTTCACTGTGAAAACAGCAAATTGCCCACACTAACAATTTACATGCACACCCAAATCCTTTGCTCCTGTTCTCCACCCTTGCAGTGTCTCTCTCTTTTCTTCTCTGGCTTGTCTGGCTTTGTGAGACTGTCCCTATCTTTGCAGCAACAAATCTTTCTACTGAGGCAAAAAACATTCACTGTCTAAGACAAGCAGAGCCTATTCCATTTCTGCCTGGACACAGTCAGGATCACACATTCATTCTGGGTGTTTCAACTGGAAAGTTGCAGTGAGACCATTTTGAATGTCTAGCTTTGAATGTCAGGCATGAAACAAGTCTGGAGAAGTCTGGTCCCATTGTAGGACACAAGGCAGCACCAAACAAAATCAGAACTTCCAAAGGGAGTAGCATAGCTACCTTCCCATGCTGCCCTATCCAGGCTGTCTAGCAGGGTCTGCCTCTGCCAGTGCAAATAATTGTCTCCTGGGAACCCTGTCCCTCCTTTTAGACCCAGCTCAAGGTGATCACCTCGATTGCACCTTGAATCCCAGGTCCTCATCTCCTGTTTACTCAGCACATCCTGGTTTTGTTTTTTTTTCTTTTGAAGCATATCAAGTACTTCTCTCAAAAATTTAAATTCACGTCTGATTTTGGGAATTGCTGGCTTCAAGGACTGCTCCCTCTGGAGAGCACAGGCAAGATAACATCTGCTGTAGTTTCCTAAGTACTGCTGTGTTATATTCCAGTAGTCTTCAAGAATCAGTATCACAGAAGAGTTGAGGCTGGAAGATATTTTTGGAGATCATCTGATCTATACTGCTCTGGTCTCTTGACCATCTCAGTGGTCCTCCATTGGACTCTCTCCTCTATGTTCCTGTCTCTTTTACTGAGGAGCCCAGAGCTGGACATAGTTCACTTCATGAGAAATCCATACATTCAGTGAAAAGCAATAGCAAAAGACATATGTCAGACAATTAGTCAATTCAGGTCTATTAGCTGGGTGAATATGGCTAACATGCACAAAATAGAAATGTTTCCTTGGAGGGAGTTAAAGTACATCCTCCTCTTTTAACCAAAAACACATCAAAGATAATGGTAAAATGAGTTTGTTTTCTGACAAGAGGAGGTTACTAGGTCATGGACTTCATTTCCAGACATCTGTATATTCCTCAGCATTTGCCTGTAGTTTTCAAAATTTGCCAGAAGCAGTGGATTTGACCAGATTACAGGGGAGGTCTGTCCCCAGCAGGCAAATGCATTTGTGCATTTGAGCTTGTTATTTGCCTTTTTAGGATCCATTATGCACGGGGGTTTACTCTCTGGCTACTCCACATCAATGAAAATGGAACCATAAGGCTGCCCAGGAGCGAGTGTAATAAACACTGCCCATGTCTGACATTAGCTGTCTGTACTGCTCAACTGCTAGAATGGACCCTGTGAGATTTTTCAGGTCAGTCAGGCCCCAGACAAGTTTCAGGGACCTTGGAGAGACCACAATGGACACACAGCATGAAAAGTTTGGGCATGGCATTTATCCCATGCCACCTAGCACTTTCTCACTCAATTTCCAGGCATGTTTCAAGGGTTAACATGAGCAAGGGGCTGTTCAGATGGGAAGTTTGGACAGGTGCCTCTTTTAGGTAGATGAAACAGTCCAATATGTAAGTGGACCATTCTACAGCAGTAAATGGTCTAAAGGACATTTAATTTACCACAATAGACACCCATCAAGATGAGCCACAGCAGTGTTTTCAGTGGTCCTAATCCCTAGGGATGTTGGTCCACACTGCAAAACCCCTGTGAGAGGCAACATATGCATCTGATTCCCCAGCAGGCCCGTGGCACCATCAAAGAGGAACGCACCTCTTTGCACCTCTGAGAGAAGGCACAGCGGAGTACACCAGAGCCAGCAAGTGTGCATCTCCATTACCACAGGCATGAATGCAATATTTCACTTTCAATCCACCCCATTCCTCTTTAACGTAGCACATTTGAAATGGAGGGTTGATATTACAGGGGTTTTAGTCATTCTATGTCAGCCTAGACCCACTCTGTCACCAGCCCTGGGCACATTCCCAGGCAGGAGAAAAAACACCAACAGCTTTTTAGAAAGATGTTTCAACCTACCTTGGGCCTCAGGTCACCTTCTGAGATCTCCACTGAGTCTTGAGGCATCTTGGGTGGCTAGCAGCATACCTCAAGCATGGTGGTAGAAGACAGCGCTAAGCTTTAGAAGAATCTAAGGCAACATTTTTGAGTGATATCAACTAGGAAAGGGCTCTCCTCTCCTGCAAATCCAGAACATGCACTTCCCCACAGCTTGCAGATCAGTTGCACAAACAATGCATGCCATCCTTTCCACCTTATATCCCAAAGGAGTCTGACCACGATGACCAATCCCCTCTGAATCCTGGATCATGGTTAGATGACCATGTCTCACCTTTTGTGTTGGAAACTGAGCACATGCTTGTTGGGAGATGTCCAGGCAATGCATGATCCGGCTGCTTCTTAAAGTGAGGGTTTCAAAATCTACCCACACTGGCCCTATTCTGCTTCCATTTAGTAGCACAAGGGTTTTCAAACCCATCATCTTTTCTCAGCAATTAGTGCATAATGGTATTCAAGTAGTATATCATAATTAGCTTCTCCCTTGTGACCTTTCTCTGCCACACACAGATTCAGAACATCTTTATGTCCTTCTAAAAGGCATTAATCTTTACAGTCAAGCATTTTGGCTTCTTTTTCTCCCCTATCCCACCCCAACAGAAACTATCTTTTCATGAGTCAGTTAGGCAAACCTATAGAGCATTGCCAGAATGTAAACCTGAAATCCAGTAGCATTTCAAAACAGACCTGCCTCTGTAGTTGGTACAAATGTTTTCCCCTGTTTGAGCCACTTTCCCTAGTACACAATGTTATGAGCCCATGCAATATTTTCTGCACAGCTTACTCCTGAGTAATTTAGTCTGATCTCTGCTGATAGGTGAGTTTGTTTTTTTTTCTTTTTAACTGCATATGTTTGGGAGCTGGAAAGAATGCTCTGGGTTTTGAAGAGGCTTTATGGTTTAATCGAACCAAATGTTTTGTGCAGCTATCACACCTATCACTGCTGGAGTCTGGTGTTATCCTGGGAAGAGAAGGGTTAATTTGCTTGAGTCCAGCCACTAGGCATAAGGGAAGAAGGGAAACTGTGATTTCAGGGGACTATTCCTGTTTACACCATATATGAAAAGATAACCTTTCCCAAAACACACCATTCTTCTGCTGCTGAGCTTGGGGAGAGTTCAGGAGGTCAGATTGAACAGGGCTGGTCCCTGGCTCTGCCTCTCATCGCTGGATGTTCATTATGTGCATAATGTTCTTTGCTCTTGAAATTTATTTCAAGGTCAGAGAAACTTACCTTCTGTGTATTGGGTTGAGGCATGTTTTGTTAGGAAAATTTATAAGATGGCTTGTTTTAACAGTTGTTGCTGTAGATTGATTGGGTAATATTTACTCGTGCTATAATTATCTTATTTCATAGCAGTGAATGTAAGGAGGCAGCTAGGCATGCTGAAACCAGAATAACAGAAATCAGGAGATTTGCACCAGGAGGCAAGGTGTTGTACTGTATATACTGTTGTGTCTTGTTATTTATATCAAGCTAAACTTGTTTTTCCAGCTATTTGTGCAAATGACCAGCTACCCAATAAATTACATCATTTCCAGTACTGAATGGCACCATGACATGTTAACTAGGAATTTAAGCACCAGAAAATAATCTTGACTGACTTGAAAGTGCAGCTATAAAAGCCCAATGAAAGCTAATTTTCTGGGGCAGGATGGGGAGGAGACAGCTAGGAAACAGGCAGGAGGAGGAAAGGAGGGAGGAGGTTGGGAGACAGACAAAAAAGAAAGCCTCATGCTCAACCAAATCCACATACACAAGTTTTAAAATTCTAAGTCTATAAATATATTCCCTGTAAATATTTATTTTAGGTTGATCAGTCTCTCCTTCCTTGGCTGAGCCAGCTCTGAGCCCTTCTCATGTTTTCAGGTGTAGATGAACATCTGACTGGAGGTGAACTGCAAAGAGTTGGTGCAAACCTAAATATGTGTAACTATATGTGGCAAAAGCCACCAAAGGGAACTGTAAAAGCAGACATGCATTCCCCACTTTTATTTTAGGCCTTTTGTATACAGGAACGCGCCAGTGTGGAAAGAAACAAGAATTCAAGAATTATCTTGATTTGGGTTTTTTTCACGTAAGCAGTTAAGAACTACTAAAACCTTTCATGCAGGCATACAACCTCACAAAGGCACCATGGCCTGAGCCAGCAAGACAAGGAATGACTGACTCCTGCCACCAGCAGGCACTTGGGCAAGGCTGAGTGTGTCACCAGGCACATGGGCTCACCAGGACATCCAGCCCAGGTGGGGTTGGATCCTGCTCGGCCTTTCTGCAGCCCACTCGCCCTGGGTTTCTTCATCTAGGGCTCACCCTGACATGTGCTGGGGCAGTGAGAAGGATCCCTGAGCTCTGCAGGACAAGAGGGAGCCTCTTCTGCTGTGTGGGCATCCCTGTGGGTGGTCCCAAGGCAATAGGCTAGGAATGAAGTGACAGGAAGGATCTGTGCATGAAAGAAAACCCTCTCCTCTCATCCCATTGCAGTCCCAGGACTATTTCCCAAAGCCTCTCACCAGGGTTTGCTCCCCAAATGAAGGCTGACTTCAAACCAAAGCTGGTGTAAGCATTGGTTAATTTTAGCCTAAGAGGTGAGAATCCTGCAGTTGTGCTGCCTGTTTGCCTGCCTCTCTTTTAGCATGTCCTTCATCCCAGTACACACACCCTAATAAATTTTGATTCCAGTTTCGACTAACATGAAGTGAGGGAAGAGAAGAGAGACTTGAATATGTGACCCCAGTAAGGGAAGGGAGCTCCAAACTCAGCTGTTATCCTTGGCAGTGACTGCCTAGGCAGCCCACACTGCCTTTCTTGCTGGCAAGTGAGCATGCAGACAGGCTACAAATGTGAGATCAGCTCTCTGCTGGAGGGGAGCTGGGGTAAGCCACGGCTATCATGACAGGGTCAAGGCATTTGGAGTCAAAGGATATGAATTTGTATGAGACAAACCACTACTGACTGAAAAACCCAGAGAGTATTAAATGGCACAACAGGAATTATTCATGGTAGCTCAGTCTCCTCTTTACTTTTTGGCACAATCATTTACAAGAACAGAGGTGACAATGTAATACCACCTCTGGGTATTACCTCTGGACACCTGTCATGGCTGGAAAAAGGGTGTTCACCTCCTTCACAGATTGTACAAATGAGCACCTTGCCTTAGGTCTTCCCCAATTTTTCATCCAGGCATCCAAGCAAAGAGCAGCTGGATCCTCACACCATGCTGAAATATGGGATGTCTGGGAGAGCCTGAAGGCTCTGAGCATCCAAGCTTAGAGCAGTTGGTGTCCCAAGAACCACAGTATCTGTGCGTCTCTCACTGTCTTTCCTCTGAAATCCACATTCACATGCCATAACATCATGGCATGACTAGATTCACAAGCTTCCTCTCTCCTTCTGTGTCTCAGACAGCAGGGTGCTCAGAGAAACCAGTGCCACACACAGTTTGATGTCAGACCTGCCACTTTCCACACTTGCTGCCATCTCTGTAGGTAAGGATGATGACCACGCTGCACTGGGTCCTGCTTTCGGTTCCTTTTCTCCAAGGTCAGTAGGTTTCCCCCAGTGTAAGTGAGAGCACAAAAGCTGGCCCTTTGTCAGTGGATTTTGGGGCTCTTTAATGGGATTAAGCCAGTTCCACCCAGTGCTGGTTGCTACAAAGGCTTTTTCTTCTGTCTCAATGACGTGTTACATCTTAACGTGTGTGGTCATATCTGCAGTCGATTTGTGCTGCTCTTTGTTCTTTGCACATGTTTTTATTGCCTGGGGGGCATGCAGCAACCAGCCAGAGAGCTTTTGTGGTGCCCAGTTGATTCGACTCTTTACTCAGTTAATGCACTGCAGCCAAAATAGGAATCTGCAATATCAATTCATTGAAAGTAAAGATGAATGACAATCGCAGAGCACTTTCAGATTGGCAGGACATAAAGGATGCAACATTGCCAGCAGTGTAACACAGATACCGCTCATTTAACTTTTGCAACCTATTTGCTTGCCAGATAGATGTGTAGCCCCCTCCTTGATAAAAACACATGAGAAGCAGCACATTCAAACTGCAATTCATCCCCTCTCCCTTGGGCATCTACTGAGGCTGAGATAAAGCATTGTGTAGAGGTTCTTCTGTCACTGTCCTTTCCCATCAAGGATGGAAAGGAGCCCCACAAAATGGTTTTTCAGTGGCCAGTGCCAGAGATAGTGCATCCTCCCAGGTACCACATTGCACAGGACTGTTCAGGACTCAGAAACCTCAGAGTTCTTCTCAGATAAGCCCCCAAACCACTGCTGGAGGATGTGCACATTTGATCAATTATGACCTGAGATGCGTGTGGATATTTTGTTAGAAGTAGTGCAGAAGCAAAATGCTCTCTCGTTGCCTGTGAACCATGGGTATATGCTGTTCCTTGGCCACAGACCGTTTATCATAAGACCATGAATTGGCAAGCACCCTGACAAAGGTACTGGCCACCCAGCAGGGCAAGAAGTGTGTCACAACACTGGCACACAACATTGTTCTAATCCCATCAGCTTTCACCAACATTTCCTGGTAAATAGTATACAACAGCCCAGTTTGAGAAAAATAAGGCAAATTTCAGGAAATATTCAGGAAGGCATCATCAAGAAAACTAGAAGTCTGGAGCATTTGGAACACTTAATACCAGAGGAATATTTGAAGTTTTCAAAACATTTGTAGAAATACATTTTTAATAGAAATTGAATTTTTAAAAAAATCTTGTTAATATCATCATCAATAAAATTCAGGAATAATGTTTATGTCTTACCACTGTTGTGAAGAGAACTAAAAATTCCCCTGCCTGAAAACAACAATTCATTTGTGTGCTGGCAGTCAGAAAAGTTCATTTCTCTATTCTAGTTTTGAACTCCTTTGTGTTCTGACCACTCTTTTTTCTGCTTCCCTCTTCTTTGTAATTTGTCTCCAATTTTTAAAATTTAAAAAAATGGTAAGATATTAACTTCAAAGTTATAAGATTAATTTGCTTCTTTCCTACCTTTTTAAAATTGTATCTTCCTTTTCTCTAGGAAGGAAAGAAGAAAAATATTGTTAAAGGATCATGAAATACTATCTGTAAATCTAAATATCAAGAATGTGACATTCTTTTGGGGGTTTTAGAGTAGATAACAATGCTTTGCCTATCCCTGCCCCATTTTGGGAGAGCTGCACAGTGTGATCCAGGTTTCAGTGGTGTCCTATACAAAGAGAGACCTTCTCAGCAGTCCAGAACAGAGGGATCTCGTCGTGTGAAAGCAGCTCAGCACCTCCGTGCCACCCAAAAGCCCAGGGGTGACCGAGCAGGGAGTGTTGGGGTTACCTGATGTGGGGCAGGGCTGCCTCTGCCTCCCCCTGTTGGGTGTGCCCAGGTTTGCTTGGCTTGGCCACGCCCTGCTGCCCTGGCTGGAGCCCAAGGAATGGCGTTTCCACCCAAACCTCTGACACGTGTGCTCTAACCTAACAGCAGCCACTCCAGAAAGCACCTTCAGACCATACAGGTTAAGACATAGTAATCAATTCTTTGACTCAACTTTTCTGCACACTCAATCCTCGATACCAGATTAGCACACCAAAGCCTCTGAGCAAATGTAATGACTGCTTCCCTGTGCTCCCTCCTCTCAGCAAACCTATGGCTTGAAAACCTATAAATGTGCTGTTTCAGCTGTTTTAAAGAGCTTATCATGGTTTTCTGAAAGTCTAGACTCAAAACTCTGGATCCCCTTCATAATAACATTTAATGCTACCATTATGTAATTGAATCCATTTTGTCTGTGTGGTGGGAATATTATTAAACTGTAATTCATTTCACCGTCTTGATGCACTTGGACTTTTAGGTCCAAGTCTGGAATGAGGAAAGGAAAGGAAAGGAAAGGAAAGGAAAGGAAAGGAAAGGAAAGGAAAGGAAAGGAAAGGAAAGGAAAGGAAAGGAAAGGAAAGGAAAGGAAAGGAAAGGAAAGGTCTAGCCATCCAGCACCTTCCATTACCAGACAACTTTTTCCATAAAGAGGAATTATCAGTTCTTTTATCACCCCTGTTCTTATATTTCTTCTTTTTTTACCATGTGTGCACAAAGCTCATAGGACTCCTATTCATTTGTCAGAGCTTCATCCTTTCCTGATATGGGGAGATTCTTCATTATCCCAATTTGCTGAGTCTGAACTTTTTTGCCAGAGAATTTTTGGAAATGCAATCATGTCAGGGATGGTACTTTTTTACATCTACTGCCCCCTCCATATTAAGTGCTTGGCTTGTGGCCAGCCATCTTACAAGTAGTCATATTATTATTGAAACCACATGCTCATTAGTGAGGCTGGCACTAGCTCAACAACCACTGTCCGAGGCTAACATTATATTCCATTATATTCCATTATATCCCAGACAACAGGACAGGGTAGCGTACAGTTTGTTCAGAAGAACAAACAGTCTCAGTTGAAAAAATCTGAATCTTAAACTGTTGGAAAGGCAATCCATTTTCTGTCTCTTTGTATGTGGGCTTTGGTAGTTCAGGGAGAGGTGTGTTTTGAAACAAAATACAGTACTACTTAACTCATCTTCTTGATTTTTAATTCCAAGGTTTCAGGGACAGCAGGAGTTCCTGGGCCCTTCTCTATTGGATTTAATCACTTTATCCCTTGGGAGGCAAGCAAGAGTATTTCACTTAATATACAGGAATGACTCATGATCATTGCTTTCAGTTAGAAATGTCCTCTGGGATTTCTGGGAACGGTGTTTTCTTGAGTGTGGGAGGGGAAAGAGAGTAAGAAGGAGAAACAGACAGACCAGTTCAGACCAACTTTTCCAAGAAATGCATTTCAAAGTGGGTAAGATACCACTTTCTCTCATACATCCAAGTGATTTGCCTTGCCCAACATAATTACTGGCACTGCTCTATAGATACCATTTTCTCAGAGTAAACCAAGGATTTATGTGGACTACATCTTGCATGGGAGCCCCTGATGTTTTCCTATGATAACCATATAAAACAACACTCACTAACATCAGAAACATCACAGGCTGGAAAATGGACTGGGATGTTTTCAGGGGTTTTTTTCCTGCTGGAAATAGCTTCAGATGAAGGTCAGTTCCTGTTTCTCCTGCTGTTGCAGGTATTACACCAATGGCTGTGTGCTTAAAGTCTCAGGTGCAATATAATATTTCTCAAAGACTTCTGGACTGACTTAAGTTCAGTGATTTCTCACAGCGGTAACCTTATTCCATTAAACTACTTTCATGCTGGTGACCAGGACTTACAGAAATACACAGGGTTGAGTGCAACAGTTTTTAAAGTCCATACAAAAAAGCAAGACCATCCCACTCCCTCCATCTGAACAGGGGATGAAAACACTTTCAGGGGAGGAAAACACTTTCCTTGGTTTTAAGGGTGCCTGTTCTTGCATGAAAGTACTATGTCCTGTTCCCAGAAGCAGGGATAGAGTTGCATTTAGCATAACTTTGAAGAGAAATAAAGGCTTATAAAACAAAAGACCATTATAAATTCCTGCAGTTTAGAGTTTTATAGAGGCAAGATAAATTTCCAAATACAGACTATACAAAGATAACAAATAAGCTCCTTTCCTTTGAGGAAGGGAAGGGTTAACCCTGACAAATGACATACTAAATTTAGAGTCATTTTCGCATGTGGTTGCATGTCTAGTTGGAAGGAGTCTGCCAAAACTCATTTTACTTATGACCCTTTACAGCTAGCAGAGAAAGAGGTCCATTGTTTTCTTTGTATTAGCGAGATTAAAAACACAGTCCCCCCAGCTGAAAAGGCAAGCACTGGAAGCACTGTCTGAAGGCAAAAAGAAGCATTTTTAGTTCTCAATAAACCACGTACAAACACACATCTATGTATATGCATCCAACACATGCAAGCATGTGTACTTCCTAGAGGGCTAGATCTCGTTCTGTAAGCAGCTACGTGTCATGTGGTTGAAAACAAAATGAGACAAAGAGGGATATGTCTCTTGTTGGCCACCCTTGCTTCAAATGCTGCAGCCTAGTCTTTCCCTCACAGCTCTCAGGAGGTACCTTGTGCAGACAGCCTGTTACCACATCTCAACCAGATGTGACTGGGGACAGATGCAAATGTGCTACCACCCTTCTGGCACAAGTAGCAGGCAGCAAAGCAAATGTGTTGGGGACATCTGATCTTTCTGTCTGGAGCAGCAACACAGTGTACACACTGGGACAAATTCTATGGGTGTAGCCAGACTCAGCTAAGAGGCTTCCGTCCACCTCATCTTTGCAAGCACCTACTGAGGATGGGGTAGGTTGGATGTAGATGTCTGTATCTGACCTAGATAGCACAGGGCTTATTTGGCATTGGGGCAGAGGGGAGAAACAGATGCTTTTGGACACATTTCATCCTAATCTAACCCAGAACTAGGTCTCTATGGGCTCTTGGGAGAGCTAGATGACTAACACAGGTGTGAATGCCTCTTCTCTTGACATCAGCAGCTAGCCAGGATGAATCTTGCCCTGGATATTTCATTGCTCTTCATACTTCTTTGAAACAAGTAGTCTTTGCCGCCTGTCTGCTTCTAATGAGGAGCTGGCCTTCACCCTCCCAAATCTTGCTCTAGCTGGCAAAACTGCTGGAGTGGCTCCCCCAGGGTACAACCAGCTAGAAAGAGAGTCAGTGTTTCATGAAAAATAGCAGAACAGCTGCAGAGTTTTTCTGTAGGGAGCACAGTGGCTGAGCAGCAGGACTGTAATAACTGTCTCTACCTACACAGCTCTTCAGTTCTCTGTCAGTGGTAGAAAACTCACTTATCTTTCCTCACAGGTTCAAAATATTTGCCTTCTGATTGCAAGAGGTACACAGTTAGACAAAGTAAATAGTTTTCCTTTGAGCTGTTGAGAACACTCAGTGACATTGGATGTGTCTTTCCCAGAGGTTGAATCCTCCTGAACATGTATGCTGTCCTACAAACAAGGTAAAGCTGGTACAAAGAAACAACATCTTGCATGACACCATAAATGGATGGGAAAAAACAGACGAGGTGCAGGAGTTGTTCATTACTTCAGAAAGAGAGGCAGCAAATTTCAGAACTAAATCTGAAATGAGAACAATTACTCTGAGTTTGGCTATTTTAATCAGTGAGGTTATCTGAGAGAGAAGATGGTTTCTACCAGTTGCGCAAAAAGTTATGCTACTGAGAAGACAGACCCCTCTGAGACAGACACTCAAAGACAGAGAAGTAATTATCACCAATATAACACCAAAGGGTTAGTTGGAAGGAACTGGAAAATTACAGTGTGCACAAACCAACTTCTCAAGCACTTTAGGCAGAATTTAGTCACCCATGTCCAAATATGTGATCCACAAAAGATTTGCTTAATCCTTTAGATGTCTGAGAGTCTGTAAGTGCTTAAGTTTGCACAGGAAAGCTTAGTTTGGCGTCAACATTTCTGCTACAAAGCATGCCCAATGGAACCATGATACTGGCTGAGCCAAATACTTTTTCTCCGTCTCTGCCAAAGACTGTGAGATTCATGATTTGTGCCTCAGTTCAAGGAGGCTGGATCCACTTAATATATTCAAAGCACACCTACAGTTCCCTGATAATCATGACAGCTTGAGATGCTTTCATTAGCAGGGGTGGTGATGAGAATCTTATATGTAACAGCTTAGCAGTTACCCTGTGACTTCCACAAAGTACAAGAGGTAAGTTCCTTTGTCTTTGGGTGGTCAGATTCCATATCATCCACTTCCATGAAGGTATCCTAGTCACCCATCTGTGGACTGCATCAGTTGCTCGTTTCCCTGGGAGGCAGGTGGAGCAGCTCCCACGTCTCCTGATGAAGATAAGCCTCCTGTGCCAACAGAAAAAGGAGAGTTCATGAGGTTTGAGAACGGACAGGACAGGTTCTGCAGTCTTCTGCTCTGGACACTTTCCCCAGAAATGGAGACTCCTGAACTCTAGCTCTTGAAAGATGTAGGTTCAGCTCAGCCAAACCAGCAGGACTGCTCAGTGTACACAGCTGCAGACTTGCAGGACCCTAAGAGCTTTTTTGGCTCAAATTTCTGCACCTGGTGACAGTTTAAATCATACATTAGGCATCCACATCCTTCTCTGGATTTTGGCCTAGGGGCCCTATAATTATTTATCCATGTCAGGGGCATCTATGGACTAAGAGGTCTTGGGAGCTGTGGATATTCCCACTGACAAGGACCTACGACACAGTTAGGTCCTATTCCTGATGCTCATTACTCTGTATATCCGCTATGCCAAGCTCAACAGCCCAACAAAGTATAGCCAGTTGCCAATGGTTTCAAAAGGTGCTGGTGGCCGCAATCGTCAAAGCACGAGAGGAGGCCACCAACATCTCTCCCTTTTCTCCATGCTCCTGAGACACTTTCACTTCAGATGGTTGCCAGTGCATGACCATGGACACCAAATAGTTTCCAAATACATAGACACCAGGTTCAGCAAATAAAAGAAAGGTTTTACCTGTCTCCTACCAAGTATGGAGTAGCTTAGGGGTGTTTTTCCTATTCATGTATTCATAGTTAAGATCCCATGGGTGTTTCCCCGACAGATAAATTTCAGCCTCTTTCATGTCCTCTATCTTTCTGATCTCAGTGATATCCCAGAATAATGACTTTCATAAGGTAAATACCTGTTGTGTGTTCCACCAGGATTTCTTTTTTTGTGTGTGTAAGGAAAAATGCTAAGGAAGAACATCTGATTTATCTTCTCAGATCTATTAACTAGCTTGGATAGGTCTACCATATAATTTTTCATTTCCTCTCCAAATGATCCCAACCTTTTCAGTCTCTATTCATATGGAAGTCATTCCACACCTCCAATCTTTTTTTATTGTCCACCTCCCTATCTAGTTTTACTGTTTTCTCTCCAGAGCAGGGAGACCAGTGGAGAGCCTGCCATTCCAGGCAGCTGGAGGAGTACCATTCATGCCATGACACAGTGGGATCCGGCAGTCTCAAACTGTGAATTCCATTTTGTATTTGAGCCTCCATTTTGCACAACATGTAGAATGTGTTTAACCCGGAGCCAAGATGTGGAAACATGCTCCAGTACTGACAAGGCTGTCAAGGAAAGGTATTACACACTACCCGAGAAAGCCATTTCTTAGAAGTCTGGACTCAACCACTGCAATTGGCTTTGAACAGTTGGCCCAAACCCAAAGGAAAAATAGATTTTAAACAGAAGGTGCTGGCATGCCTGGTGGATCTGCAGCTTCACAGTCTCTGCACATGGCAAGAGGAAAGACATTTTGCTTAGCTGAAGATACTGCTCTCAGCAGACCTAGCTGCTTATTGCCACATGATGAACTACTGGTAGGAACAAAACCTCCTCTTCTGACTGATGGACAGATTCTTTAAAAGGTGAGGTTGTGTGGAGAGAAAAGTGGAGAGAAAATATCCTAACATTTGTCATCAGAAAAGTTTTATAGTGACTCAAAAAAAAAGAATGAGAAAATAACATATAGCAAATCACCAGACTACCTAGAAATCATAAGGAGACTGAAGTTCTTGTGATTTAAGCACAAATTTGATCTGGTATGAGTTTACTGGACACTACTTTGTATGGTGGAATCCCTTATATGTTACATTATGACTTTTACTCTCACCAACATTTTCTCTGTCTTTGAATTAACCAAGGGTCTTCCAGTCAGCCACAGCATTATATCTTGCTTTTCCAACATGGTCCATGTGGCAGGACATGGGCTGACCCTGTTCCTATGATGCTTCCATCCAGTCACACGCTGCCCTTTCAGAGGAGACACTGTATAGAGAGTACTGTCCCACTGTAGGATGTATCAGCATCCTACATCCAGAGGCTTGGCTGTTACTTGCAGCCTCCACATCTTACCATCCCATCTCATGTCCCCAGCACATTGAAGGCACCTGTGCAGCTTCACACCTGCAGAGCACAGCACAGATAGATGTGCTACTGTCAGCAGAACATTCAGGTAGGCATAGTTTGTAAATGGGAAAGGGCTCTACCTGCAAAATGTGCAGGCCTGCAGCCCACTGAAGCCCTGCTGAAGTTCTGGACAGAACTCTTGAAGCTCTGGGTGGAGTGTCACACTATGCTGGGGAAGAAGATGGTGTGTAGGCACTGTCATCTGCACACCTAAGAACCAGCTCAGATTAATCACCTCAGAAAAACATCCTCATGTCCCTCTAAATTTTTCTGTACTTAATTCTGAGCCTTTTATTCATCTTGTTGCCCTCTCACATTATGAAGAAGATCCTCTGAATACTCCATTATGTTCCAGCCCTGCAAGACCCATCCTACCTCTATCCTTACCTTGTCCTGCCACATCACCAGCAACCTCAATAGTCAACCATGTGCATGACAAAGAACAACAAAATTGTTCAGCTAGAAACTTATGGAAACATAGGGGAAGGGGTCACCTTAAGGCTTCATAAAAGCTGAATCAACACAGAAGTGAAAGAGCAAGTGCTCTGGACATTAGGAAAGGCAAAGGTTTTGAGGCTTGGATAGAGGAGCAATAGAGAAAGCAGAAAGTGATTTTTTCAAATATCAGGGGCAAATGGGAAGAGCAGAGGCAACAGTAATGGATGTGTTATTCCCTGTAGTAGGAAGCTGTTCTTGGCTCTTAAGATTAGGGTGTTATATGCTCTGCACACATAAGAAATAAATATTTCTTTTCCCTTCACCACCAGTTATTTTCTTTCTCTGTAGTGGGCTGAATAATTGTTTCTAAAACACTTGTACTGATGGAAGACTTTGACTGGCCAGGGGCTATTTCACTATTCACTTTTTCACTATAACTAAGCTAACAAAATGATCAGTAAGTCTTCCCTACTACACACTAAGAACTGGAGACTGTTCAAATCACTGAATTTACCAAATTAAAGGTGAAGGACAACAATAAAAAGTAAGAAGCAGGTGAAGAACAACAATAAAAGCAAGGGTAATGAATCACAATGTGCATTTACTTGGACAATTCTCATTGGATTGTAATTATTGAATATGCCATTGCATAGTTTATAGAAAAAGTAAAGCCTCCATTATGAAAGTCAAAAATACTGCAGTTTGTCTGTCAGTAGGTACTTGGTGACACACAGAGTGAAGCTAACTTTTCTGCTGTCTGGCCTTGTGCCAGGCAGTATAAAGGAGAAAGGATCCTTCATCCTCTGGTATAGTTTACCTTACACCTGAGGGCTGGGAAAGGAAAGCTCAGGTTAGAAGTTCCTGAAATGCAAGACAGAAAATGAGGTGATGCTCTTCTGGCCATGCCATTAATGGGATCATCTTCATGAACAGACAAAAATCACTGGACTACAACTATGAAAACACTGGGGAGAGGAGGAGGAGATAAAATAGATTGGTGATTAACAGTCACTTCAGATGCCTCACTCCAGAATTCAGACCCATGAAATGCCATTGAGCTTTTGGATAGCTCTATGGGAAGTTTATAGCTGTTCTTTTCCAGAAGTACTTGTTTCTCCAGGCATATTGGATAAATCCCTCTTTTCTCAAATGTGGGTGGAAGAAGCAGCAATTGTAGCTGTACCACTGACTCCTTTGTGTCCAAGCTTAATGGGAAGAATATTTATCATGTTTATAAGAAAGAGGGTTCAGGGTCCTTTTCTAAATTAATTCAAGTCTCCTCAGAAGGAATTCAGACACTTGATCTGTGACCTGACCAGGAGGCAATGAGATTGATTTTCTTAATCCCCACAATACAGCTAATATATCCTGACTACAGGGAGATGTGGGGATAGCACAGAAAGCAAAATTGGTGGTTTTTCTTCTTGCATATGTCACATGCTTTGGATAAGAGGTGGAATAGGGAACAACACTCTCTTTTTCAAATTATTCACTTGTTTTTTTCTCAAGAAAGGATGTGAGGGTTAGTCCCAAACCAATAATTCAAATTCCAGTCTATCACATCATTACAAGAGAGGCAGCAGTCATTTCTCTGCCATTTACAATCTGATTTGCTAACCTGGAGACTGCAGGACTCTTCACATCCAAGGCTCAGCTTGGCAGAAGAAATAAGCCAGTGCTCTCAGTGTGACAAACTTCACTCCAAGAAACTTCAATCTGCTGCACCAGAGCAAGAACATGCACCAGGGTTTCTCACATCCCTAATAACTTGGGAGCTAATGGGTGTCTCTTTTTTCCTCCCGATTTTCCAAGATGCTATCTTGTCTTTGTTCTGGCCAGCAGAGGGTTAATTTTTGCAGTGGCCAGGAGGGGGCATGGACCCAGAGGTTATCCTATACCCCCTCTTTGCTGAGACTGGGGGAAAAGGACTCTGTTGTGGGCAGACAGGGTCGCTTCTAGTCAAGTAAGAGTGGCAGAGGGAGGAGTGGGTTAACCCAGTTCAGCGGGAATCATTTGCCAGTCCTGTGCAGTTTGATATTAACAATGTTGCTGTTATTGTTCACTCTCTTATCTCATTGCTGTTTCTAGCAAATTGTTCTTGGTTTGTGAATTTCACCTTTTGTGCCTCCAGTTCTCCTCTCCAGCCTGCTGCAGGGGAAGAGAGGGGAGCGAGTAGCATGAGGAGAATCTCTCTGGGAGCGCTAAGTTTGGGAGTGCCATTCCTAAACAGCTACTCATCTGTATCTCAAGACAGGGAAGCTGGAGTGGACCCATGTCCCCAAAATACTGTGGAGAAGGGCAATGGGTTCTGCCCTGGCTGTTCTCCAGCTGCTATATGGTAACTGAATTTGTCGTAGATCTAATGTCAATAGTGCCTGGCTCCCTGTTACATTAAAGGTACCTTATAAGCTTAGCAATGTAAAGAGCTTCAAAGTGTAATTTATAAGGTACCTGAAGGTGTTTACTTACACTGCCTTTGGTGTAAATGGGAATCAAGCTCGTAGGCTCTGTAGGTTGTTGGGGTTTGTGTAAGGAAACTCTCTCACTTGGTTTGAAGGAGCTACTACTAGCCAAGGAATCACAAGCAATAATTTTCCTTTGGTGGAAGTGAAATAGCTCACACTCATTAGACCAGACAATCCTCATCAGGGGGGCAAGGTCTGTAACCAGCTTCTCTGTAGTAGAGATTTCTAATGTGTGCAGTTTCCAGTTGCTGGTGAAAACCCATACAGAGTTGCCAGACAACATCTATCAGCTCACACAATGAAAAAATATTAATTCTATGGAGAAAAAAATTTGGCGCATATTTTTCAATTTAACCTGAAGAGGAGGATGAGGAGTCTCTACCGTTTCTATCACCTACAAGGGAATATAGACCTGTTTCACACAGGAACACTTTACTCCAACAGTTACCTAGTGATCAAGTAAAGACAATAACAGGATTAAATGTAGCTTTTGAGATTTGAGATGAATAGGTTATTTTATATTTTGAAAGCTAAGCAACATAGCTTTACCATGTACAGAACAGACCAGAAGTTGGCTGCAGTCAATGCCTTGAGGAATAGATTCCTTCTGGCAATCCTATTCAATAGTGCAAGAAACACCCAACCATCTTAAAGGAGAAAGCTTTTTCCAAAACGGTATTTTAGGGGAGGGACAAAGCCTTTCCAAGCCCATCTTTACCCTGAAGAATCCTTCCACTTTGTTCTGTTCACCAAATCACACACTTGAAAAAAGCTCCAAACCTCCTGTTGACTCATTTAGAAACTGTCGGAAAAGCTTGGGATGTTCCTGTTTAATCAAATTATTGCCTTAAGAAATAAGCTCTATTGTCATTTTAAGTTCTGGCAGATGCAGTAAACATATTTGGGTCCAAACCACATTACAGTATGTGTATGCCTTTCATTGGATCAAATAGACTAGTGATTTCATAATGTGTTTTACACATGAAGTGATGATAACACAACTTTTTTTGCACGTACTATAAAGAGTCTGCAAATGAATCAATGCACAGAAGCCAGAAAACATCTACATCTATGCTTAAGAATAAGTTTATCATTCTCTCACATCAATTGTAGAACTACAGTGAAATTAATTAGGAGCAGAATAATGCCAAAGCTGCAACATAAGCTTGTCAGTTCTACATGAGGTCCCGAAAACATTCATTCAGTATGGACAGAAATTTGGCCTGACCCACATTTGCAGATCCTCTTGCTTTCAGTTCTTGTGAATACTTGAACATGATAGTTCTGCAGCAAGATCTGGTCACCCCAAATCACCTAAAATTAATAATGCAGAATATTTGTGCAAAGTCAAGTTGAAACATGTAATGGAGAGAAATTGCACTGGAAAAAAAGATTCTGAATGTTAAACATAGTCATTTAGGGATCATTCTTTGCATGCAGCCAAAAGGGCTTGAATTTCAAGTATCAATATGCTCATGACCAACTGATTGCAAGCAAGTTACAGACCAAGAATTATTCATAGAAATTATCTGATGAATCACTACAAATAAATTTCAATAATGAGCAAATGAATGAAAATTGTGGTCAGATGATGGAAACTTTGTGAACAGAACAGAGGAGGTGAAGTTTATTGAGTTTCTTATTAGGAACTATTTGTCCAGATTCGCCTGCTACCATACAGTAACAGAAAAGCTGCAGGAAGCATCTGTGGAGCAGATGAAAAAGTAGGCAGAGGAGTTCTTGTCCTTTTCTCCTGCCACAAAGCCTTTTCAGTCAGGACAACTATGGTAGAAATACATCTGCTTTTGCACTACCAGTGCAGAGCAATGTACAGCATGAAAGAAATGGTATTTTTCACTTTTACTAATTTTTTTATTTTTTTTTGCCTGTGGAAGAACATAAATCATTTTAAAAATACCCTATCCTCTGAGTACTACCTTTTAAAATGTCTTTCAAGCTTGTTACTACAGAATAGCTCAGCTGATTCGACAGAGTCCTGGCAGGTTTAAAGTGGCATAAACAAGATCAAAATATGGTCATTACTGGAATTCAAGCAATTTCTACCCAAGTAATTGCTACCCAGGAAAAGATTTGGATCCTGTGCTGAACTCATATGCAACCCAGTTACTTTTGATTGAGTGACTAATAGGGAGTATATACGCTGTCTCTGAAGCTCAGATCCAGTTCTTCAAAAGACTCAGCATTTCTCATGTTTACTTTCACTACATGATACCTCTTTCCTTCATCTAAGATTTTTGGCTCTGTACAAGTATCTATGCATAAGGAAGGGAGATTATATCACTGTTGATAATAAAACTGCAATGCAAAAATACAGCAAGCACTTTGGTTTATGAGTGCAAATAAAACATTTCACTTCAACACACAGAGGACAGATTTATTTTCACTTGCTTCTTTATGAAATGGCTCCCTATACTGCCGCATACATTTGCACATACGTGCAGGCAGAATAGAAAAGAAATCCTGCTGGTTCTTGGTTGCCCCCAGAACGGACAGAGTTAATATACGGTCCAAAAAGAGTTTTCCAATGGAATTTTAACCTTTTCTTCCAACAGAGATTCATGGATTTGATTCCTGTCATCGCTGAAGCCAACAACAAAACTATTGTTTATTTCTGTGGGAAAAGGATCAGGTCCCTTATTTGCAATTTTGGCTTTTTTCAGAATAGTGTATTTTTTATTAAAAGGAAATAAATCCATATCTGCATTTAATCACACAACTAGCATGAAAATGAACTCAATGAATAAAAATGTCAGGAGTGGGAAATGATAGGGTTCCCTCTTAGCCAAGTTTTCTGTCTAAAATTAGCCTGCCTTTCTGGATTTACTGCTGTTATTAAGTGAATGTCCTTTTGACAATAAAGCAGTGCTTCTTGGATTTAGACAGTGTTGTGAAGAATATGATAAAGTGCTCTGTGATGTATGACTTTGATTGACTCAGGGGACCTTACTGTTTCGATGCTGTGGTCTGTTCTTTGTTTGCTAGATGAAGATTTTCTGTTCATTTAATACTTAGTTCAGGACTAGAAGTTGGAGAAGGATGTGTGTAGAGATGTAGAGTACCTTGTTTCTGCCATACTAACATGATGAATTATAGTGTATTAAGAAAGTGTTGACACATGTGGGAATAGACTCTTGACATGCATGCCAGTAATTAAGGAACATTGTATGTAAAGTCACTAAAAAAGTTGGAGGCTTATTCTTTGTTATAGGGATCTTTTGCCAAGTGCTGTTATTCATAGTCTTGATGGAAAATACTTGTATCTTCGAAATTGTTGTGGTTCACACAATAATGAAGGCAACAGAAAGAGATTCATTAGTATGAATTTTTTCAATGTTTCCAATAGCTGGATAGGTAATCATTTTCCTGCCGGAGAGGAAAAAGTATTCTAAGACCAGTGCCTCACTGATAAATTACCTGAGCATTACCAAAGTGGTCACAGGGGTTGAGGAGCTGCTCCTCAAGTGTAAGGGGCTCTGCATCCTCTGCAAAAACACCCTGAGCCTGTCCCCGAAACCTTCTTTTTACATGCACCTCCTCACAGTCATGGCCAGGGCCATAAGTTCCCCACCTTTGGCTCCTGAGAGCATGCCGAGGGCAGCTTCCTTGCCTGGAAGAGGACGCAGATGTGAGCCCTGCAGCTGCCCTCCTTGGTCCCTCTGTGGATCACAGGGGCTCAGTCACCCTCTTGGAGTGCAGCCCTCAAGCCCTCTGCAAGATGCCCCCTACCAGCCCTGGTCCATTTCCATGGATCCCAGGCATCTCCAGGGGCTAATTTTCTCCAAGTTTTATACTGGTTAAACAAGCATATTAGTCCACCAGACACCTTGTGCAAGGCATAGACCTAGCTACCCACATGATGTGTTGTATCATGCTGCTCCCCCTTGCTCATTCTGGAGAAATTTGTCCACTTCTCTATGCTCCAGCTGGATGAACTTGTCCCTTTCCTGCAACTTAAGCACTGCTGCTGCTAGCATGAGAATCTCATGTGCCCTAAGATATACTTAAACCTCTCTTTGGCTTTTTTCCTTTCATTGGTGAAAGGTGAGCACCACTCCATCATTTTGAGGGGGCACAGTACCAGTTTCCTTAGCTTTCCCCAGGGAGCCTGTTGAGTTCATTTTAAGGCAGCTCAGGCCTAGCCCCCCTTTTTTGCTTTATGATATTTTGTTTCCTTTCCTTCTGAACAATTTTCTTGAAGACTGAAAAGCAATCATGAGACATTTCAGCCAACTCCCTGCTAAATCCTAAGATATGCCCTATTTAGATAGCTTTTTAATGTGTAATGCATACATTTAGCAGGAAGATTTTACTGAGGGAGTTGGCAATTAGTGTTTGGTAAACGCTGAAAAATTTGGTCTACAGAGAGAATTTACTACTTGATTCAAAATTACAATACACCAGTGAAGGACAGACATTTGAGAGACTGAACAGAGCTCGTAGGCTGACAGTTACTCAAGCATTTGGTATGAATAAATGCATATCTCTCAATGTGAAATTTTTCAACAAGACTGTGTGCAAGTGTGGCTGCTGAATACATATCACCATATTTAACAAGTCAAACTGCACCAATATCCGTTCCAAAAAGCTCAGGGAAACACACCTCAGTGTGTGTTACAGGGCTGTGTTGCATGCACCCATGCTGGCACACTTCGATTCCCTGGAAAATCGAACATTCTCTGATTCAAAACCACCCTTGGATGTTGAGGGTAACACCATTCATTTATAAAGCAAGTGACAGGTTCCCAGACAGCACAACTAAGCATCAAAGCTTTCAGAAGACTAAAGTAAATTGGAAATTTTTTCAGGGGCACTTTTTAGTCTTTCTTTTCTGCCTTCTCCACTCTTCTACTTTCTTCCACTCTTCAATATCAGAATTTTCCTCAGATTTCCCTACAGTACTGTGCTTAAACACGAATTCCAGTGCCTTTTGATTTATCCAAAATATTTAGTCCAATGAATTGTATTGTTTACACTGCCAAGTTCTTTTATATCTTTCCATTGGCCATCGTAGCCTCCATAGAGTGTACCAGCCAAATATATAAACTCTACATATGTTTCTACTAGAGTAACTGGATTCGCAATTAAGTCCAATTAGTTTTTACTCTCAAGAATTTAATCACATCCATCATAGCACATTCAGTAAATCAGAATTTTTCTTTCCTACCTCATTAGAGATTTACTTTAACATTCAGCTCCTGGGACTGTATGAACCTTTCAGCTCTTTAAGGAAATCACAAACAGAAAAGGATGGAGAACAAAATAAAATCCCAAATGGTGTAACAGAGGTAGGTGGGAAATGATACCACTGCTTCTCAAAGTACTAGATCCAAGGGGCATCCATTAAACCATGAAGCAAATGAAGATGTAGTTTTACATGCAAAGTCCCATAACTGATTGCAAAAGAGGTTTGTGGAAGGCAAAGGTATAAAAGTGGTCAAAAAGGGATTACCAGGATTAGTGGAGAATAGGCCATTAGTGGCTATAAAAATGATGGCTTAACTGCAACCTGAGACAGACTGTGGGAAGGGTGGTGGGGGGAAGCATCCCTCCAGCCTGCCCTGCTCTCTGCTCTTTCAATTTAGCCAGCTCTGCCGTTCAAAAACCTGTTAGGTTATGGCAACTTCTGGTCTTCTGGCCCAACCAGACTGGAAGCCCTAGCTCTCCTGTATTATCATTAGGAAGATGGTTTTTTGGTAGCTCATAGTGCAAAGATGCTTTTTCTTTTTCTCTTTTTTCTCCTTTATTATTTTTTTTTAAAATAAAAATAACAAAACTTAATCTAGACTGCTATGCTGTGGAAAGGCTGAAGACATGCCCTCATCTACAGCACTGGAGTCCTCTTTGATCCTGTTTAACAAGACATAGAAGACATGTAAAAGGTTCCAAATGCTGCAAAGAAAATCATTCGAAGAATTAATAGTGTGGGAGGGAATTTCTACAGGAGATATAAGTAAAAAAGAATAAACAGGACCATTTATTTTACAATGGGCAAAGGAAAACACATGATAGAGACATATAAAAAGTGCAGTGTGTGTACAAGTCCAAGAATATGTTTCTATCCATACTCTTCTAGACTAAAAAAAATGCACTCAACATGAACTAAAATGCAACAAGTGAAAGAGGACAGATCTGTTTGCAATTCCTAAATACCTTCTAAAGATTAGTGCTTCCACACATCTTCGAAATAAATATATCCATGACACACAAATTTAACTCTTTTCTTAGGGAAGAACTTTTTCTGTTCTGTTTTCTCTTAAAGATTTCCAGCCCTGTTTCCACTTGATTAAAAAAAAAAATGTCATTGACATTTTACATTTTTCAAACTGAATTTCAAAATGCATTTTCAAGCCAATTTTTTTTAACAGTCAGAATGAAAGTTAAGGAAGAATCTTATTTCCTGTCAGCTGGCATTGGTTTTCATATTTTTTTGTCCAGTATTGGACTATTTCATTTTTTATGGGAAAACAGATTTTTCTAAAAATTGGCTAAACACAAAAACAACCATACTGTTGCAATATAACTGTTACAATATAACTTTCAAAAACTAATTTTATTTTCACAAAAATTAAAATGAATAAAAGGGGATGATGCATGAGGGAGATTTTCATGACAGCCAGTTAATCTTCTGGAAATAACCATCAAAGTACACTCTTTGAATTCACTTTAGTTCAGAAGTTTCAAAAAAGAAATTTAGAGGCAAAAGGAACACTAGGAGCATACACATTGAGAAGTGGTGATGCAGAAGGGAAGAACTGCAAATGGATATGGCTCTGTCCATCAGCCATCCATTAATGACTGGTTAATGTGATCCTAGAGAATAAGCAGGTATAAGTAGACTTAGCACAGAATATTGAGTTAAGAATTACCTCAGCAGAAGTGTTGTAGCTGCTGTCAGTGATTCCGGGATATTAGTGTGGTCGAGGTATTAGTAAAATACAGCTTAGTGGTTCCTACATTTCTAGCAGCATTTCTAGCAGATATTTATGTCTAGTAAACCTCGTTCAAGTGAAAAAATACTGTCCAACCAACAAAGAAATGCTGGTGCATCATCTTCTGGTGCTCACACTTGGACTTTATTGGGTCAAAACTTCAATTGAAGGTGGCAAAAGTTCTGCCTGAGTAAACTCTGAGTGAGGACTTCCAGGTCTGTCCCAATGGGACTGCTCTCAGGAGTAAGGGTTGAATTGTTATACCACAAAATACCAGCTGTAGTTACGTTAACCAGGATAAAGTTTCAAGGGATATCCAATCTCCACGCCTCAATGTAAAGCTAATCACCAGCTGGACTACAGAACAAATTTCCCCTCTGGTATAATATCACACAATTATATGCATTATGAGGGTTTAAAATCTGGCATTGGCTGTGCTATTGTTGGAACTCGGATAACCACTCCAGTTCCAACATGAGGCCATTCATCTACATTAATTTGTAGGTTAGAGAAGGTTTTAAAATAGGAAGTCTTTTCTTATGCAAATAGGGACCTGGTAAGAAACCAGGGGCCTGCAGGCAGTGATCTGGAGCATCACCAGATCACAAAGCATGAGCGCCAACATGCCCACACACCAGGGCAACCTTTAAAACCAGGTTTTCATGGCACCATAATGTAATGAAAGCCTTAAGGCTGGGTCTCTGCACAGGCATTTAACTTAGATTTTGTATCCAGCTTTTAAAATATTGCTAACAAGCCTCCAGTCCAGAGAACTGGGAAGAAGGAATAAAACCAGAGAAATTAATCCTAATAAATTGTTCTCCCAAACAACTGTTTTCATTTCATTGCTTTCCCTGGGTTCATACATGACTGTATTTGAAGTATTCAGCAAACTCTGTGCAAACAATGAGCACTTTCGCTTTTGATCCATGACTGTGGGTTGTTTCAGGGCTGTGCATTGGATATGTAAGACACATGGCCTTGGTTTGTTTCTATGAGCTGAGTTCAGCCCAAGGCTACTCTGGAGAAAATGGGTTTCCTCTCTGCCTTATTTCTTAAAGCTATATCTCTTCTTGAAATCAGAGAATTTCTCTCCTCACTGACCAGGGAGCTGGATCCTTCCACTCCTTTCAATTTTGAATTTTCTGGTGGAGGAGTCATTCTCCTGTACAAATCTTGCATATAATATCTGTTGTATATGAGCTTCCTGCACTCAGTTGTGTCATGCAAAATCCCTTGAACCCTTTGGGTGCTGTCCTGGGATGATCACTTTCCTACATCACTGATAGCCTTTGGGAACACCCTGCAAGACTGACACTAAAGGGGCAGGATAGAACCATAGAGGCATAGATCCTTTTGTGTTGGGAAAAAACCTCTAAGTCCATCAGATCCAACCATTAACCCAGCACTGCCAAGTCCACCACTAAACCATGTCCCTAAGTACCACACCTACGCAATAATGAACACAAACTCCTGTTATTCCAGCCTGAGCCTTTTACATCACATGCCTTCTGTACATACAACCAAGCTCAATAGGAGTTTCCTCAGTAAATACTAATGTATGGGTTTTCCATCGTTCCTTGGCAGGTGAATCCAGGTCTCAGAGAAACCAGGACAAGTGGAAGATGTTTAACACCTTGTAGTCCCCTAGGCAATGACCCCAAAACAAGCTGCCAGCAGACACTTCCCACACAGACACCCCACTGATGGCCACCAAAAACATCCTTTGCTGACAAATACAGCATGGGGTAGCTTTGAACTGTTTTCTCTGTAGCTGGAGTCTCAAAGCAGCCTTTGGACTGCAATCACCCTATGGTTTTGCAGCTGTGCTGATCAGCCTATGGTCTTGTGTGCTTTAAGTTGGCATTGCAAGCCTGGGTGTGATCACAGTTATCATCTCTTGTTGAAGAGACATGAGAGAAGCAGAGACCACCAGACCCCAGCTCCAGATACAGTGATGTGCAGCTCCTGGTTTGAAAAATATTTCCTCATGGACCTACTTCTTTTGTTGGATAGCTGAAAGTAAAACCTCAGCTTTGTGTCATCTGAGTGTAAACCATTAACACAGATATAATTTAATAATTTTAAAGTTGTCAACAGCCTAGATTTGTCATGGGAGATTTGGATATTTCATGCAGGTAAGTAGGAAGATGGTGTCAAACATGCTTGCAAGAAGAGGAGACTGAACTTCAAACACAATTTCACATCCTCCCCATGGCTGTGATTTGCAGGGGAGTAATCACTCTGTGGGACTGGAACACAGTAGTCATGCTTCCAGCTCCAGATATTTCTGCTCTTAAACACTGGGAACTCTTTCTGTTCTTTCTTCTTCTACCTACTTAAGAAAAAACAACCAACCTTCCACAGTAAAATGTAAATGCAATGGAAAACACTTTGATACATGAAAAAAATATGTAATGCCTTTAGTAGCCAAGTATCAAAGTATCAAGTATGTATTCCTAGTTTATATCACTAAGGTTGTAAACATACCAGATGTTATAAACACAATTCCCATAGGTGTAAGACAATAATCAGTGTAGACAAAAAAGATAAGGCCTTTGCCAGTGATTCAGAATAGGGCTGTTTTGCAGTTAGGTGGAAAATGGTGTATTGATGGGTACATTGGATAACATTCAGTTCTAATCCAATATTTTATGTTCCCAAACTCAGCAGTGTGCTTTTAGACAGCAGCTACAAAGGTTCACCATCTTACACAACTCTTCCTGTGTCGTGCACTCTTGCTAATGTCCAAGCATGGCACAACACACCAGAAAATGAGTCTTCTAGAAAGGCAGTGTAGCACATAATAAACACAGGAAGAAATGAGAAATTCCCAGAGGAACTCGATGGAGAGTGCCCTTACAGTGAGGATATTACAGGAGGGTCATTTTTATTTGCTTTCATTATTTAATATATTTATCTGTGATCCAGTATAAAAAATCTGTATCCACTTCTTGCAAAGTGTGCTGATGACACAAAAATCACAGAGTGGTAAATAATGAGAAAAGCAGATCTGTTCTACATGCAATCTAATTTGAATGGTAACTTGACCTCTTAAGAAAAAAATCCCCAAACATATTTTAATGTACAGTTAAACATAACTCTGAATATCCCAGATGGTTTGTACACTGAAGAACTGGACTATATTTTAGAAAGAGAGAATTAGAAAAGGATTTAAAGGTCATGGCTGATAACCAGCAGAGCTGCACAAGACTTCCTCATTCGATGCAAAAAAGAGACAAAAAGAGAAAATGGGATCTTGGTATTTTCAAACAGGGGACTATTAAACACAAGGATGGAAAGACATATGCTCACTGTTCTTTGGAATATTAATAGGGAAAGGAGTGCAGGTCCAGCTTCAATGTTCACATTTTTAAAAAATAATATTGACAAACAGGAAAGAGTTTAAGAAAGAAATGCAAATATACTTGCAATTGGCAAAAGCTGCTAGTGAGATCCTAAAAAAATTAAATCACAATTCATTTAATTTACCCAGTAGGAGGATAAATGGTGATTTATCTGTGGTTTATAATAGAGCTGGCTGGGTATTCTGTCTCAACAATAGAAAAGGAAATTTCCATAAAAATTTCTATAAAGAAAAAATAATGTTAATTTTCCTTCAGGATATGCAAAATTAAATAGTTCACTGTAAGCCACTCTGCTTCTCAGTTTCTTTTCTATTGAAGGAAACTTTAAACTTCACCTTCTTGTGAATACATTTATCGGTGCTACAGTACCTCTTTTCTCCTTCAGGCCAGCCACAGAGTAATTTGTCACTTAATTCAAAGTTGTATATAACATTACAGGAGCTGTAGTCCAGACAAGAAGCCTCTGCCTAAGTTGAATAAGGATAGTGTTTGTTCAGGCTGTAATTTCCAGGAGCAACGCAACGTTATGGGAAAATATTTGTTTTTAATATTGAACTGACACAAAAGAAAGCCCTGGTCAATCAATTTAGTACATTCAAACAACAAGGGTCCTACATTAAAGAAAATGATAATTTTGTTTAGATTGGTTTGTTTGTTCGTATGTTTCCATTCTGAGTTTCCTTTATGTTAATAAGGCTTTTCTGTGTGTGTCATTTGGAGTGAAAACAATTGTTGACAAGTCGCATCTGCCCACTGTGTGAAAATTCCAAATTTTGTTCAGTTTTAGCTTGCAAGTAGCTGTATTATATTTCCTATACCAGGGGGATCTCTGAATTAGTAGACAGAAACATGACATCCAGTAGGTGTAATCTGACACTATATTAATCTGAACTAGATAAATGCCAAGATTTTAACAAGGGAGGGAATTAAAAAGGCAACAATTTATCTAGGAAGGGGATAGACTCTCTTCCATGTGTATTATTTAAAGATGGGCTATCTTCATATCTGTGCTAAGGGGTGATTCGATCCCACAGACTGTGTTATAATAGATAATAACAACAATCCCTCCAGCCATAACATCTAAGAGTGCAGGAAGCAGGATTGCAGGGAGAGAAACTGCTAGAAACCCTCAGTCTTCAGGACCAAAAAAGAGGGACAGTTACATTACACCACAGGAACACCTTTCCTTGTCCATCCATAATACAGCTTCAGTGTAATTAAATTTTTCATAGAAATACCTTATAATTGATCTGTGGTTTGAAGCCCGACTTAAGTTTAACATTGGAACTACTACTGTGTGCTTTCCACTCAAGGAGCCTTCCCCTTGCTCTCTCACTTTTCTGATACGCTGTTCCAAAACAAATAAATAACCTTGCAAATGGCTTATTCTGGTTCCCAGACCAAAGGAGGACAATTAAAGCCTTATGAAAGTGTTTTTAAATTATAGTTTTAATTAGCATAGAAGTATTAAATGAGAATGCTGTATAGCCACTTAGTAAAAATGGTAATGAAAATAACGCAGTCAACATCTCTCATCTCCAATAGTGTCACTCTGTCAGTTGACTCCTGTTTTCTGGAGGATGTTGACAAAATGGGAGGAGATGAAAGCCAGCAATAAAAAGAGTGGGATATTCTAAGCTCAAGTTAATCCATCCAGAGAACAGGAAAACCTCTTTCAGTAACAAAATAGGCCTTCTTAAGGTCAGTAATAGCAGACTTCATCAACTGACTACAGTCTGCTGAACGCAAAGGAAGTGTGACTTTTCCTTTTTCTTTACCATGGCTCAATAGCTTTGTTTCAGCTGGTCGGTCAGTCTGTTTACAAGAAAAACCTCTTGAGAAAAAAAATATCTTTCCTTGTGCAACATATTCCTACGTGCCCTCTGAAATAACTCTACACCACTGTGCTACCTGATAGCCTTTCACATGACAAAGTGTTGGGATTACGTGTCCAGCAGAGCAGCAGGGGCTAGTTAAGGTTTCCAGATACACAGCACTCAAGCAGGGACCAGCCTCACCGTAGGTTTTCCCTCTGCTATTGCCAAATGACAAAACATTAAAAGCTCAGCAGCACACAGCACCATTAAACTGACTGATGGCAAAAAGTCATCAGAAAACACAGTTCTGTAAATCTTTCCCTGCACACATAAAATCTGGTCTCAGATTTCCCTGCCCCCTCCATGCACACACATACACATGCATTTCATAATTTCCCAGGAAGCCTAAACAAATTGCATTGCATTTGAAGCACTACCTCACAAAACAAAGCCCTCAACATCTTATTATTCAAACACTTGAACGACATTCATTATGAATTCTCACAACTAATTTCTCCCTTTTTGAAGCAGTGTAGGAAAATAACAGTCTCCCACTTTAAAGACATGGGAACAAAGGGAAAAAAGAGGCTGATGTCACCAGGGTTTTGGAGACAGAGCTTTTGTGAGATGCAGCTAGAGGCAAGGGCTCACGTATCTGGGAAAAACTCTCCCAAACATCCATGGGAGATCTTCACTCACAGCTGAGGAAACAATGAAATCTCAAAATTTCCCAGGTTTGGTCTCACTCTGTGCTCAGCCCCAGCTGCTCTAAAATTAGACCTGTTTTACAGACTTGACTTCAGCGGCTGTAGGAAGCAGAGGCAGCACATGCTAGTCCTGCAAATTTATTATTAATAATAATGGGGAGGCACTCCCAGGCTGGGGGCAGCCCCACATGCCAGCAAAGGCACAGTAGACAGTCCCCATGAGGATGCATTCACCATCTGCAATGACTGAATGAAGCAGGGGTCGAGCAGTGCAAATGTTGTTATGATTAGCCCTCACAGGGGATTTTTTCATACAAGCTGTCCGTTTGTTTGGCAAATCTGAAGTGGCCAGCAGAAATGTATCACCGTCAGGGATGCTCCCATTGGAAAGGCTTACTCAGGCCCATTGTGGTGTGTTCAGGAGGAGAGGTTCCTCCTGGAGAAATCATAAACTACTCCAGGTCCCACAGGAAGGTAGAAAATAAGGCCCATTTTCTTGTGTGACCTGACAGCCAGTTCAACTCCAGGCAGAGTTTTGGTCAGTGCGAGTTCTCAATTGAACTTGCAGCCCTAACAAGTTGAAAGAAAGACATTTGAGTTGTTAGGTCAGCCTTTGCTCATGCTCCTGCCCCAGGGTGGATTCTGGCAAGACCAGTGCAAAGGCTGCTTGGGCTCTGCTCATAGCACTGCCTACACTGCCAGGACACCCCCTATACTGCCCTGGGCATAGACTTACCCCACAGGGATGTAAGGAAGGTGGGGGCAGGCATCTACCAGTGCTCTGGGGCTCCCTTTCCTGCTCTCACCTCTCATGAGATTTGGCTTTGTCATCTATCATTAGCATTTCCTCCTGATCTCTGTGATGCCTGGTAGGCCTGGTGTAGCTCTGGTAAGAAAGGAGGACCCAAAAGATCCCCACACCCCCTCCTGCTAGGGGAAAACAGCAGCACATTTTGCATCATACCAGTGATGGGAGTGTGGGAGCTCCATGAAAACTAGCATTTCTCCAGGGAACAGCCCCATTTACACACCTTCTCCCTAGAGAAAACCAGCTTCAACGTTTTCAATGACTTCAGTAACAAAAACATATAGTTCTGCCCCATGAAATTGACTGTTATCAAACTAAGAAATTAACTTTTTCTGCAGTGCTATCAAGAACATATAAAGTTTATAGTCCTAACATATAAAATGTGCAAAATGTGAGCTTTCCTGAGGTTCAGTAAAGAAGGAATCGTTTAGCCTCTGGTCCCCAGAGGCACCATACATAATCCCTCAGTTCCCAGCCCCTTGCTTAGAAACGTTGGCTCAACTGCTAACCCAGAGCCCAGGCACTGAACACAAAAAACAATCCCTCCAAGCATCCAGTAAACAATGTCTGTCCCCAAAATAGCTTTCCAGTTTTCTTATAATGTACTTCCATGCATCAGCTTATGTGACCTTGAACTGGTATCATTTCTCACTTGGGAATTCCTCCCTAGTATTTGTTGCTACAGCTCTTGAAGTATGAAGAATGAAGTGCTGGACTCTTACACTCCTTTGTTTCTTCCTTTCATTTATTTTGGCCTTGATGGGGAAAACATATGACTGGATATGTCATTACAGGCAGACAATCTGATAATCACTAGCTGGTAAGACAGCAACTCCAAAAACCCTGCCTGTAGCCAATTCATTCTCTTCCTGTAACATCATGAAACTGCAGGGGTCAGGGATAAAGATACTGATATTTTTTTCCTTTTCAGAAATGCTGCAGTCTGTGTCCACCATGCTTAAGACTTTTGAAAGAGATATTTTGGAGCATTTCACATTATTTTTTGCTTATTTACAATGACCACCTAAAACCTCTTTACAGAGATCTCCACAGTAGGTTGTTCCTGTGGATTTGAGACATACATTCTGATTGTCCTTATGGGTCTTAAACAGATACTGGTTTTAGCAAAGTAGTTGTACATCTTGCCAAGGTGCAAAGAGGGGGCCCCAGAAGTCTCACTACCATTTCTCCTGTAGGAAAGGCGAAGTCAGCTATCAGCCACACCCTCTTTGTGCGAGGGGGCAGTGCTTCTTGGCAGAGATGTTCTGTGGCACTGAGTCACAGGAGTGAGTGGGCATGGAGGAGGTACAGGAACTGGTCTTCCCGTGCACTTCCTTACCATCACCTCCTTCAAGGCCTTCTGTTGCTGTCCTAGTTCCTTGTTTGCTTTTCACTCATGCAATGAACTATAAGATAGCTATAGAACCATAGAGGGGACAAAGGGTCTAAAACAGCCCACTCTTCTGTGATGGTAGAGGACAAAAACAGACAAAAACCCACCAAGAGATGCAGTACCTGAGCACTGGAGAGGCAGAAAATCTGTCAGACCAGCCTCAGCTGCCTCCTGCCTGGGTTTCCAGCACCACCCTGCAGCAGTGCCGAAGGCAGGGCAGGCAGGGGCTGCACGGCAGCTCTCTGATGAAAGCACCTGCGACTTCTGTGAAAGCTGACACTCACTGCTTACGGTGTCCCTGCCACTCCGGATCCCAAGGCCCTGGTTTACTGCAGGAGCTGTGAAAGACAGCCTCGGGCTTCACAGCAGGAAAAAATACAAGGGATCAAGTATACAGAGGCACCTCATAAAGTACCCCTTCAAACCACATGCGGATTTACAAGAGGGAAGTGAGTGGCCCTCAGGGGGCTTTTACTTGCCTATTAGCACTGACCAGTGCGGGGTGCACGCCCAGACCCTGGGATGGAAGTGTCAACACACCCCCATGACTTCTTTCAAGTGCAGACAGGCAGCTGCCTACACACCTCTGGGCTGCAGCAGGGCTCAACGGGGCACGGCTGCTGCACCGGGTCAATATGCAATATTGATGCAATAGGATCCTCCAATTTCTTTTCCACCAACTTCCTTAACGCTTCTGTCCGGTGCTGGGGAGACACAGAATCACCTCGAGGAGAGACTTGGGGCAGCACACTGACAGCCAGGGCTGTCATCTGCTTTCGATTTCCCCAGGTAAATGTGGGGCTGGGGAACAGGCACATCCCTGTCAAGCCTGGCAACAGGTAAAGGCTGAAGGCATAGAAAAAAGAGGGGAAAAAAATAAGGCAAGAGAAAAAGGAAGAGCAGAGTGGAATAAAAGAGGTATGGAAACGTGCACAGCTGAAGGGTAGATCTCCTTTGCAGAGACAGGGTAAGAAAAGTGGTCCCTCTGGATCATGGCAGTTGCACAGGAAGAAGAAACATAAAGGAAGGGAAAAAAAGAGAGAGGGAGAGGCAGAGGAGAAGAAGGGATCTGATTAAAGGAGGAAAAAGATAACATCAGAGCAAACAAATTCAGGAGAAAAGAGGAAAACTATGTACTGGAGGAGATGAGTAGGAGAGCAGAGCTGCAGGAAATAAGCATCCAAATGAAGAGAGATTAACGCAGAGGGCTCCCAAAGGAAATGAACTGGGCACTCTGAAACAGTGTCAGACATAAATAAATCAAACAGGAACTTTTGGACACTTGGAAAAATGAGAGGAAAAATAGAGGGTGATATACTATAGCAGGAAAAAAGTAGGAAGAGAAAAGAAGGAAAAACTCCTAAAACAGAGAAAAAGAGGGAGTGAGCCAGATAATCCAAGCAGTCCCAACATATTTACATGCACACTTAGAGGTGTTTGCTCTAATGAGCAGTTAGGACAGCAAAGAAAGTACAGAGTAATGCAATCACATCATTTATATGGGCAAGTGGGGATTTGCAAGATGGAAGATATATGCACACAATAATTGTGGGTGAAAGTTGGGAGGCCAATAATTAGAGCAGTAAATCATAATCCTTTTAATATATTATCAGTTTGATACCAAAGCAATAAATGCATATGCATAAGGGGCTTGTGCTTTAGAAGTGGCAGGAAACTTGACTGCGAAACAAAGGGAAAGGAGAAGCTCAGCTCTCCTTTTCTTCTGAGTGAGAGAGTGTAATGAAATCCACTCCCTCCCTCTCCCCCATCTCTGTCATGACCATCATTACTAGACTTGGCTGGGAGTTTCACAGTGCAGTTATTTTCCAGTGGGAATGCACTTACTACAAAACTGAAATTTTCCACAAGAAGATTTTGATTTTGCTGTAGAGAAAAATCCTATGAGAAAAAATTGAACCAAGTGTTTCATTTTGGATCACTTCAACCCCAGCCAAAATTTTTAAAAAAATCAATATGAAAGTTTTTATTACACTACTATTAGTGGAACCTGGACATTTCCAGTTGGGAATAAAACATATTTAAAATTTAACAAACCAGTTTACTCAAAATTTTGTTACAGTCATTGTATCAGTAGCTTTGTAGTGCGTGAGCATGCATGTGCATACTCATCCCCCCATATACCAACAAACAAGTGAGAATTGAGGGAGAAAAAGGGAGTAAACAAACATACAGAGTTTATCCTAATTTTGAGCTGATTGCAAATGAAAGCCATGGGTAACTGCTCTACTAGGCCACCTGTGTATTTCTTTTTTTCTGAAAGGATTTGGTGATACTCTGGTGATACTGGCAGGGAGGGAGAAGAGAAAGTTGTTAAGCAGTAATTTAGAGCACATATGCAGTAAGAAACACCAATCTGTGTTCTGAAATGGTGAAGGGTAGGATATCTACCATAACTTTTACAAAGCAGTTCCAGTGATTAGTTGTCATTTCGTCTAAAAATACATTGCTTTCTTCTTGTCTCTGGCTGCCCAGTTTCATCTTCCAGTGGTTGGACTAGATCACATCCTTTGTCTGTCAGAGCAAAAGAGTGAACAGTGTCTGAATTTCTGTTCCTCATGCACATATTTATAGATTATGATCAAGTCACCTCTTAATCTTTTCTTTGTTAGATAAACAGAACAAGATCCTCAGGCCCATCACAGTAAGACATATTTTCCAGGCCTTTCATTATTCACATGGCTTTCCTCTCGGAACTGTCTCCAATTCATCCAGCACCCTTCTCCAGTTGGGGAAACCAGCACTAAGAACAACATCCCACAGTGATGCCAAAAGCAGATGTAACCTTCTGCTTCCTATTTAGCAATCTCAGGAGCAGCTCCTTAGAGGACAGCCTTTCCCAGCAACTCCCGCTTGACTCACACACAAACACCTCAGTCCCACCTTCTCTGTAGATTTAATGGTCAAGATCCACCAAACACTTGCATGTGGTGTAGGAGAGCAATTTAGAGGTGAGTGTCCTCACCCAACCCCACTTATTGTATATGGGTGCAGGTCATCCACTTGGGTTTGATTTGGGGGAACAGAACCCCTGCCAGGGGAAAACAATCAGGAAGCTGCTTCCCACACGCATCCCAGCCACTGCCGCAGGCGTTAGGATCTGAATGAGCAACTGATGATTAGTCTGGGGAATTGAACTAAGTCTGATTTGACATCAAACACTGCACCACATGTAGAAAGCCCAGTGTGAACTGCTTTAATCTGCTAGTCCACTTCTATTCAGCCAAATCATTTGCTAATGTAGATATGGTTAGTGATGTCCAGAATCTGACTGAAACCCTACTTAAAAAATACAGAAACAAGCTGCTTGGTTGATTTCAGCTTCTTAAGTATTCATGTCTGTATTTCACTCTTTTTTTCCTCCTGTGTTACTTTTTAGGAGCAATTATATGTAAACTCCAAGAAAAACGTCTTGAATGGCACAAGACCAGCCATCACTTTTTTCAGGACTCCATTCGAAACATCAAGCAATAAATTTCCACTGGCAATTTCATTTTCAGACCAATCAGTGTGCCAGCATTTAACCTGCTTTCAGTGTGACATGTCGATTTCATATCTGTATACTTAATATTTGTAATTAAGGAAATATTGTTTTCTTAATCAAATTTACATCATGTGTCAAGCTTAGTGCCATATAGAATTCAAAGTACATTACATCAAATACTGTTAGCTGCATTTACCATAATAATCTTGGTTTAAAAATATATCAAGTGAGCTACATGAAAATTTATGAAGTTTTTTTTAATTATAATCTCTTTCACAGAGTTAGTAGCAGTCTGACAACAACTTTAATTTCTCTAAGACCAAAGAAAGTCAAATGTAAACGTGAATGATTGGTGTTCTCATCCTATATGTGTCATACAAATAAGACTGTATCTTTCCAGTTCTCTCAAACTTTCCTAGTATTCAGTGTCCTCTAGAAAACCATTATTTATAGTCAAATGAGTTTTTTGACTTGTTCTTTTCGAACTTGTGGACAGAAGTTGTTCAAGCATCTCATTTAACATACCTGCTTTAGTAGCTGCTGTTAAAATATTTTCTTGAAATGTTGTTGTAATGGAAAATACATCATCACTTTTGCGGGATTATATCTTTTCAACTGGTTTTTTCCAACCAACACAGAAAGCTATTCTTGTCTTCTCTGTGTTAGTATAAATAATTCTACCATTTTTATCCACTGAGAGAAACAGCATAGATAGGTTTTCTTCCCTTAAGTGCATAAAAAACTTCTTGTCCTTAACTTGCATGATCTTTGACTCTGTTGGCCAAACTTACACTTGCTTCCCTTGCAAATTTATCACCATTCCTATCTTCTGATTTAAATTAATTTTTCTTGCATCATTCATTCCTTCTTTCAAGTGTTACATGTGGGTTTTTGTATAGTAGAACAGCTTTCACTTTAGCTATGTTGTTTTGGTTTATAACAACTATGACTTTTTAGTAAAATGTTTTAAACAGTTTGCAATTATCATTCACATTTTTCTGTTTAAATCCTCCCAGTAGATATGACTTATAATTGTTTTCAGCTTTACAACATTGGCCTTTTTAAAGAAGCAAGAATCTACACTACTGGTTCATATTTTACTCTTTTTGCACACAAATATAATCAAGGCACGATCTTCTTCACGTAAGCTGACATTTACTTGAGTTCTGTAATCAATTTCTCTCCATATGTCATAATTAGGTCAAGTTTTTGCTGAAGAAATAAAATCTCTATTCAGTCATAAGGGAGGATGGACTCAAGGCTCTGATCCATATTTGGCAGAGAAGTCTGGACCCCTGTGGTCTTGGGTGAGCATCCTAATCCCTGAATAATGACCCTTTGAACCCACTCTCCTAGCAAATCTAGCCTTTGTTTTCCAATTTTATTCTGTCTTTAAAAACAGAGTTTTAAAATCTGCTAGACTGTAGTTAATTTTTGTGTTCAAAGTTGCATATTCATTTTCTTTTATTCACACTTAAAATGAGAAAAATATTCAGACTGCCTCAAAGAGATATTTTATTTAAGTCACAAAGAAAAAGAAACAAACATACTTGTCTAATTTTTGCTATCCACTTAATGTTCTATTGTGCATATTACCTTACCCAACTTTGGTACCATTGCATGAAATATACACCTAGTTACCCAACACTGATAGGTCAGGAGTGGCTGAACTTGTTGGCATCATGTCCTTGGACAGCTTCATTCTTCGCTTACTTGGGAGTCTGATTTTCTACCAAGCAAAAGTATATTGTTCCCTCTTTTAAATTTCTTCATTATGACTTTAATATCCTCCTGGCTATTCAAACCAATCCCTCCATCAGTAAATCATTTACCTTTCCAGTGAGTAAATTATATCCAAACTTTATCTGCTTTTCTTCTTGAGAAGGTAGACAAACATCCTCAAAGCCATCCTTCCATCTCCAAATACAGGAGAGCTTGCAGCACCCAGTGTGTGTTACATCCCAGCCACTCTCTTCAGGTTGCCTCCCTCTGCTTTAGGGATCCAAAATGTATGTCCCAGAAAGCTAGCTAACAAATTCAGGACTGTCATCAAAGAGTCTTTTTCTTTGAATCCAGGGCTATGAAACTTAACAAGACCAGTGGTTTAAGACCTCCTCAGTTTCTCCAAGTCCCTTGAGGTCTGTAATTGCTTCTGCTATGCAGTGCCATCCTCTTCTTATCCTCCAGCACACCATTCAAAGGCCCTCTTTCCTAGATGTTCCTTTCCCTTCAGTGGGGCTACATTCACTTCTGACAGTGATTCTCAGAGATTCTATTACACGTGCCTTCCTCAATGGCCACAGTCATTACTTTCAGATAGATAACTTGCACTCATCATCTGTGTTTTTGTCATTTCTGGCTTAGTCTTGCAGCACTTCCTTCACATAGGGCTACATTGCAATTTAATTGGAAGCAGGTTGAGGTACAGAAGGCAATCACACACCTGGGAAGCGCATCTCTGTTTTGGGACCCGGGTCAGCTACTTTTGAGTGGCCTGACTGATTTGAATATGATGGTTTGGGCACAGGAAGCCTGAGCCTCCAGGGAAAATCCTTCCTAAGACAAATACTCGGTCATGTATCTCTCAGAGATGCCGGCATTAGAAACATTGAGACTGGATTATGTTCTCTTCAATATAATAGAGAAGGTATGGCCAGCAAGATACTCATGAAAAATCTTCCAGAGCTTCATAAATCCCTTCCTGTAGTCTGACACCACCTGTATTTATTGACTTTTAGACATGCTACCAGACCCATGTGTTGGTCAGCTCTTTGAGGAGCCTTAAGAGGACTGGTTAATGAATGGGGCTCCAGTGTTTATTTACTTCAGTTTGGTCGAAGCAGTGAGTCAATTATATTGCATTTTGGTTTTGCAGTTCTAAATTGGCAGAGTGCTTACAGCCTATGAAGGAACATATTTTGTTTATTTTAAATATCTGAAAAAAAATTGAATAAATAAAATGATGCAGTTGGTGTAAGATTTATGATGTCCTGAATTTTCCATGATTTTAAGTAGTTGGTTTTGTATATGATGTGTTAGTCAAGTATGCAGCCCAATACCAGTTTTGTCTGGCTTTTGAAACAAAAGGTCTTTTGTTATGGTGAATCACAGAGAAAGCTTTGCAGGTCCTGTTTTCATGATGACACTTACAAGCAAGAATTCCCATAAAGTCCCATCACCCTTCCTGGAGAGGAAAAGTTAGGATTCATACAGCAGATATGCTGCTGTCAGAGTCAGAAAGTCCAACAATGAAAAAAGAAAAATAATTACTGAATAACTTCACTTTTTGCCGTCATTTTCCACATAAGGTATCCAATATGTCATTCAGCAATGAACAGACAGAACCATAAAGTCTCTCAACACCATTCATCCAGTTACGTGGCCCATTAATTTTCCAATCAAATTAACTAACAACAAACTGACTGCCTTCTAAGACAAGCTCAGAACTGAAAATTCTGTTTGTCCTGGTAATGTTGAGAGTAGATTTATGAAAAATACTCTTACTTAATAAAATAAACTGAATAGGTACTAGAACACATCAGTCATGGATGTTGTACAGTCCTGTGAATGTTAACATCTTCAAAGCAGATACTCACTTTAGCCAACTCCTTCCTTAAGTGTTCCAATAAAATATATCCTGAAGTCACTGGGAGCAATTCTCTTTGCTTCTGTGGACATTGGAGTAGCTTCTAAAAAGTTACCAAGGCTCAACAGATGAGCTTTTAGAGGCTTTTCTGTCTATTAGGACAAGCTTTCCTTTAAAATAAATTTTGATGTCAGGAAGGCTTTCTAACACATTGCCAAGAGGGCCATGAAATGTTTGGCTAATCACAAATCCTTCCACACCAAGCAGAAACTTTCTAATACACTGAATAGCTACAGTTCAATCTGGGAAACTTTTATGTAAAATACTTTGAGGTAAATATGGAAATTAAGAGATTAGAAAAGCAGTGTGCTTGGTGAGTTATTAACCAAGGTAATCCAGGCCTCCTTACCCATGTGCCACCATATGCTCTACGTTCTTCCTTAAGCTTATCCTAATGTATTTTCCTTAAGGCTCTTTTCCATTTCCTTAGTTCATGAAACAAAGCAACTTTAGCTCGTCTCAGTGTTAACAGATGTTGAGAGGAATTATTTTAAAGTCACTTGTATCCTGTATCTCTCCATATCTTTCAGCTCGATTGCAGCAAATTTTAGGAGGTTTTGCCCAGGAAAAAACCCCCAAACTATAGGGATTTACACCACACCCTCACCAATATTAAATAAACCTAGCATGAAGCTAAATCAATGCAGTCCAAGTATTTTTATACATTTTAGAAATCTTTTCACATCCTTAGTTCTCCCTTGAACTGGCAGAGATCCAGTTTGGGACACAGTCCATACGCTTTATACTGTTCATGTACAGCTCTGATTTGAAAAATCAGAGAGTGGTGGGACCTCAGAGCAGTGAGAAATGGTGGCACTCACCACTCCCTGCTTTACAGACATAATAACAAATCTGAAGTTTCAGAAGCAGAGCGAGAAGCTCTAGTGGGCACTTTTATTATTATTATTATTATTATTATTATTATTATTATTGTTACTCATTGCCTTTCACTGGTATTCCTGTCCAAATACAGCTTCCTATAAGAGAAATTGCATTAGTTAAGTACTTAGTTCAGTAGAGAAAAGAAGAAGGAACACATAATGGGGAAGTTTTAGAAGTGTACTTCCAGTAAATTCAATTGAGCACCCAAAATTTTGGCTATCTATGTGAAGTTGACATGACAACAGCAACACTAAGGAGCTTTCTTGGTAGGCATGGACTGAAAGTTCAGTGAAGTGGGTGAAAAAAAAATCACATGTACTTCAATGCGCTGCTGTTTGAACCTCACTTGTTTCAGATCAGGGAACATTTCACTTAAAGTTTTTAATGCCACTAAAAAAAACCAACCAAACAAACATCTGAATGCGACTGGGTACAGATCATACTTTCCTCTGATTTAGGCTCCCCACAATTCCTCCAACATGAACAGCAGAACCGGAGCACATTCATGTTAGGGCAGTATTTGGCCCACTGATGTCAGCCATTTGAATCCACATAAAATATGCTGTAAAAGCAAGTATTTATGAAGACTGGACTGTGAATGTGAGGAGACAGGGCTGAATCATGTTCTCATCATGAATGAGTGATGACACCCTTTTATCCAAACAAAAGAACTAATGTCGACTGGAAGGATAGCCTGAGGCAGGATTGCTTTAGGAGAACAAAGGAACTTGGTTTGTTGAGGCATATGCAGTAAGAGTGCCGACAGATCAAGTAAAAAACACAGTTTAGCTGAAGAAGGACATTTAGATCTGCCCTGTGGATGGGACCAGGGGTCTGGCATTTACAGATTACACATTGGTTAATGAAACAGAAACTGGTGACAAAAGTTTGATAACAATAGTAGGAGGGGAGGGAAAGGATCATGAAATGTGCAGTTGTCACAAGTGGTTACTGAGGCAGAAACATGGTTCACACTCAACTTAAAGGCCCACAAGAGATGTAGGGAAGCCGTACCAGGCCTGAGGGTTGACAGCAGAAAAGTGTTTCAATTTGTATTATGATGTCTTCAGCAGCACTTCAGCTGCAGAAAGATACATTGGGAAAGAGCAGTCTTGAGCTCAGAAGGAAATTGCTCCAAAAAATCAAGTTGCAATTTATATGTGAGCAGCAAGTAGTCAGGATATTTCCTGAGAAACTCTTCCCTCAGGTGAAAGACAGTGGCCTACACCCTCTAGGCTGCAGTGCTGTCCCTCCTGGTCTGCTCTGTCACTCTGCTTTGGCTCCAGCAGCCCCTGTGAAACAACCAGTAGGAGCAGAGCAGGAAGCCCTCCTAGACAAGGGCTTCATCCATATGAATGGATCCATCCATTCAATTACCTCTCTGAGGAAATTTCAGTGCCCATCTCCAAACCCATATAGGAACACCAGCAATTCCAGACCATGCATCCTGCCCCCCAAGGCCCACTTCCACTTGCTAAAGAGAGTTGTCTGAAGACAGAGACAAGAGCTGCATACTTTTAGTCCAATAAATGGCATTTATTTTGACAGAAGATTGCATGGCATCCTGCAATGCTGGCCATCCTGGGAGGCTGTTGGCTTTGCAAGCCACCCTCAGCCATTTCGTGCCTGGCTGTGTGACTGCACACTTGTTCCTCATGAGCACCTGCTTGGGGGATGCGGGCCCCCAAACCCATGCTCCAGGAACTCAGCATTTGTACAATTTATATGTGCATTCTACACCACGTATGGGATACATACATGCAATGTAGCCATGGCCCTGCCCTCCCCAGATGACAACATCGCAGTGCAAACATCACAGCATCACTGATGCCAAAACACAAACACCATAAAACAATCATCACGCTATTGGGGCCATAAACATCACAACATCAACCCAAGCCCTAACAGCCTTAATTAATTCCTTTAGGCAATGCNGAGTGGGTGGCACATGCAGGTGGGGAGTGTGGGCACCCAAAGAGCCCCCTCCCCCTGGGGTCCCCAAGGGGTATCTGTACTTCCTTAAAACTGGCTCTTCTCATCCCTGATTCATGCATCTCAAATCAGGATAAAATCCTGTAACCACATTAGTCAATCCAGACATATTCGTCCATTACTTAATGCATTACTCAGATTTCAGTAACAGAAGGTATGTGATCTAGAGTCAAGTTCTGTTATGCTTGGATGAAAATAAAAACACGAGAAAAGTTTGTGGCAACTGCACCTGTGAGACAAGATTCACTGATTTTGGGAATGATGGCTGTGAGTTTTCTAGCAAGTAATTTTAAAAATACATGTCTTCATTTACATTAACAGCTTTGTTCTGATGATCATGTCAAAGGCCTAATTGACTAGCAATGAACTACCTCTGTCAACAGAAAGCAGAAGGACATTTTCCTCATCATTATTTAAGCAACTAGGTTTGGTTCTGTCCAGTTTTTCCTACAGTAGCAGGATAGCATAGAGGATCTGTGGCTGTTCATTAGGAAACCAAAACAGCCAGGGGAAAAGCCAAACTTAAGGCAAAAAAATCATGCCCACTATTTCACAGTCCAGTTTGGAGAGAGAGAGAAAAAAATAAAGTCTATAGCTGAGCGTTTCGATTTTCACTCAAACTTATCTATCAGAGCTTGTGTGGCAAGGAGCATAACTTGCTTTTTTTGCCAAGAAACATCTCCCAAAGGTTGCATGTGACTTGAAAACAAAGAAATTTCAAAAAGGTAACAAGCCTCCACTGCTCCTCACCCACTCTTGGTTTGACACCCAGTTTGGGCTTTAGTGAATCCTTTGAGTCATCACCCATGGTCCTCAGCAGCATGATTGCTGGCTGCTCCCTGTGGCCACTTTGGCTGGAGGTATCCCTGCCAGAGGATACAGAGGTGTTTGCTGCTTTGCTGTTGCAGCTCAGGAAGTTTCCTTGGCCTCCCACGCCATGCCACCAAGGACAGAACCAGATACATGGAGACAGATGTTTTTCCAGTGTTGCTATCCTGGTTCCTGCCCTGGCTTCCTTATCTCTCCTCTCCAATCCAACAAGGCAGCAGCTCTGAGGCACCCTGTGAGGGTGAAGGGAATGACATGTTACTGAGGACCAGGTAAGAATCTTAAGGGACTCATACAGCGCAGGAGGAACTTCCCTAATCCTCAGCACCTTGGCCCACTGTGAAGTGCTGCTCTTCCAGAATGATGCTAGGAGAGAATCTGATACAACCTAAATCAGAGCCAGAAGTCCCCTGAGTCCCACCAGTATTCACATGCCTTGAGAACCCTTCATCCTGCCACCTGCTGCACCCAGCTCGGTACCTCCTCTGCTAACCCTGCCTGATCTAGTCTGCTCTGGTTCACTTGTGGGGACCAAATGTCTTGCTTACCCCAGGCTCAGGACAGGCCTTGTGGTTGGTCCACACTCTTCTTGTTCAGTATAGGTCAAATCAAAGAGCACATGGATTAAACGGGAGAAGATAACCAACACTGATAGAGAGAAGTGACCCTAAGGTCATCATTATGCTTATACAAAATAAACACCTACAATGTGACCCCCAAATACAGCAGAAGTCAGGAAATCTGCAAGCGCACAGTTCCGTCTTTCATCCTCTCTCTCATCCTATCACCCTCTTCTCAGCATGTTTGCAGGCATTGGGCAGAGGAATTCAGCACAACCACACCCTGTGATCCTGGCTTCTGACCTCTTCCTGGTACTGCCCACAGGTAGGGAACTTCAGTAAACCCTGCATGCAGCTCACTGAATTTCCTGTCAGGATGACACATGCCACTCAGAGCCAGTAACAGGTACCCCTTGAGGCTGACTGTAAATGTCAATGTAGAAATACCCGGAGAGTGTTTGGGAGGAAAGCCAGGAGGTGAGTTTGTGGGACTTCGTATCTGCAGCCTTGTTGATGTGTGTGTTGAAATCTCCCAGGATGACAAGTCAGGGTATTTCATCACCATTGTCAACAAGGTATCAGTGAACTCCTTTATGAACCCTTTAGTCTGTAGAGGTCTGTAAATGAGCATAAAACTCTGTGTTAGCTTTGGCTCAGGTTTCTATTGTCAGATGAATGAATTCAAACCTTACTCTCAGCCTCCATTAGAGCTGCCAAATCCCACCCAGAGGAACTATCTGGGGCGGCAAACTGCTTTATCAAACCTCTGTGCCCCTGCACTTAGCTGAACTTTTTGCCAAGTGCTGTGCATGATCTCCTTGCTTTGCAGAAAAAATCATGCACATCCAGGAAGGTTCATAAACAGTGCAGATCCTTTCTAATCCTGTTCATCGAGTGACAAGAGACTTCCCACCCTGGGGGACTCAATATTCACTCATCAAGGGCTATCAAACTCTCCCATGGCTGTAATCAAAATGCATGGGCTGGGGCTCCAGCAGCTCACCTGCAGGAACCTGGAAGTGTTGGATTTTTTTTTCCCCAATGTGCATCTGGCTGTGTGTTTCTGACTGGTTAATTTCTTCCTTACCTTGCTCTGAAGTCTTGTCACGGCTGAAGACTCAGTGCTCAGGTGGGTAGCACAGAAAATTCTCTCTTTTTTCTTCTTCCTTTTTTCCTTTCTTTTTCTTTTGGGCCGTGTCTTTTTCACATCTCCTGAGATAGCAGAAATACTCTAAACCTTTTAAAGCCTTTTAACTTTTACAACTTGTCATCTAGGAGAAGCCACAGCTCCCTGTAGTTCTGGCTGTCTATATCTAGAGGATATCTATCCTCTCAGAAGGTCTGAGACTATTTGAGGGCACTTTTCTGAGACCCATTCTGCCCTTATTTGCATCTTCCCTAGGTGTGCTCAAGGAGTATTTGTGTCCTACCCAGGCAAGTGTGTGGAGCCCTAGATAATGAAACCAACAGTGAGAATGTGAGTGCCAGCAGTACCCACAGCTCCTGATAAACAGAAAACCAGGGCCCCCTGGCTAAACGAGCAGAGAGTGACCTTGCTGCTATTGAAGAAAAGAACCCCTTTTCTTCCTCATAACACATGGGCTATATGTAAAAATAGCCGATAGTCAGCAGCAGCATGTTGCTCACATGTGTGGGCAATATGAGAATGAGTTTATTTCCAAGCCCCCTTTCTCCTATTAGTTCCTCATATTTGATTTTATGTGGGTTATGCAAGGATGAAGGTTATCTGAGGACTTATTTTCAGCAACAGATATTTTTAAAGGGCTGGAGGTTATCTGAGGTTTAGCTTGAAAATAACAGTACTTTGGAGAGTTTGCAGCCTCGCCTAGTATCATTTAGTTGAAGATACACCCACATGTACAACTAGTCAATTCACTCTGGTAATTTAACAGTGTTGTTGAATTCTTCACTGATGCAATGGTTTCATGTGCCAGCTTTTATAAATAACACTTTCTAAAAATCTCTGTTTACCCAGGACATCCTGGCTAACAGTGTTTTGGCACAGGTTACTCGTTCCTTCATCATTTTGTAGCAAGACCTCAGCAAAGCAACACACACAGACATGAAGTTGTCAGCCCCTACAAAACTCCAGTTCAAAACACAGAGTAAAATCTTCCTCAATAGCACTCATTATCAAACCTTACTAAACCCATTCTTCAAGTTCAACTTTACCCTCTCAAAAGATTCAAATTAACAGTCTCAGGTTTTCTCTTCAAAGCACCCAGTGGTCACAAACGGTGTCATCTAAAGTTCACATTAAGCTGTAGGAAGAACGGTGGTTAACACATGCACTCTTGGCATATTAAAACTATCCATAACAGGGCAAAATCCCATCTGGGTACAGAGGTTTCCTATAGGCAAATCCTAAAACGTGCAACAGACTCATCAAAGAACTAAAGGGCAGGATAAATTTCATTAAAAGCAAGTGTTCTGTAAGAAAGTACGCGTTTGTTTACCTTCTTTTTCTTACTAAAAATCCAAAGAAATACTGATGAAAGGAAACAGGAACTGGAAAGACTGTGGTGCCATCTGACAGACTGTCCTATTCTCCATGTTCCTGAGGACAGAAGGAGGGAGCTGCAAGGATCAGAGTTAGTCACCTTGCCCAATGCCAGCTGGATGGGGCTGGGAAGTCCTGACGACAAGATCAAGCTTGCCCCAGGCAGGTTTCACACCACTGTGTGGTAGTACATCTCAGGCCATGGAATCAGCTGGAAGAAACTTCTCGTGCAATGCTTCAGACGACTTCTAAAACTATAAAAACAGCCACGAACTGGGACCTTGTGTCCCATCACCTGCACGTAAGCAAACATCGGCAACTTGCCCTTTCCATAGAAACCCGTGTCTGCCTTTGTTTTAATTGCGCTGCTGAAGAGAGGTCACCAATGTGGTTAGAAATAGCACATTGAGAGGTCAAGAATTCAATCTGTTCTAGAGAGGCCTACCACTGGTTTTCTTGGCAGGGCTCGCTGGGGCTGCTGTCAGCCAGTCCCCAGGAAGCATTCTCGCTCGCGGAGCGAGGGCGGTGCGAGTGGCCAACATTCAGGCTTGGCTGCTGAACCAGAGGAAGGTTTTCAAAATGTCAGCTTGGATCAACCTAAATCATTTTTCCGAGGCACAAAGGGATGGAGGGGGAACTGGAAAGTGTCATTTACTTCTGTTTCACCTCTCACAGTTTCATTTTCAGTTACTGGAATGAAATATAGAGGGAACAAAAGGCCAGGCAAGTCCTGTACCTTCCCTATACCGTAGCCCAGCTTTTAAGGAGTCCAAGATATGAGTAATCCAAATTCACTTATTTTTTCCCCATTCGCACTTCCCCCATTCACTTCACAAGAGTGTCTCAGAAACCTTCCTCATGGCTTTCTGGCCATGACCCACCAGTCAAAGCCAGCTGGTCCCCAGGATAGACCAAAGATTCTCTTTCCAGGGTATGCCATGTGGAATGTACTCATTGGGACTGGCAACGTGGGTTCAGAGCGACTCAGACACTACAGCAAGTGATACTTGGCTGCCTCATACATTCCGTGCATGCTCTATTTACCTTGTGATTGCATGAGGGTGTTAAGACATCACCACGAATTTCAGGAGTGCCCCCTTGCACACACAGCTTCAAGCACATGGATTCATGATTCACTCAAGATGACTGCAATCACATGAATGGAGTGTCTTGTTACATCTTGCTATTTTTAAAATTTCAACTGGAGGGAGACAGTCCATCCCAAAGCCCCAGGCTTTGGCCCACTGCTCCACATGTCTGAAATCTGATGACTGTGTTTGGTTTAAGGCTGGCTGCAACCTGCAAAGACTTTGAGAATTTAAGCCTTGCTGTAGTCCATTTCCACAGGATACTAAACAGCAACATCTAATCAGAAATAGCCTTTTGGGGTTTCTGTGTACGATGCTGGGATTGTGCAAACCCTTCCATTATTCCCCAAAGGAGAAATATAAATGGACTGGAAAGAAAAATACCTTTCTAAGAGCAAAGCATTCTGCTGAAGACAACAGTATGGGAAAGGGCAACATTAAGTGAAAAAGAAGTCTTCAACATGTGCTGTGAAGAAGTCGTTCAGCATCAAGAGAGGGCAGAGAAACAGACAGATTTTCCTTCAGAAAAGATGCCATGGTGCTGTGTTCAGTGTTCAACATCCCCATGCTCTGGGCAGCAACCAGAAATCCTTAATATTATGCCAGTAAAGGCACAGAAATTGGTTTCCTAAGTTACAAAAACAGCCTAGGCTCCAGGGGATTCCCTGTCCCTCTGAGCACTTTCTGCCCATCTGTGTTGCAGATAGCAATCATTATCTCATCCAAGAGAAAATGAGCAGTGTTTGCAAAGAAAAGGCAGAAGAACAGCAGCCTTTGCCAAACCAAAGAGGGGCCACCAATAAGAAGATGGTTATTTTTCAATAAGGGCCTGTTTTTACTAAAATGTGATAAAATGTGTGTCATTGTGAACAGCCACACAAACACTTACAAATATTGGCATCCATGTGGCACATGACCTTTGTTCCTATGGCAATTTTGTTCAAAAGAAAAATATGTATCGCTGACTCAGTATGTTTTCTTAGCGTGTAATGCTTATATTAACCCAACAGTATCTTACAGCATCATTACAGTAAGCTTGTGTCAGTACTTCCATTGCAACTAACACTTTTCTGGACTGTTTGGATGAAGCAGGATGTGTAAAAGACTGGTTAGGGGCAGAGTTTCAGTCTTGATTTTGAAAGCTTTTTTTTTTTATATATATCATTAGATGTACAAGCTTCTTGGCCTCACGTTCGATCAATCATGACTTAAATCCTATTCTGGGCAGTAGTGGTTTTTGTGGATGGGATTGTGGCTATCTTTTCATAACTGGGAAAAGGAATCTGGCCAAATAACATGATTGTAACATTAGTTTTGCAGTATGCACTGCTATTCCTGAAGACCCAACTCCTGTTATTTGCAAACTTCTGAGAAAATCCTGCTCAGCTTTTGCTTATTTGTTTGCTGCTCTGTAGAGAGAGTAAAAAACCCAGTTTCTGAGAGAAGACAGGACATGTTAACTTTAAAGATTCTAATACCCCAAGTCAAATGTAAGAACAGAAAGAACATTCATTTTAACTAATATTTTCAGCCTGTAACTTTTCATTGTTATATGTTGATATATATATTCAACTGATATATATAGTATGTAGAAGTTATACATCTATAAATATCATTTTATATGGCTTATATATAAATAAATATATTTAACAAATATTTTCAGTCTTCAAAGGTTATAGACCTGTCACAAGACTTGTGACATTCAACAATGTTAAACTGTCAGTGTTAACAGTGTACTTAAGCAGAAAAGTCAGGAAACCCCCGCAGTCCAGCCTACATAACCACTGTAATTGAATCAGGGTTTCTGGCTTGAAGTTTGATTACAAGTTACAGAAAGAATAGAAGTTACATCCATGGCAGCCCAGGGCTTTTGCTAGGTTTGAGTACGATGCACATGTTCAACAAAGAGGCAGTCCAGTCCTTGGAGTGTTTGTGGACAGACAAGCCAGACAACTGGAAGTCACTGGAGGATAAGAGGGTGGTCGTGGTTATACACAAGGAGTATCTTTATATCTATTCTGATGTGTATCAGAAAAGAAATTTCCCCATAAATTAAACAGTTCTGACTCAGCCTAAAACAAGAGAGCTTTTAGAATATGAGGTTTTACATAATTTGAGGAATAGTTTTCTATAAAAATCTCTAAAGCCAAAAGAATGGAGACAGTAGTAAAAGTCATGTATAGTCACTGTTGATGGTCTGACAAGCCTAAATATTTTTCTAATACTCTGTATTGTGCTAGTGAGTGGTAAATGTAGCGTGTATGCAGAGCTGTTTCACTGTGAGAAAGCCTTTGTCGGACATCAGAGAGGACTTCATGCATCTTTAATAGTATTTCAAATTACAGCCTCAAATATTTTTTAAAACATATGAGAGACACATTGGGAGGTACTCACAGGTGTTATTATTTCCTTCTTTGTGGATGTTCTTCTGGGGTAGGACAATAAATGGATTGTTTTTCCTTTAGAAAGAGAGATGGGGAGAGAGAGTATTTCTAAGAGAATGAAAAAATGAAAACCAACATTGAGTGCAATTATCGGATCTAGAGGAGTAGTCATAAAACCTACATTATGTTCATAACGCATGTCAGCGTAAAGACACACGACTCTCCTGATAGACTGCAAGAGGTTTGTTGTGCTGCAAATTAAAATAATATCTCAGACCAAGGAGGACATGGGCACAGCCAGCCATGAGCAAAAGTACCTGTCCCCTACCAAGGACATGCAAAGATGGCAGCGAGCAAGCTCTCCTTTCTCCTTCTCAGGCTGGGGCACTAACACAAAGGGAGGGGAAAGCTCTAATCCCTCAGATATGGAGAAAAAGGTGCTTTCTATCTCCATAACAGAAAATAATTCAGAGGCGTGGAGCTAGATCCCGAGGTGTCAAACATGCTGCTCACAGCCAAGTGCCAGATCCAGGAGGTGGCTGGAAGTCCTCACAAACACCCATTTGCCCCCTGTTTCCTCCTCCTTTTTTCCAGCCTCAGCACATTGGTCTTTTCTGGGCACGTTTTCAGAGGTCCCTGTGGATTGAAGGGGCAGCCTAAGCACTTGACTTCAGAAGTCTGGATTGCCCATCTGGGGTTGTGCAGCTCCTGAGATATCTGTCAAAAAAAAACAAGTCTAGCTCTCATCCTGCTCCCTTGCAGGGAAAGGGAACACTTGGCTTCAAAATAAAGGGCTGGGGAAACACAGACTTATTCTCAGAACCCAGTCACGTCTGTAGCACCTTTACAACTGACTCCTTCCCCTTTAAGACCATTTCTTGAAAAATCCCTGTTCTTTTCCCTCCTTGGTTGTTTCATGGCTGTGAATCTCCCTCTAAAATGAAAATAATGCACATAACAGTCTGCTTGGTTGTAGTGGATTGGACTTGCCAAGTATTTTCATGCACATTAACAAAGCAAAAACTGAGAACTGGCACAGCTTTCTCTTAGTTCAGTTTGTCCTTTTAATGCTTGTTCTGTGGATGCAAGCCTTACTGTCAGGTCTATTCTTTATGAGATGGAAAGAAGCTCTTCTATTCTTGTAATGGGTTTCATTGAAAAGCAAAGCCACTTCTCTGCATTTATTTAAGTGCAGAGCTAGAATAGAGACCAGCATGATGAATTTTAAACAGAGTTCACATCTGGTCCAGAAACCACAATCAATTTATTGCTGTATCTGAAACATTTTCAGCATCTGTCATATAATATATTTTCACACGTTTCTAACAAGACATTTTCTTGGACATAATATAGACAGGTATATCTGTCAGTTCAATTTCATGCAAACGAAATAGAAGAATTTTTGGCATGGTTTATTATACTGTCTTTGGAGCAGTGTAACTATCATGTGAAAAGGGTATTATTTAAGGATGCCAGAAGCACAGCAATTTCTTCCAAAATGTGGAACTACTGACTACACAGCAGATTTTTTTTTTCTAAATCTATGCCTTCTTTTTTTCCATTTTGATAGAATCCATTATCCAATGAATTTGAGAGAGAAGTGCATACCTAATATTATAAAACTTATCTTAGTTCATTCTGGGAACATTCACGTTTTATGTTAAAGTGGAATCTTCCACTCAGGATGGCCATTTAATCACAACTTTATTCAAAGTTTTATTAAAAATTAAATGGCAATACAAATCATATTAAAATTCTTAAGAGTTTCACATTTTCACCCAAACCTGTCATGGGCTTTCCCACACAGAGCCACAGATGTATCAAATAGCCTGACAGCACTGCAGCCCTATAAATAGGTACGCCAACTTGCCGCCATATTGGCCCCAGAACAACCATTTACCACCTCATTTTTGGCTACATAAACTGCTTCTAAGCACTTTCTCATTTGAAAACCCTGGGGTTCCTGTAAGAGCACTGCATCAGCAGACAAAGTCCTGCACTCCTCACCCTTTCCCCTATGCTCACATAAGATCATCCACAGCCATTACTTCTCTGATTAGACAAATAGAAGGAAATCAGGGGTCTCATTTCCTAGTGATAGTTTACTTCGTTTGTTTGCCCTTTGTTATCCCAATTAAGTTGAGATAAGATGAAGTTTGTCAGGGCATACTGTGGTGCCCTGACACACACAAGCAAGCAAGCCTGTGCTTTGGCTGTAAGCACACTCAAGAAGTGGATAATCATATGGCCCTGCTGCATAACAGTCCCCCACCATGGGAGGAAGACCCTGAGATGATTAAACATCTGTTCCTATTAAATTAATGTCTGCCATAATTAAGGGTGACATTTAGCTTCTTGACCCAAGAAGGAGGACCACACTTGACTCTTGGGACCTGGTAAAACAAAATGGTCCCTTCTGGGCAGAGGGGTTTTGGTCCTTTGAAATTGGCTTAAGCATTGGCAGTAATACCGAACAAAGTAACCTGTGGCTGCAGAAAACACTCAGGCAAAATTGAAGGAGGAATGGGAAGTTTGTAAGCAGTAACTGCCCGAGGCTCTTCACACTACAGAGGGGATGTGAATGGAGACCCTGCTGCCACAGGGCTTGGTGTCCCTATGCAACAGGATACCATGGGCTGGAGGGTCACAGATGAGTGGCAGACATAGGTTCTGGTGATCCCATACCAGTATTTGCTTATTTTCTTAGCTTTGCAGAAGTTTTTCCATCACTGGACAAAGAGGAAAATCTTGTGGGGACAGAAGTAGAAAGCAACACCCTCCCCTGCACCCGCATGAGTCTTGTGCCTCAGGGATGCTCAGTAGCTTGTTTTCCCATGCCAAAATCTGTGTGGGAAGTGACAGTGCAGCAGGGGCCAAGGCAGGACAAGGTGGGTACCTTTTTGCTGGGTTGTAGTGCTCTCAGGCTTGTTATCACCTCTGAGATTCTCCCCCAGAAGCTCTAGATAAGGCTTGACTCAAATATGGAGCTTGAAAAATGTGTCAATTTGATTTCTATTGCATTTTAATGTGTAATAAGTGTTTTATTGACTTTCTTGGTAAGGCTGTGACAGTTTGAAAGTTTGTTTTTATGAAGCAGAGGTATTTATATCATTTAAAGACCTTGTGCTCAAAACAAAACCTAGGAGCCTGATTCATACTATCAATCTTGTTTTATTTTTCTCCACTATGAATTCAGGTTTTCACAAGCAGATTCTCTTAAGACATTTCATGTGGGCTTGGTTCCACCATAAATATAAATGTATTTCTAACTAATATGCCACATGAGACCTGCCAGCTCCTTTGAATAAGTTTAACCATTTGACTACTAAACGGCATAGCAGGTATATGGTGCTGAGAAACTCGGTGTCTCATGTATGTCTAATAAAGGTATGTTTCAAAAAGTGCTGGTATCTCAGTGAGACATTGTCCTTTAAAGAAGCCCATAAAAGTTACAATGGGACAGGCCAGCAAAGGGTTAAAGAAGTATACCTCCTACTGTCACATGTCCTGAATAAATAAGAAACAGAATTTCTTCGAGAGAGAAATTAGGTGATATCTAAAGTTTACTTAGAAGCAGATTTTTCAATATTTATTTCTAATTATTTTAGCCTGAAAAAGAGGACACAGTACTTCACCTGTGACTCTGAAGAAATCTACTGCCCCATTTAATTGCAATGTTTTAAAATAACTGCACATTGACTTTAAGTACAAGTTACTCAATAAAGTGAAGGACTGATGGGTTACAGAAAATCACCTGTGGAAAGAGGAGATTTTTATCTTTTTCAAAACACTGTGATATGTGTTGCCAAGATTTATAATTTTCCTAGAAGTTGGAAATCCAACTTTCTCCAAAGGCACGGAGAAGTCATTGACTGCTGTGCAACAAAAAAGCCAAATCTATGGAAGAAAAGAGACTCTTGAGGAAGTGAAACACATCTATTTACATATCCACAGTCATTTGGGACAACTGACATTCAAAAAAGAAAATTCTCACATTTTTCTCCCACTTTAGTTGAGACAAGGTCCTCACCTGCCTTAAATTTTGCAAGTGTGCTATAAAGAGGTCACAGGCAGGCAGGGGCTGACTTGAGAAGCAGATGGAGACAGGGGCTGCAGATGGATGGTAGAGAGTGGCAGGAGACAGCTGAGGGGGTTAGCACATCCCCCTGCACGTCCCATGGGTGGGTGTCAGGTGAGCGAGGCACCGAGCGTGAAATCCTGGCACTCCAGTGGCAACCATTCCTAATGGCCAGGCTGGGATCTGACTGACAAGTCTGAGCCTGCATCGTAAAGCAGATGAGCAGTGCCAGACTGTACCAGATTAGAAGCCGCACAGTCATGTTTAGGGTTGCAAGTATTTCAAATCAAAATACAATGATCAATTTTCCCCTCTCTCCAACAGTGCAGTTCTGCAACATGTTTTTACTGTCTTGACTATAAATATTGATGCTGAACATATGTATAGTATGACAATCCACAGGCATCTTGTGCTTTAATTCTGCAGTGATAATTCAGCTGTCTCCAATACCACACAATAGTTATAGTTTAGTGTTAGCAAACCTGGTACCCTGTATTTCTTCAGCTTTTATTCCTTGCTGTTCTTACACATTACGCTTGTTTCCTGTCACTGCACATCTTGAAGTCATAGGAAATGCACATGAGTACCCAATGTGTCTGTGATGAGCCAAGTTTGTGAGTTAAAGCAAGACCCCTTAGACATCTTTCCAAAAAATAATATGGCCCATACATCTCCAATCCCAAAATGTGACATCATTTACCATATCCAGAATTATGAGTGAATAGGAGCAAAAGAGGCAAAAACTCATTGCATGGCCTTTGCCAGAAAGCTCCATAAAATTGCTTCTATTGCAGCTTCTAACCAAAAGGCAAATTTACCACTGAATCCAAATCACCCCTCTGGAGCCTTGAGGCGGCCAGCTCACTTTCTTTACCATCACGCAGGGTTTGGTTGTCAGGCTGTGTCTGGTCTCAGTGAGTATTGCCTGTCCCTCTAACTTCCAGCAGAGGATCCCTTGAAGCTGCCTCAGGCTGTAAACCTCCAAAGGCTCAAAGGGAAGGATGGACTTTGTATTACCGCCTACAGCTCTGTCTCATTTACCACAACTGTTCAACAAATGTTGCTCCTTCGTAGGAGAGAGAGGTTTGGCTAAGTCACCACTGGAGACATCCATGTCCAGCTGAAACACANAGGACTCAAACTCATGACAACTAAGCAAATAATTAGACTTTTTCATCTCACTAGCCAAAACTTGTTTGCGGTTGACCAAAACCAAATAATTTTCAGTGTCCCCACCCAAAGCAAAGCACTTAAAATCTTCAATCTAACAAAAGGTTTATTTCAAATAAAAGTAAATACAAAGCCTTTTGTTTTCCTGGGGAGTGGAGAGGGGAAGGAGAGGTACTTCATTATTTTTCAATTAAGGCTAAATTAGTCTCTAAAAATAGAAATCTCAAAACAAGCACAAGAATTATTCTTTTTCAAATATTGAGTCAAAATGTTTTGATTATTTTTCTCCTTTTCCTCTCAGAAAATTTTAATGACTTAAAAGTGCATTTTCAGCAAGAAAAAAATAAACAACAAAATTTCATCCAGATCAACTTTTGAACCATTGCTTTCAGGAAAAGAAAAAAAAGCCCTTTGCTATGCTGTCACTCAATTTGCAGCCCGTAGATGAGTGGGATCAACATCACAGTTGGGAGTAGTCTGCAAAATTCTTGCAAAACAGTGAACTTGCAAAGCAACATGGTCATGGTTTTCCATGCAACCAATGGGTGCACTTGGAAACTGTTTTCCAAGAGAAAGAGGTCAGAGCTGGCTCCCTACTGCTGGCTATTTCCATGTAGATCATCCTTAGGGTCTCCAATTTCTCTGATGAGCCTATTTTTTAAAGTTATTAAAGTTTAGATGAAATATCATCATTTTGTGTATCTAAAAAATGAATATTAAATATTGAATACTTTATCTGTCTTCCTCTTTCCCTTCAAACTGGTAAACACCAGTGGGACACAAGATGGCAGTAGGTTTTCTGGTATTCCTTTTTTAACTGACGGGTGAGGTGGTTGTTAGTCTGAAGAAGCTTTCCCTCCTGCATCAACTCGGAATTAATTGTGTGAACATACCTGGCAATTATCCAGTAACGAGCCGAGAACAGAAATACAGAGAAGGCCTGTTTCTCCTCACTTACTCTGATCTGTGTATGGGCATAATGGTGCGTGTCACCCAACGCATCTGGCAAATCTCATCACAGTGTCAGGCAATATCTAAGTCCACCTCTGCTCTGCTCAGACGCAGACACACACACTTAGAGGAGATGACTCCCACCCATAGACACTTCAGTGGCTAATGCAAAAACACAAATACAGAAGCATTCAGTGTGTTCCCCATTCCCAAATAGTTCATATAATTTAAATAACCATGTAATGCCAAAGGAGTAAGGCCTCCCAGAGTTCTGAACTTCCAGCTGAAATAAATAGTCCCCAGGCTAGCAGGGGAAGAACACTTCTTCTGTGTCACAACAACTCTGTGTATTGTGTGGCCAGGTTTGGGTAGCAGCGGGGGCTACAGGGGTGGCTTCAGTGAGACGCTGCCAGAAGCTTCCCCTGTGTCTGGCAGAGCCAGTGCCAGCCAGCTCCACTACTGACCCTCTGCTGGCCAAGGCTGAGCCCGGCAGGAATGATAGTAAATCCTCTGTGGCAGCACATTTAGGAAGGGAAGAAAAAAAAAGGATTTTTTTAAATCCTTTCTTCCAGAGAGAGGAGTGAGAATATATGAGAGGAGAAACTCTTCAGGCACCAACGTCAGTGGAGAAGGAGATACAGGAGGTACTCCAGACACTGGAGCTGGGATTCCTACCCAGGGTGTAGAACATGATGAAGCAGCTCTTCCACTGGACCCCATGGAGAACCACGGGGATGCAGGGATCCACCTGCAGCGTGTGGAGGAAACCCACACTGGAGCAGGTGGATGCCTGAGAAGAGGCTGTGACCTCATGGAGCAGGGTCCTGGCAGGGACCTGCAGGCCTGTGGAGAGAGGAGCCCACACTGGAGCAGGTTTCCTGGTTGGACTTGTGACCTTGCAGGGGATACATATTGGAGCAGGCTGAGCCTGAAGGACTGCACCCTGTGGGAAAGTGACCTGTGTTGCTGCAGTTTCTGGAGAACTCTTGCCCATGGGATGGACTCATGCTGGAGAAGTTTGTGGAGGATTCTCTTCTTTGGGAGGGTCCCTAGCACTGTGGTGGGAGAAGGTAGACCCTCAGAAGGAGTCGGGAGTGAAGGTCTTTTTAAGTTTTATTTTACTTCTCATTATCCTTCTCTGATTTTGTTAGTAATAAATTCAATTAATATCCCTGAGGCAAGTCTGTTTTGCCTGTGAGAGTATTCAGTTTGTGATCTCTCTTTTGAACCTTTCATTAAAGTTTCTCTCCCTTGTCCATCTAGGAGGGGAGTGATAGAGCAGCTTAGGTGGGTGTCTGACATCCAGCAAGGGTCAAACAAGTAAAGTTTTCCTTCCTACAGCCTGATCAGGGGAGATGGAGGACACTTGCTAGGTGGCCTTCTGCACCAACAGAGATCACAGAATCACAGAATCACAGAATTTCTAGGTTGGAAGAGACCTTCAAGATCATCAAGTCCAGCCCA
>VXBB01000543.1:60215-130175 GCA_013399915.1 Illadopsis cleaveri | reverse complement strand
TTATCCTTCACAGAAGTTGCCATTCTGAGTTCAAACTGAGCTTTGGCCTCCCTAATTTTTTTCCTACATGCTCTAGCAGCCCTCTTAAATACTACCTGAGAGACCTGACCCTCCTTCCAAAGGTGATACATCCTTTTTTTATTCCTAAGTTCCTCCCATACCTCCTTGCCCATCCAGGCTGGACGTGCACCCCTTCTACTTGTCTTTCGGTACACAGGGACAGTCTGTTCCTGTGCCCTCAAGATCTCTGTTTTGAGGCACGCCCACCTTTCCTGAACTCCTTTGTTTTTAAGGGCTGCTTCCCAAGGGACTCTCTGAATAAGTCTCCTAAGCAGGCCAAAGTCTGCTCTCCGGAAGTCCAATGCAAGAGATGGAGCCACAGTGCTGAGGAATGGAAGTTGTGTGCACACACCCCTTCACAGTGTGTGGAAATGAACTGTATGTCCTACCAGACCATGGTCCTCTTAACACCCAGAGGGACATCTCCTCTGCTGAGTAGTGACACCACGATACCCAACCACAGGGAAGCAGTTCTGGGCAAATACAGCAGTGTCACTCTGGGATGCACTGGTCAAAATCCAGTGAAGTCATAGTAATAGCACTATATGACATGCTTCTAATAATGAAAAACAGGGTGCAAGTTTTGAGGAACTGTCTGGGATTTGGACACCTAAATTCTATTATGTTTTCTTTTTAAGCAACTAAAGCCTCAGCTGCTCATTTGAACCTCTGGGTCTAGAATTCCACCACTCATCGGCCAATAGAGGTCTGTTGACTGATCTCAGAGGGGTGAGAATGAACACCAAAACTTCCAGGCTTTGACAACTGTCATCTCAGGGTGGATCCATACTTCAGGAAGTACATTAATCATCAGAGACTGGAGCTGTACTTGAGCCACTATTGGAGTACTTTAGCCACTATGAGCTGCACAGCAGAGGCAGCTATATACAGTAATGAGATAGATTGACTTGAAACTGTTGTAAGGGGGTTATCTGGTCTGATTGGTTCCTGTAAAAGTTGAGTAACCGGGAATGAAAAAAAAAAAAACACCAGTTTTCTGAAGGACCTCTGCTAGCAATCCTGTGGATCCCTCTGCCTCTGCATCTCTGCTGACAATGTGCTCTCAGACATTTCATTCCCCAATTCAGCCCTATTTCACTACATTTCCTTCATGCAACATGAAGAAAAGAGATGTAAAAGACACATAAATATGAGCTGGGAAGCTTCTGAAAGCTCTTTGCCAGATAACTACTTGAGCTGATTTTGTCCTGGGCAAATCATACCTTCCAAAGGACAATTTCTGCCACTGGGAAAAAGCTATCAGTGAACTGCTGCTGGAATTGAAACGTAAGTCAGCAGACCCAGTAAGAGGCAAAAAAGTGATGAACAATTTATCTTTTTTTTCCCACAAACTTTCCTTTCTACATCAAACCTCAGACATGACAGCAATATAAAGAAAACTTCCAGATCTATAACAATGCTTTGCAACAGAGCAAGCTGCTTTTCAGGGCCGGAAGTCTGGCTCTTTAAACAAGCACTAGCACTAAAAACCTGTTTTAAAGGTTATAGAAAGCACACTCTAGCCAATTTGCTCCAAAATGTGAAATCAAATAGACTATGTAAGTTCAGTATCACTAAGGCTGGTGAATAATCAGTGGAATGAAATCTCTGCCCAGAAAAATACCCTGTCTGTGGAGTAATGCTGTAGACACCCCTGAACAGATGGGATCCAGAAAGGTCCATGCCATCTAGAGATGAAAACAGCTTTTACAAAAAAAGCAAAGATTGCAGGTCTGATTCTGATCTCACCTTGCTGTAAATCATAAGCCACTCCATTCAGGCTGGAAGTTAAGTGAAATCAATTTAAGACACTTAATTTTTAAGGAAGGATAATTATCTTATTCCCTCCTTTCCAATTTGAAACAGCCCATCAGGAATCCAGCTGGCTGCAGGCTGTAAAAGAGCAATTCTCTGGATGAAACCAACCCTTCTCCCTCCTTTAAATCCCCTGCCCTCTAGTAAAACACTTCAATAATGTGTAAGAGCTATTTTTGTTGGGGTATGCCCAGTTGTCCCAGACATAATATAGACTGTCTCCCAGTCCAAAATCAACTCAGGTGGCCACTGTGTAGCTGTGAAGTCAGAGACATGAAGCATGGGAGCACCAGAAGTACCTTCCAGAACAAAAGGTATCTCTTTCCCCTTTCTGTGTCAAATCACCTGCAGCCAGTGGAGACTCAACTAGGAAATATCTTCCTGGCCTCTTGTTGACCTCCGAAGACATCTATCTCTGAAGGGTTCTGTATTTAGGTAACAATCCATTTTTTAAACAACTCAATTTCTTTGTTGAAAATTAAAAAAACTACTCCAAGATATATTTCTTCCTACATCTGTCTGGGTAATGTTACGCATCCTGATGTGCATGAGAGATGAGCAGGCTCACAGATGTGTATTGGTTTCAAGCCAGACACTACCAATGTTAAAATGTGCAGCTTCTGTGTCCAATCCAGCATCCAAACTAAAACTGTGAAAAAGCATGCAAACCTCTCATTTGCCTGATTGCAATAGCATTAAACCTTCTCCAAAGAAAATCTTTTTAATTAAATCTTTTTAATTTAAATGAAAATGTTCTCCTTTTCCCATGCAGGGTTGTAAAGTCATGGGAACATATTCTGCTGCCTTCCTGACATAAATCAATGGATATATTGGAGGGTCAGGCCAAAAAATATATACATTCCTTGCCCTTCAGCTCTATTTCACCCATAAGCGTTTGCCCACATCCTGGAACAGAAGAAATGTTTTCTTTCCATTGAATTTTCGACTTTCATATTTCTGGAGAAGTTGGCCATCACCACACAGTTGATATTAACAACTTGACCCAGAATCTGTTAGGAAGAGAAACTCTTTTAACAAAATGACAATTATAATTCATTGAAAAATACCTACAAGCAGAGTAAAGTGAAATACAAAGGAACATTTTTCTTGAGAATACTGTCTTATACAAACACCTTTCCAGTCTGACTCTCCTTCAGGCATGCCACTCTTTAATAGGTAATTGCCAGTTTATTCATCCTAATCCTGTTCAGAACATGAACAAAATCTTTGCTTTGAATATAACAAAAGAATAAAGATCTATGGAAAACCAGACATTTCTTGGCCAAGAATGTGTAAACTCTGACAGTTTATAAATTCAGGCTGCTGGAAAGTGCAAGTTTATGGTCCTCACTAAACTACCACATACAATAGTTACAAGAAAATGTTAAAAAAAATGTGTGCTAGAAGGAGAGAAAATCAAAATTTAAATTAATTGCATGTAGCATGCTGTAAGGTATATCTATCATTCCTGTGGCCCACTGTTCATGTGGGGACCTGTGCATGCCCAGCAAACCTCAGGGCATGATTCTTTTCCATACTTCTCATAACAAGTATATTTCTGCCAAAAGTAGCGTTCTCCACTGTCTTATTTTCAAATCCGTCCTGCGCAAAACTTTAAAAGTTTCTAAAGTGCACCCCAAAGTGTTCTGTGACTGCAGTGTATCATCTTTCTGCTGTAAAAGGAACATGTATGACTCTGGCCATATTGATATAAGAGGGAAGTCTTTACTGAACTCACCTTTAAAGCAACCCTTGCAATAGCAACCGTCAGCATCCCTTTGCCCCAAGGTAGAGAATGGTGTCTCAGGAAAATCATCATCAGGATTCATCACAGTGCTTAGACAGGTTTTGATGCTCAAGTACCTCCTGCTGGACAACTCTTGCCTATAGTCTCACCTGATGATCTGAAGGACCCTGCAGAGTAAAACGTCACTCCTGGAAATGAAATTTAATCATCTACTCTGATCAGCTCTAATCTCTGTTATTTCTTAATTGACCTCACACTTTGCAGTCCTGACAGCCCTTTTAGCAAGGTAAATGCAAATACAGCTGCCCTGTTTCTAGACAGTGTGTCACTGCAGCAATAACAGCCACTTAGGGACATTTCACTTTAAATAGAAAGTTTCCAGGCAGTAAACAGGTTGTCTGAATTATTTTATTTTATGTGTATTATTATGCATTACTACATTGACTTTTTTTTGCTATTTTCCTTGACACTTTTACTCTTCTCAGAGGTACACAATGAAAGGATAACACAAGTAATAATATATTACAAAATCTATTTGGGTATTAGGGAAGAAGATCTTACGATGAAGGTAGTCTGACATTAGCACAGAAGTCGCAAAGCCTTTGTCCTCGGAGATATTAAGAATTTGACAGGACATGACCCTGAAAAAGTGCTTTAATAGAGTTGGAGTTCAAAGTCAGCCCTGCTTTATGTGGTGGTTGGACCACATGACCTTCAGATATCCTGTTCACCCAAGATTATTCTATTAACATTTCTGTGTGAATGCCGCCTTAAACTTAAATAGTCGTGGTCCTCCCATTTAATTTTTCAGCTTTTGACAGGTTTTCTCAAAGGTCTTCTCTTGTGCTTCAGTGGTTTTGATGCCTTGAGGAAAGACAAGAAGTCATCTGGGTTTTCATTTGAGCACATCAGGGCAGACACTTGTGTTTCACAGCTGTAGAATGTCCATCTCTGGGCTGACACCAGACCCAGATATCACTTACATGCAACTACCCAGCAGCTGTGGCCAGGAGGCTGTGCAAGGAGCCCTGGTTCCCCACAAGCCTCCAAGAGCTCAGAAGAAGCTGGGCATCCAACATCAGCCCACATCCTAGACATCCATCATGAGATGGTGAAAGCCAGTGGGTTTGGGCTGCCCTTCTCCAGTAAGGCATCAAGCTGAAGCAGTTGCTCAGCAAGAGTCTGAAGGCTGACTGATTTTATTAAGGAAAAAAATTTCCCCATGACACTTGTCAGTGTCCAGATCTGGTGAGAGCTGCGGGAGAGCTCAGATAGAAGGTAAGATGAGAGCATAGCCATACCCCAGCACACCTGGGGACCTGGGTAGTACTAGAGAAATTACTTTCTTTTTCCTTAATAAAGCAAAATAGTTTATTTCCTGGCCTTTGCACTTCTATTACAAGCTGTGTAAATGGCTTTGTTTGTTTGTTCTGTAGTTTTATAGCTGAACACTTTTGTAATTAAGGGTGTTTTTAAGTGATATGTGTATAAAATCGAAGAGGGCAAGTGGAAAAAATAAACAGAAGGAAAGTTTTTAAGAAGTTATTTGAATTGGCTGTGATATTCTTCCCCACTAGCTAGTGAGGTTTTAATTAGCATTGAAAATCATAAGTAACTGGAGATGAAAGAGCCCCATTAGGTCATCCAGTCCATTTCCCTGCCAGTTCAGAATTGTGCCCAACAGTGTATTTCCCAGTGTTTTGTCAAGTCCGGCACTAAGCCTGTTCATTGCATGAATAATATGCTCTTTTGAAGCAGCAGGAGGGAAACTGCTCACAAACCATATCCAGGCACTTTCTTACAGTTTGTAACAAACAAACAAACAAAAAATAAACAAAACAAACAAAAAACAAACAAAAACCACCACAACAACAACAAAGATAAGTGAAGATTCAAGCCAGTATAGACATTTATATGCAGGACTCCACATGGGGTATTTACTCTCATTATTCTTATAGGGGAGCTCACACGTGGCTGCGTAAATATGAATGATGGACTAAATGTCATAGCAAGGATTGCGGGAAAAGTGTTTAACTGCTCCACTGAAATGATTCTAAAGGGGCCCAAAAGAGGGAGAGAGGAAGAGCTGCAAAGTCTTCACTCAACTCCTCCTGGCCTAGGTCAGACTTCATCCTGCAGGAATATCTTACATAGCTCTCTTGTATTTTTAAAAAAAAGTCTGAACAAGAATTAAAAAACAAACCAACAAGCAAAGAAAAACCCTCTAGAGCATATGTCTCAGGTGACAGATCCCAAATAAAAAGCAGCCAGCAGTGAGTTGTCAAACAGAGGTGATGGTTTCTTTCAGACCAATGAGTCAAACCAGAGATCAGGGCAGCTCATACAAAAACTACAGTTTGGCAGATGGGGACAAGGGATCCTTCCATATCCGTTAGCCAGGCATCACTAGGATTTCTTTAAAATACCTAATACCTAAATACTTAAATTTTCTAATAAAAATCTCTTCCATAGAATACAACTCTTTATACATCATTAAAGTAAAAATTATGGACAGTAAATTGTGACAGCAATCGTGATCAAAAAGACATTGGCATGAACCAAAAAAAGCCATTTTTAACATTTAGCCTACCTAAATACAGTTTTATGGACACATAGGTCTGCAAACAAAACTTGACAAGTGCTAGAGAAGATCTTTCCAGCCATGCAGGCATGCAGGCAGAAAGGAAGGAAGGAAGGAAGGAAGGAAGGAAGGAAGGAAGGAAGGAAGGAAGGAAGGAAGGAAGGAAGGAAGAAACGATTATTGCATTTTCTAAAAGGCCATCCTGATGAATTTAGATATAAAGGAGCAATAAATGACAGAAATATGAGGAAAGAGGAGAGCAAATAATGTAAACTAAAACTCAAAGTATGTAAAGTTAATATGGAAGTCTGAATATATCAGGATAAACTACATCTAATAATAACAATAAAGGATCAACGCTTGTTATATTTTAAAACTCATTCTAGACAATATCTGATTTTCAGAAAAATGTGTAATGAGGCAGAAGTGTTGGGCATCTAGTTCTGGCCTATGCATGGAAGGCATGGTAAAATGTAAATAACATATTCATAACACAAGAATATGATAAGGGACACTTGATTCCATCACAATAAGAAGGATGTTGAAGATCTACTAAAGGTAATAAATTTTATGTAGAAAGGCCCATAGACTATACATCTATAAGTCCTTAGACTTCTGGTTAAGGTAGCAATTAGGCAACCTACGTTCAACTTTGATGCTTCTTTGAACGCTGGCTACATTGCAGAAGTTTAAAGCCTGCAGTGATATGCCAAAACACAGAAAGGACAGGTCATGAGATGCAAGTAGCCAAAATCTGAGTAAGTGGATGTTAATCCTGGGCATCATTTAAAAGTTGGTAAGGAGTAAAGAATGGGATGACAGGGATATAATTATTAGTATTCTGTAAAGTTTCACAAGGAAGAGGTCTTGTCATCCTAAAAAATAAGTTGGACTGGTGTTTATTAGGTTTTTTAAAGTAGCTGAAGTATGGCTCAGCTTCTTGGGTGTGTTCATCTCCCTAAAATTAGCATTATACGCTGTCAGTAAAGGCTGCAGTAACTGAACCAAGTGCTGGTTTCAGTACATACCCAAAAGTAGTTATCAGCAGGCAAATTTTCCATATGGGTGCACCTGATTGAGAGGTCTTCTGTGATCAGGGCTGGGCTGTACACTATTCAGCTCGCTTTTCATCAGCAGCTTGGGAGTAATAAAGTAAGAATGTTTTAAAGCAATCAAGTGCAGAGCTGCACATCTAACAAGGAATACAGAGCAATATGAGGGTATGAGAGTCCTAAGCTCTTTGTATTTTTCACCAAATTTTTTCCTCATCAAACAGCTTTAACCCGTAACTATGTGATGATTAGGTCAAGCAGAAGATTTCCCAAAGGAGACAAGAGCTCCAACTCTGTAGCATGATGAGAGTATTCAGCTGCTGTATGGTCAGATGGCATAGCTGATGATTTAGCAGTATGGCTCCCAGAGAAGAGGTGTAACAACAGCAAAATCCACTCAAGAGTGTCTTACTCAGGCAACAGGGATGGAGATTCAAGCCTTTGGCTGAGGTCCACCTTCTCAATTTTCAGGAGAGGATCACAATGAACTTGCTTTCTGCGAGCTCTCTGCAGAATGAGAAAGTTCTTTTAACTTCTTAGATGTAAGAACGTACCAAGCAGGAAAAAGTTTTCCACAAATTCAATCATTCCCTCCCCTTACAAATGATAAAATAGCAACCTAGGGCCAGAGAACAGTGTGTGCCTGGGCATCGCCCACAAGCGGGTGCTGAGACAGTGCTAACAGCAGATATACATCCAGGTCTAGGATTTAAAATATTTTCCCTATATTTTGTCAAGACAGAAAGATTTTCTGCAGTTCTGCCACTCATCTTCTTAAAAGGACTGAGAAGACAATTGTATAATTTTTAAGTGTTTTTAAAATTAAAGATGAATTCCCTTATTGTGAGAAAATCATAAAGCACGATTTGTTTGCATTACCTTTTTAATAGCTAGAGAAAGGATTGGGATGTGTCTCAATAACAGCATATATAAATACCTTCGTTTAGACAAAATGCCATATTCCAAATGGCTGTGTCACCTGGCAGGAAAGTCATAACATGAACCAAAGTCTGGATTCATTTTCCAACCAAATTCTAATAGGAAACAAGGCACAATTTTAAATCATTGTTACAAACTACCAAGAGAGTGTCAAAGACTGTGGCCCTGGATGTCTTCAAATCCAGGTTGGCTATGATTCTGGGTTTTGTGATTTAGCCAACTCTGACATTATTTGGCTCAGTAGGAGGCTGACTGGATGAAATTTAATGGCTTGTGATGTACAGGGGGTCAGACTGACTGTTCTAATGGTCCCCTCTGGCCTTAAATTTTGTGGAAAACTTCAGCTAACCAGCAAAGCAAACGCGAACAACCCAGTGGTTGCAAAGTATTGCTCCAAGTGCAGCGGACGAACTTTAAATAATTAATTATTATCAAATCCTGTCTTAATCACAAACAGAAAAACAGAGGGAGAGAGGGAGTTAGCCCCTGAGAATAGTTCGCTCAGCCTTAATACAGAGAAAAATTACATCAAACTCTCCAGAAAAAAAGGTGTGCAAGTCTTTTTACAGAATCAAGCCTAGATTTTACAAGTAGAAAAATGACTTACACACTTAAAAGTCCACTTAGTGCTTGGCATAGAGCTATTCCTTTCTACACTGAGTGCTAGCACACTTCAAGGGCATCGAGGATCCGATTACTATCCTACAAAGTGTAGGGGTTGGCTGAACAACCCCAGAGTAACTCAAATACCAGGGAACCTGGCCTATTCCCTGTCCATAAAATACACAGAAAACGATCCCACTCCCTGACATTTTTTCAGCTGGGACAGCTGCTATAACAACTCAGAGCTTTTCAATCTCTGTAGAGATCTCATGTATAACCTCTTCAAGTTCTCAGCCTGGAACCACTTTTCTTCCAAGCCTATTTCACTGGAGCAACCAAAATTGTTCAGGGAAAAGCTGTTTGATAGCCTCTGAAGGGGGAGTATTAAATCAATGAAGAATTTAAAAGGTGGGGAGGGGAACAGGGGAAGGGGAGTGGGATAGAAAGATTTATAGCAAAAAACAACATACAGCTTGAATCCAGTCCAAGAGGAGCCACAGGGGGCTGGTGCCAGTCATCACTGAAGAAAGCATTTGGATTTGTCAAGGAGAAAGATGCTATGTAAAAATTGCATTCAAAGCCCCAGTGAAATTGCATTAAGGGGCTGGTCCCTTGGAGTTTTGCCTGAGCAATGACTCCAGGTTTGTGTGACTCTGGGTGCATTCCAATCCCCTTCTTCGTGCCCTACTCTTCCCCAGCAGTCCTGCAGCTCCTGCTAGGGCAACACTCCTCTCAAATGCATCTTAGGCTGCAGGGAAATGCTGTGTTCAGAGAATCAGCTGCTTCAACACTCACTGCTGGATTTAACTGTTTAGCAATGTTTTCCAGCCACTTCTTCCTCCATCACCCAACCCAGTCAGAGGGCTTAGCCTCTTTGGAGTGTTTCTTTACATGTTTTTTTGCTCAGTAGAAATTTGCTATAGTTATGATGTGACTCAAAATCCTGCCCGTGTGTCTGCTGTTCGGGCAGAAAGCCCCACAGCCCACCTCTCCCTGGGACAGGGCTCAGCAAGAGGCTGCAAGAGTTGCTTCCCATCCTTGCCAGCTGCTCAGTGCCTCTGCCATCCACTTCCACACCATCAGGGAATGGGAACACTAGCAATTTGTAGTACATTAGTAGTAAATGTAGTTTGCTTGATTTAAGGGGCTGATGATGTCCCCTCTAGTATTTGGCAAAGGGATGTTACCCTTGGCTGTGCTCATACTCAAGGACAGAAATTTCCATCAGCAATTTAAAAGCCTTATAATGGAAACAAAAAGCCAGATTCTGTATGAAATCTCCACCAGTGAAATCTGAAGCATTCAGCAAGAGAATGCAAAACACAAAACAGCAAACAATCTTCCAGCAAGCTGTACACTGTTACCTATTGACCAAAGCAGTCAGTCAATATTCAGGGAGTTAATCTTCTCAGTGGGCTGGAGAAATTAATTCTAGTGTCAGTTATTTCTTTGATGCAATACTACTAAGTTTGAAAGACTGTAAATAGAGTCTTATTTCATGGAACAAATTGGAATCAAGCCTCTCTTAAATCACATTAAGATCAAAAATGTTTCACACCTTCTCAGGCCTTCCTCATTGTCTTCTTCTAGGTGCTGTTGCTTCCCAGGTGCTGAGCAGTGATGCTCTGAATCAGCCCAAATCCCACCAGAAAGGGCTGGCAGCCCACCCCAGCACAGTGGCTTGGCAGCTTCAAACTCTGCCTGCACACTGAGCAGAGGCTCCTGCTGTTTCAGCCCCCTCAGCCCAAAATACACCTCCACAAATTCACTCCAAATAAGGGAAGGGCAGATCTAACACCAGTACTGTCAATGACAACCAAAACAGCAACCTTAGACCCACAGGTTCTTGCCCTGCCCCTCCAAACCCCAGGCACTGGGCTGCTTCACTGGCCTCCAGCCATCTGGCCTGTCACAGAGATTAAAAAAACACCATGCTGCAAGCAGTCCTTCATTCCAGGGTAGAGCAGGGACTTTTTCAGAGACATTCATGAGATACAAATTTTTTCACTCACTGCTGTAACCCTGCATCACCACTTCAGCTGCAAAGACATGTGCACCACACTTATAGCTTATGGGAATTTTGCTTCACTGAACTTTCTACAATGTCGCTCTGGTAATCTTTCAGGTCTCAGTCCTGAGGGTGAGAATTTTGAGGTGTTGCTTGGCTCACATGGACAGGTTCATAGGGACCTTCATGGGAAATGGCTTCAAACTCAAGGAAGTAGCTTTAAGTTGGATATTAGAAAGAAATTCTTTACTATGAGGGTCGTGATGCCCTGGCACAGGTTGCACCGAGAAGCTGTGGATGCCCCATCCCTGGCAGTGTTCAAGGCCAGGTTGGATTGGGCATTGAGCAACCTGGTCTAGTGAAAGGCGCTCATCACAGGAGGATGCCTTCCAACCCAAACCGTTCTATGATTCTGTGATTCACATCAGACCCAATTCTGCATGACCAGTCCAGGTTTTACACAAGAGGCTAATGCAACTCCTGGTTTCCATAGGATTTTTTAGCTTATTGAGTTGCAGCCATGATGAGAATCATGCTCACTCAGAAAAGAAGCAGCACTATTTGTGCCACAAGACCCATGGCTGTCCCACACTGTGGCCTAAAGAATCTGCAACACAGCTCGAGGAATCTGAGAGATAAACCCAGGCTTTAGGCATGACTTCATTTCTTGCTGCTTTTTTTCTATCTGACTTGCAGCGTCACCATTGGCATAAACAGTCCTGACTTCTCCATCAGCTATTTCCTTCTTTGCTTCCTCCTGCACCAAGTGTGTGTTTTTCACATTTGTATAGTACTTGCAAGCTCAGAAAAGCTCATCTGGCTGTGACTGAAACTCTGGCACATAGCTTGATATTTTTTTCCCCTTTTGCTGAGCTAATTTTTGCATGGTATGCTGCCAACTTTACTTTTCCACCCTTCCTTCTATATAAACAATATTCCTCTTCCAAATATTTCTTACACATTTGATAAAATGTGTTGCATACGTTAGATGACTTTGGCTCAATTTTATAAAGAATTGACATAATGCAATATACTAACTCAAGTTTGATTCAGTAAAAAAATTTGTCATTAAGAGCTATGTATACTTCTGAATTTAGTGTACAGCCATGATTGACTGTTTCAGTGGTAAGTGACGAAGGCACGGCCAAATATAAATAAAAGCTGTACACCACCTTTCAAATACATGCCTTTTATTTATTTCATAGGAATGGATTAGGTTCTAATGTTTTCGAGAGGTGTTGCTTTACCAGTGGCACCTCTGTGAGTACAGTGGTGTTAACCTTGGTTCCTTGGCCAGATTCCAGTGTGGTTAATTATATGCTGCACACTGTGAAATTCCCACAAAGTTTTCAATTAAGGAAGTTATTTGCCACTGCTCCCACTTCTTGAAAATTATTGGTAAGATATGCTGCATGCAAAATGGCTGCTGTGCTCCATCCCAAGAGTGCCTGTGTGTTAGCCAACACTCATGAACAAAGATGACATGGACATAAATAAGTTTAGTCTTTTATTCTAATCATTGTCAATAGAGATTCTTTGGTCTTATGCTTCATAGCCAAAAAAAAAGGAAGCTCTGAGGCTGGGAAAATGAAGATGTCTAAATGCATGCACGCACCTTACTCACCTTGTTAGAACTGTTTGGAGCTGATCTGCACCCAAACTTTAACTTGAAGAAGTGAATTGTTTGCATTAGAAGTCACCTTTTTGCTGTCGAACCTTAGAGAGTGTGACGGAAGGATTACCTCTGTCTGTTAATCTCTCCCCAAGAAGAGGAAACATTCAAGTTAGCATTCACACCATCCTTTCAAGGACATCTCCAGCCCTGGGTGGCCTCTGGCAATGACAAACATACTGCTTTCTGGCCAACACATCCTCAGGCAGAGCCAGAATTGCTTTGCCCTTGTTGTCGCAGAAGACTCTGGTCTTGTTTTCCAGCCCATCCACTACCCCAGGAGATTGCTGTTGTTCATGAGGACTGGGGAAAGGCAATGGAAAGGAGACTATTTCTGGGGCTGTGACTCAAGGTCAATACTTGAATTCCATGCCAGATACTCAACACTATGCCTTGTTTAGCTAATGAGGACCCTTTTCCAACATGGCCAGGTCCAGCATGCCCCGTCCCTCAGGCCTTGCACCTTGAGCATTCACTGATAGGGTTGGCTCATGCTCAGAGACAATGCTCCCAGGATTGCTGAGGGCTTCAGCTTCCACAGAACATATCACAAAGGGAAAACTCCTTCCACTTCACTACTGGGGGAAGGATCCATGCTGGTATGCGCTTCATCAAACCAAGGCTGACCTTGGCCACAGGCTCAGTGAACAGGTGTCCTGCAAGGACAGGGTTGTATCTGAAGTCACATTCCTAAACCATCACATTCTTCCCAGTCCTTGGCTACAGTCAGTTGTCCCTTTCCATCTCTGCCGAGCGTTAAGACACTGGAGTCTTCATTCTTCCTTTCCAGTCCTTCCAAGTTTCACTAACTCCCCTACTATTAAATTAACACTTTTTACGAGCTCTTTTTTCATAGAAAGTATGTTCTTCATACTTTCTATAGCCTCTCATCACCACAAACTGCCATCTTCAACATGACCACTAATTTTTGGATGTCCCTGTCCTTTCTCATCAGAAATGCATCTTCTTGTGAATTAAAACAAGAAAAATCTTTGCTCTCTCCTTCATTTTTTTCCAACTCTGGCTGAAGATTCCCCTATACCAGAGGAGTAGCAGTTCCCTCTCTTTCCAACACCCTTATGTGACACAGCCATGGTGCTCTGTACACTGGAGAGTCTGCCAAAGTGTCTCCATCAAATGTGTGACCCTCTTGTCTTTCCCAAAGTTCATACAAATATATGTGTACACAACAAGTCTTCTGTACTGAAACACCATACCAAAACTGCCATGCTGCCAAAGTGTCTTCTTACAAGGCAGCTTGTGAGCAGATGCCCCACACTTTCACTTTTGCCCAGAAGTCACACCTGAGCACTCCTCCCCACCACTACTGCACTGTCACCTCTTGGTTCTGTTGCCACATGACTCATTACTTCTAGGATTTTGCATGGGTAAATGAAATGATCTTCAGGAGCAGCTGACAGAAGCCATCACCTCAGTGAGTGAAGTGTGGTGAAGAGTCCGACTTGGCCCTTTTTTCTACTGATAATGTCCTCGCCATCTCATTTCTTAAAATATTTTCAGAAGTAGCCTATTCCATGCCTTTGTCAGCATAAGGAAGGTCTCCTATGTTTCATTATGGATTGCTGAAATTGAGGTTAGCTATGCCATAAGTACTTTTCCAAATACAGTCACTGTTTTGAAGGCCAAATTGTTCAATAATGGCCTACATCTGTCAAGCAGGGGCACTACCACTGACCAAGTGATAAATTTAATCCATGAGAAAGCTCAGAGCACATAAACTATATTGTTCCCCATCCGACTAAGCTAGAGAGTAGTTAACTTGCTGTGAAGCCATTATTTTATAACATCTGAAAAAATGTTCATAATAACGATTCTGTGGAGGCTGTTTTAGAAGTGGGTATAATATTGGAATGCCTGTGGTAGTGACCCCCTGGGAAGAGCCCCTTGTAAACCATTCATAAACAACATGGAGAGGGGGAGCTCTGTGTGTGGTCTTGACTTGATCTTGCAACTTTGGGAGCTGAACAGCTCAAGGTGGATCCATTTCATAATCACTTTATTTGTTTTGAAATCTCTCACCATCCTTCAGATGACCTTCACAGGACTGTGAGGCAAGAACTTTTATTATTATTGTACATAAATCTAATGCTTATCACAGAGAGGCCCTCAATCTCTATTGGAACCTCTATGTATTACTGCAATAAAAACAAAGCAATACTCCCACTAATTACAAAATGAGTATTTAATCTCTCTGTCAGTAAACCTGATGCTGCCAGCATGGCTCACAGAACTTCCCTGGTAACTGGCAGACAATAAATTCTACAAATGCTACGTGACAGACATCTATTTTGAATATCCGTCTCAGCTCCTTGACTTCCCATGAGTTTCTCAAAATAACTTGGTAAACAGCCTGCTAACAGGGATAGTGGGAGCGCCGCTAAAATTGGTTCTTACTTGTCCACACAAGCCCTGGGATTCCAGGACTTTGGCAGTCCGAGTTTTTGTGGTCATGCCGGGCATATGAAGTGACATATATTGCTGTTTCTTGGCTAACCTGAATTAATGGTGGCATTCAGACCACCCTGCCTTGTAATTCCAAAAAGGTCACCTCAAAGGCCACCAGTGCAGACACAGGAAGAGACAGTGTTCTTATTTTATACAGCTGTGTTGCAGAAAGTCCCAGCAGTGGAAGGAAATGACAGATAACTGTTGATCAGATATTTTTTAGGAGTTTGGTTGTAGAAGCAGGAACCTAACCTTGCAAAGTTTGATATTCCCGTTATATCAGAAAGGAGTTTGTTTGGAATACGTTTTTGTACCTCTGAAAAAGTCTGCCTGCCATTTCATGGAACAAATAAGAAGGTGTTGTCCTTGCCAGAAGGAGGTAAAATCTCATTTCAAACTTGTTTAACAAAATGTTATCAACTGAATATGTAGAGGGGAAGAAAGTACAGCATTTACTTGAAGGAATAGTATGTGGGCCTTGCCACAGCAGGATGGGATATCACCATTTCTGCTAAAAATACAAACAAAATCCCTTCAGAGAGATATAAAACTTAAAGATCTGAATTAAAATAGAAGGAAGAATTATTTACTCAATGGACAGTAAATGCAATCTAATCCATTTCTGCTTGTCTTTTTAGTGCATGATCAATACAGTCAATACAGAAATAAAAACTGTTACAATTACGGCAATTGTTTCTTGCGCAGCAAAATCTGACATCATCTAATGGGAGGTTAATTAATAGTTAACTTGGATAGCACAATTACCTAGTGAAACCACATTATTAAACCTCTGGCTGTAACCAGCTTGTAACTTGAGAAGAATTTGCTCATATCTGGCTCTGGCCCATGTTGGAAACTGGGGACTTTAGTGGCTGCTGACTCCTGGCAGTGCAGCCACATGGTGTGCATCCAGCATGGAATTCTCCTGGTTGAGATCTAAACATCAGTTACATATACGCAGGATTGACTCAAAGGAACAGCAAACCAGTCTGCAGCTCTGCAGGAGAGGATGATCAGCTGAAACGTGAACTCTGCTCTCACAGTTGGGGCTTTTCTAATTACTGGTATGGTCCCTCAGAGGTATATGATTTGAAAGATACACCCTGCGCCCAAGCCCACTGTGCGTGGGCTTCTCAGTGATGCTACAACTGTGGCTCTTGCCCTGAAGTGCAAAGACTGAGGCACAGAGTTCTTGCTGGGTGAACTGGCGAAGTCATATGTTCATCTCACGGGGTTTGTGACCCACATCTCACTATTTCAAGTCTCAGACGATGTTTGCACAACCTCTGACAGAAAAGGGGATGCCTTGTTTCTTAAAACTAACTAAAAAGTCACTCCTCATAATTTCAACACCTAAAGTCCACTTCTAAAACCCAGAGAGTTAGTGGACCTACAAAAAAAGCATGAATATTCTCTGTTTGTGTCTATATTGCTAAGATAACCACTGCCTGGAAGAAGTCCTGTGTCCTGGGAAGAGGGATCATCCCTACTGTTAAGCTGTTGGAGTGACCCGATTACAGCACAGTTTGGGCCAGTGCCAGTTGGAGTGTCCCCCTGCAGTTTCCAGGCACAGTTTAGGAGCCAGAGGGTGTCCAGGACTGGGTGGTCCACAGACAGTCACCCTGCTCTGAGTGCTGAGCTCCTCTGCCTGCCCAGGCACTGTGTGTTTGGCCTCATGGGGGTCAGACCCAAGCACATTTTGTGGACTAACACAGACACAGCTTCAACTCCCAGAAGAAAAAGCTGGCTTAAAGCTCTCAAAAGATATGAAAAAAGAGCAGATATGCTTAGTACTTGGTGATTAAAAAAATAGAAAGTTAAATCAAACATTTTCCAAAGCTAAAGAGTAGACTTCACTGAGGACAGAAAATTGTCTTCATTGAAATGCTACTAAATTACTTTTATGCACAGATATGTAAAAGTAATTTTATCTCTATTTCAAAAGGATTTTTTTTTTGATTGGTTTGTTGGTTGGTTGGTTTTTGTTTTCAGAAACAAGTGTGGTTTTGCTTTCACATTCTCCATTTCTCTCTGCTCTGCCTTTCCCCACTGAAATAAAAAATGGGGAGCTGGACTGAAGGGAAGGGGAGACCTTTGGGATTCTGCTGTCATTTGTTTTTCTACAGAAGATGGTAGGGAGGAATAAAACATTTCTCCTGCCAAAGAATAAACAGCCACACAATCTAGCTGCACAAAAGATGGAAAATGAGAATGAGAATTTCTGGAAAAGAATTCTAATAGGCATAGGGCATAGGCAGAGGAAGGTAAGGCATTGGAAGCAGGGTTGTATGTAACAATTGACTGGAGATGACCAGCTGCTTTGAGTGTTTGCTCAAGATGTACCAGCATCACTTGAACAATGAGTCTTCTGCTGGTGCAGGTCCAACCTCAATTCTATAGCTCATTCTGCACGCTCTGGATGTCTGCATCTTTAACAAAAAAAGTAATCATCAAGGTGAAAAGAAAGGTTTGATTGGGCAAATGGGACCCTCAAATGGGAAGGACAGAGACAGAGCCTTCTTTCTATAGCAAGGAATTTTGTTTAATTTCCTTGGGTAAAAGATACATGCACTGTATAGCAAAAAAACAAATAGGTAATAGTGTGATATTGGTCAATAAAGCAAAGAGAAAAATCCAGAAATCCAAGAAAGGGTGGATAATAGTATATGATATTAACCAAATCAATTAAGATCCATTGAATCAATGAAGTCACATGCTTCAGATTTATTTCTTTTGCTAACTAAATCCTGCCACAATCAGGAGTGACTAAGTTTATATACACTTTATAGACACTTTTCTAGGGAAATCAGAAGTACTAAACACAGTCTCTGGCCATTCCTGTCTATTTGCATTTCATATGGGAGAAGACACAACGCAGTATGTCACTTGCAGAATTTGGTTCACTGATAGAACTCTGGATCCCATTTGTTCTGATTATTAACTCATTTCATTTGGTACTGCACTAATTTGAAAAATTGACGAGTAATTCACTTCAGAAAAATAAAGAAATTTTTGAAGGTAAAAATAACTGTCAAGTTCCCCAGTGCTTTGCAAAGCATAAAATTGAGTCCATTTCTCCCATTTCTAATTTACAAGTTCATCTCTGTATTTAGACCAGCAGCATTGCTATGCAAACACTTGCACCAGGGCACTAAGGGCCATGGGCCTGAACAAAAAGCCCTGGAGACAGTGCCCTGGAGCTGAGACATTGTTAAGCATTTTGCCATTTGTGGCTGGTTGTGCTCACATGGTGCTCTGTTCCAGTTATTCAACTGGATTCACCAACTGAGACTGAAACCCTGGTTGCTATGTGGCCTGCATGCTGAGAGAATAGAAGATTTCATACTACACTGCATTTTGTAAACATTAATTTGTTGCCTACAAAAAAAAAAATATTTTTCTTCATGTAGGTTTCAGAATGTCAAAGAGCCAGAACTAATTAAGGTTCAATGACAGATTTGATAATTTCAAGTTTGGTTGTTTTTGTTTCTTTTTCTGTTGTACTTTAAAGAAGAAAAGCAATGGCCATTATGCCCTAAATTGTAAACACTTTATTTGATGGTTGAGACTGGAAAGTATGTTAGTGTTGTTTGTCTTGTCAAATGCTTTGTAATTGTTTGAAATCTATTGAGTTACATCTGTTGCTATTTATCAGGGGTGGAGGAGTTACCCTGATTCTAACACAGTTTATAAAAGGAAGAAAAATTTTAAACTCTGCAATTAGAATTTAATTAGGGGGCTTTTTCCTCCTAACAAAAATTATTTAAGCCTTCCTTTGAACTTCCAAAAAGAATATGTGTCTTGTAACCCAGAAACCCAAAGTGTTCTTCAGTCTTGTGTCTTGCTTGTGGTTGCAAATTCTTGCAGATGTTCAAGTTCAGAAGTGGACTAGCAGCAGGAAAGCTAAGCTCGGAGGCCACATTTCTGTCCTTTGCATGTTCTTACACCGTGTAGGTGACCAAATGTCTTCTCAGGAACGCCCGTTGGGGCAGTGAGCTGCTTCCTACATCTGCTGCTCACAGATCTGTTTTGTGGCAGTTTTAAGCACAGAGCTGGAAAACCACAGTCTGCCCATCACCCCACAGACGCCAGCAATCTGCAATTATTAACTTGGTTTTACTCTCACAACACCTTAGAGAGGAAGGAAAATTTCATACCTGTTGTACTGGAAACTGAGCCAAGGATTGAAACCAGGTTTTCTGAATACCATCTTAATACCCTGCCCTGTCTGCTATTTGTCAGCTTTGACGGTATACCTGCTGCTGTGCCAAAGCCAGGACTAAAGCGAAACCTTTTCCTTCCATCTTTCTTCCCTGCAGAACAGACACAAAAAGGGGCAACCCACCATCTGTGCTTGTGAGCACTTCACAGGTTTGCCAGCACCGGGATTTCAGTGTGCGGTTAAATAAGACAGAGTCTGCTCAGGAAAAAAAGAGAAGTGTTGGAAGTTACTCCATTCTTAAGGGACAACCAAGAAAGAGGAAAAGACAGAGCACAAAGCAGGTAGTGAAGAGACCATCAAGACTGGTACCAGCAGCAGAGCTGAAGAGTTATAAGGTATACAAGGAGAAGAGCTTTTCTCCCAGTGTTTAAAGAAAGCACACCCTCGGAATAAAAATGACAATTTAACAGTCAGAGCCATAGGCAGGGGATATATGCTAACCAATCATGTGGGAACATCACACAAAGGAACTCAGGGATAAAGAAAACAGCAGTAGAGGGGCATCACAAACCTTAGTCTCTTTCCAAGGGGGAAAAACTTGGCTTTAAAGGAAGGAGAGTGTCAGCTTAGGGAGACAAATTATGAAGTCATGTCTCTTCAGTGTTGCTGTCTCAGCTTCCTAAGATTATGGGGAAAATTCCTCTGTGATATTCAAACTTTATTGAGAAACACAGAGCTGTGCTTTCATCACATCATTGTGAAACACCTCTTCTAAAATGTACAACAACACAGATAAATTTAAAAATAATCTGCAGCAAAATTCATGCAGATCACATAATTGTTGTCTTTGAAACCAGTAGGGATCCAGCCTCCTGATCAAACCTAGAAGTCAATGTTTATAGCAATAACAGTACAAGTCAAATTCATTTTCTTCTTGCAAAAAGCAAATCCGGGGGCGGGGGGGGGGCAGAAATAATTAACGAAATCATGGGAAAAATATATGCTGTAGTAGTATTTTGTGGGAGCCATAATACAGGTCTTCTGTGACTCTTTCCTCTTCTGCACTCTGAATTCCCTTATAATTCTGCATTTCACATACACCAGAGACTTTGCTCTTGCAGATAGAAAAAGGAAATCCCCTGTGGTCCATTACAGAGGAGGAAATTCTTCCTACTATTTTCATCTTTGATAGAACTAATTCAGAATACAATGAAAAATTATTTTTAAAACTTTAGTTTAGCTAACCTGAATTGCAGCAGTATTATTTTTTACCTGAAATTATTTCAGTCCTCATCAATGCACTTTGGTCTTCTAACAGAATAATAAATAGAAAGCTCACATAGAAAAGTGGTGTTTTCAAAGAAATGGTTTCACTAAAACACCAACATTTTGGGAGCTGTCATTGTGAAGTGCCAACAAGCACTGGTAAGTATTTTGCTTTAAGCGTTATTATCAGATATGTGAGAGGAATCCAACCCATCACCTCTAACAAACAACCTGAGCTGTCCTTTAAAACATTTTGTATTAGTTATTATACTAATGGGCAATTTAGTTGTTACAGTATGAGAAGTGATTACAATTCAGTTTCCTTTTAACTTTGTTTTTTGCCTCTTTTAGTTAATTTTTATAATTACTGCAGTAGTGCTGCTCAGCATTCACACTGATAATAGTTTAAAAAAATATTCCCTTGTTTTCCAGATTCTCAGCCTTTCCTTGGCGTTTCCTTGGCCTTTATGCCCTTGGTGGCACAAAAATCTCTAAAAATCTATTACAAAAGATACAAGCCATCAATCTTCCATGCCACATTAGGAATATCTGTAGGACACAGGAGGGAGGTGGCATGTGTCACAAAAGCTAAGTTCAACTTCCAACAAGCTTTAGGAAGCTTTTAGGAAGTCCAGGAAAAGCAATAGGTGGCATGAAGCCTCACTTACCTCATTTCCTTGCTTAGCCCTTGCATTACTTTGGGTAAAAACATAGTGTCCACCAGCCACACTTGAAAAGTCCTACATTACACCCTTAACAGACTCAGGACTGTAAAGATATCCCTCTTGAAAAGCTGCTGGACGGGCACAGTCCAAACAACCCAGGAAACTGAGTCAAAAATACATTTATTTCTTGCTGAAATTGGCATCCCTGATACGTTTTTAGGAACCATTGGAAAATACTGCTTTCTGAACTGCATTCCTTGAAAACAGTGCTTTGTTTTTAGAGTTTTCAAATCTTAAATGTGCTCAAATATACCCAAACAGCTTGCAAAAATCAAGACAGAACATCACAGCAGTTTATTAGAGAAGGTGATGAGTGTTAGATAACAAGTGATCCATTAAATATTTTGGTCTTCAGTGTAATGAATACTTCAAAACAGTCACATGAAAGTTAACAGGCACCATAGAAAGTGGCATATGCTTACACAGGAGGAACAACAGGAAATTCATTTAACACACTTTATTAGTAAAATCAAAAAGGCATTGAAATTCCAGCATGTTAGCATAGTCACAAACTGAGTGACTTCGCAAGAATCAAATGACTTATTAAAAACTCAGCTCTTGCAGAAACAGCTCCTTCTTTAACTGTTTGTACTCTTTTCAGTTTTAAAAACCTTCTCATCCATGTAGTCTGTATAACAGCCTTGAAATTCCTTTTTCTCTTGAGCGATCCCAGATTTGCTTCATTTCAGCATCACAGTGTCATTTTAGCCACGGCCCTGCCAAGTCTTCCCTTTGTAAGGATCTCATAACTAATGGACTAACCAGGAGACTTGCAACTCCAACATCTCATCCACTTCACTAGAGTACAAAATAACAAATTTGTGTGCTAAAGAATTAATGCACTTAAAGAACCACGGATCTCCCTCTCAAAATTTATCATTAAACCTTTGGCTCCAGAATCAATCCTGTTATTCCAGATATACCTTATTCCAGATATACCTATGTCTGTTAAAGAAATGAAGAAATATTTTTTGACAGCATCTCAGAATCATGGTCCTGGGTTAATAATTCAGCATTAATGTTGTGATGTAACACACACTGTCACATAATCCTCAAAGGTCATGGTCTCACTGTGATTTAGAGCCTTCAAGTGAGACAGGATATCACCTTTAGGAAACCTGCCGATATGCTTTGTTTCAGTTTTATGGAAAAACTCTCCAATCTGTGATGGCTATGACAACCTATTCTGGACCCATGGATGTAAGCTTTTCCCTCTCACCCATCCCTTCTGGAGACTGAGGATGCTCATGATGCACATAAGGATAGCAATCATTAGCTCCCCATTAGGATAACAACCACAACTAAGTCTCATGCTTCAAACTTCACTTGTGTTTATCAGGTGCCTTCATAAGCTTTGGCTCAACAGCTTTGAGGACTGGACAGGATTTCCTCTGGACATGCTGGGAGAAGTTTGCTGTCCCCGCTTCCCCTGGTGCAGTGCACCAACACCTATCAACCTTAAGCTGTACAATCACAGCAGACAAGAAGCTTCCCATTCTCTGCCAACAGCACTGAGTTTTGACAAGAGGAATATTCCTTCCCATCCTGGAAAGCGATTAAAATGTGATAGTTATGAACAGGAGATTGGGAATAATCTCTGTGAAATCTATTAGATGTGTCGTGGCTCTGGAATCCAAGTGCATTTCTTTGGAGAGTTTGGTTACTGCCTTCTCAGTCACTAATCACTAATTAACAGGGTAAATGTGATAATTGGCTCCTACTGCATTTGTTTGAAGACAACAACTCTTGGAAAGGATCAGTTACATTTATTACCAAGGGACAGTTGGATCAGGTATATTGGGTCTGGCTGAGATGGAGTGCATTTTCCCATAATAACCTCACAGGCCTGTGCTTTCTATTTGTAACTGAAAAGGTGTTGATAACACACCAGTGTTTTTGCTTCTGCTGAGCAGTGCTGGCACAACATCAGCACTGTCTCTCCAACATTCTGCCTCCCATCAGTAGGCTGGGAGTGGCAAGATCTTGGGAGCAGACACAGCCAGGACAACTGACCCTGAATCACCAGAGATATTCTATACCATGTGACACTGGTTCAGCAATAAAAGCTAAGAGAGAGGCGGAGAAGGAGGCAGGGCATTCATTATTACAGTGCTTTGTCTTCCAGGGCAATCAGGGCACATGATGAATACCTACTTCCCAGGAAGTGGCTGGGCATCACCTGCTTATTGGAAGCAGAGAACAAATCTCCTGTATTCCTTTGCTTCTGCATACAACCTTTGCTTTTTCTTTTTTAAACAGCCTTTATCTTGACCAATAAGCTTTTGCCAACTTACTTTCTTCCTTCTCCTCCTTCCTGCTGAGGGCAGAGTATGATCAAGTGACTTGGTGATGTCTAGTCAATGTCAACCCACTGCATCGGGAAATCTGGTTTGCTTTGTAAGAGGTATGAGACTGTAGGCTGAGGAAGTTAAAGGCTGTTATATATCTCTCGTGGTTTAAACTAAAAGCTGAGGTTTTAGCCATGTTTCTACAGTCTTGTGTCACTGCATCATTCCTTTGAATCCATCACAGAAAATAAGGAAATACTGCTTCATACCGGATCTATGTTGTAGGTGATAACATGGGGTGAGGTGACATCCCCAGAGAGAGAATGTCACAGGCAATGGCACCTCTGCAAAGAAGCACTTAATTTGTGGGATTATGTAACAATAATTTAGGTCCTTGACTTTCTCTTTTCTCTGTTTTCATTATGTCCTAATCCAGCCCCGTAATTTCTTGCAGTTCTAGTTTTCCTCCTGCATTAATAAAACTGCGCTTTCAGTTTCTCATGACTTGTCAATTTTTCTAGGATCTAATGGACAAACATGACCAACCCAAAATTTCCTCAAATATCTATGACACTGTTCTAATACTTGAGGATTCAAATTCTCCAGAGATATCAGTGAGTTCTGCAGGTACCTCCTTTTAGGTAGTTGTAGGGAGCAATATGGTCCTCCTGAGCCTCCTTTTCTCCAGGCTAAATAACCCTAGTTCCTTCCGTAGCTCCTCATCAGACTTGTGCTCCCGACCCTTCCCCAACACCTTTGCCCTTCTAAAGACATGCTCCAGCACCTCCATGTCCTTCTTTTAGTGAGGGACCCAAAACTGAACACAGTACTCAAGGTGTGGCCTCACCAGTGCCATGTACAGCGGCTGATCACTGCCTTGGTCACTCGCGCATACAAGTACACAGAGCAGTTTTTCAAAGAGATACAAGGCCAGGTTCGTAAAAGGCTGTCTTAATGCTCTTTCCATCTCTGCAGTTATTTTTCAGAAAAAGATGTATAAGGCTGAAGTGTGGAAAAGATATTACAGAGTCCAGTAAAATTTTGGAGAAGACATCCAATACATCTGAAATATATGTACTTCTATTCTGTTCTTTGTCATTTCACTGCTATCCATAGTGATGTGCTGAGGACAAGTTCAATGTTCATTGACATTCAACAATGAAAATCCATTAATCAAACCTTATAAAGAAATAAGGAAAATCTAGAAGACATTAAAAAAACAAGTTTGACTTCTCCAAATTTATTTTCTTCCTCTATATAAATCAGAGTTTCATTTACACTAATTATGGGTTGAATGTAAAAGGTATGGCTAAGCAGCCATTGAATGTTTGAACTTATTTCAAATATTTAGACATATTTGGTAAGATTTTCAGACCCTGCTCCTTCTCTGTCTCTTCTGCTCTGTGGGAAGGCTATTTTTTAACAGCTTGACAGCCCTCTTTAGATTTCCCCAGCATTGAGTTGAAGTGGGTACAGGACACAGCTGGGGCTCTGAGCCAGCCTTACACTTTCAGGGCTTTAGTTAATCATTTTCCTTCCCTTTCCTCTTATCCAGATGGCTCATAAATGACAGAGAAGTGACATTTAATATCTTATCTGCATTCTTTATAAGTAGTAGATTGGGAGTTCCTGTTGTCATTCCCTACAGAAGAAAGGAATCCATATAGTAAATCCTTTTCCATGACTAGGACTATATTTTTAAGTTGAAGAACATTGTGTTATCCATATCGTCTCTAAGATGATCTTTCTTCAATATTTCTTCAGTTTTTTCCCTCAGCTCAAGCTGACTTAATGCAGAAATTGAGAATGTTTCTTCTAGCCAGTGATATGTCTACTAGGGGAAGACATGAAAGATTTTAATTTCCAGTGCTATTAGAGCAACTTCTGAGGGGTGCTAGATGAGGTTACTAGGAAAGAAACAATAGAATTATCTTCACCCAGAGAAAAACTATTGCCTAATCACAGGAAGGTCTAAATCCAGCCCTGATGGACAGGCAGAAGGGAAGGGCATCTGATCCTCGCATCACAGAGGGTAGCCAACTCAGTGGCTTCTTGCACAGAAATAAAAAATTATTTCACTGGGGCAATGTGTATCTTGCAATAAATGAATATACTGAAATAGAGGCAGCTTGGGTAGGGAAGGCTCCTGTGCCATATGAGACCATTTATTCATCCCTCCAGCTGGTGCCTTTCTTTTGTTGCTGCCTTTCTTCCTGCGTCATCTCAGCCAGAGAATGGGTGTGGGTGAGAAGAAAGGAAAGCCCCATGGCTGCACTGTTGTCCAAAGGGAGAAGAGAGAAGAAAGGGAAAAGGAAAACAGCTGAGCCTGATGGGATCTCTCCATCATCATTACATTCTGACTCAGAGGTCATCTACCCAAATGAACAAAGCCCAAAAAATATATCTGAGGAGCCCGTTCCTGCAACTGCAGATTCACTCCATGAACTTGTGCAATTTGTTAAAATCCTCTGTATCCAGCACACTCTGTTGTAAAATGAAGCTAGGAGGTGCTGTCCTTTAGAAAGAATTTTCAAAACCTCATATGGAAAGTACTTAGCTGTATGCCTTATTTTTCCCAGTGTAGCTGTCCTGCTCAATTTTTTTCTTCCTGGAGAAAGTGAGCTCTACAAAATAAGATAATACGTTCTTTTGGCTGTGTTCCTCTAATACATAAATACAGTCCCCAGCTCCACTGAACATTGTAGCAGACAAACAGAAGACATTGTTTGCAAAGGATTTTTGTCTTAGGCAAGCAAAGGAAATTAATTGTTATTCGTACAGTCCTTTAGTCAACAGTGAGCTCATGCACAGTATTGATACCACACCCCTTCACAATATACATATATCATACTTTATCTGTATTTTATCTATCTGCACTTCGCCCACTCTAAAACCCTTCAAGAGTCACAGATTTTGACTGGCTTTGGATTAGAACATAGATATCTTAGCTATTATATAGTCATTCAACTGCACGAATTTCCATTTTTATCTGAAAGCAAGAGCCTCACTTAGAAATGGGAAAAAAAATTCATACCTTATTTTCTAGCTCTGCTCTCCAGACCCACGCACATCTGCCCTCAAAGAGCAGGTGCCACATCTCACCCCAAATATACAGTGCCCACCTGATGTTTTAAGCTTCTAGCAAAATAATGTAAAGAGACAACATAAAAAGTAGTCAAGAAGAATTCTCTGCAGCTCATAGTGAACTCCACTGGTCTTACAAAATCCAGAGACAACTTTACTTGTACTTGAGCACCCACGTCTGGTACCTGATTGGCAAATCCGGTCTAGATCCAGTAGCTGGAAAATGGTGGATAATGATGGGCTGTTCCATATTGCCACAGAAGCATCCCAAGAAGGAAAATGCAGAGAACAGAATGGGGCGAGGGTTACAAAACCCATCCCTGGGTCTCATAATGTAATGTGTTCTGGATATCACAATCTCGGTACAGAACTCTGCTATACCACAATGTGCACAGCACTGAATTCTCCTAAGACTTCAGTCCTATCAACACATGATGAAAGCAACAAATTTCCCTTGAAATCAATACACATAAATAGCTGCTTGTGGTTAACTATGCTGCCACAGCTCCTTGCACCTCAATGAGGAATAGCTTTTTCTGTAAGCATAGGAAAATACTAGGTAAAATATTAAAACCTTGTGCCACAGTGAGATATAAGAGGTCTTTTCCAAAGAAACCAAGCTTTTGCAGAGCTCATCAGCATTTCTGGAACCTGACACTGTCCAAGGGCACCAACTTGAAATGCAGGATCACCTTGGTAAAGTGGGATGGGTAGGGAGTGTTCAAAAAAGTAAGACTGCGGTCCAAGAATTAGGCAGTAATTTAAGATCTAGAATTAAATTTATCTACAATCAATATTAATTAAAGCCTTTTGTGACACAGGCAGTCACAGACACTGGAATTTGTCTAACAAACCTCTCTTAAAGATGGTGCTAAAGTTTCTAGACTACTTTTGTTTGTGGAGGCTCCAGGTCCATGTAGTACTTCATGAGGATAGATCCAATCCTTTATTTAATGAGGATGCTGTGGCAGAACAGCTATTGCAAAGATGAATTATCTTTTTGTTCTTTTGGAGAGTGTTTGTGTTTCTTTTGAATGTACCTTTGAATACTTGAGGTTCCTAAGTCAATGCCAAACATTAGCATACCCAGTAGCAAAAGATTTACACAGACCTGGTACACAGAAGGAAAAGAAGGTGGACCTTGAAAGGCAATGGATTTTTGCTCTACTAGTAAAGGCAGAACAAACCACAGCCTGCTGTATGGAGCTGGTCTTTTGCATGCCACCTTTGGGTTTTTTAGTGAATACAATGGAATTTCTGTCTTTAAGACAAAAGCAGAGGGCATGATCTGGTAGCCACACGGTAAACACAAAAGCAAATCACAGAGAATACCCTATTCAAAACTGGTGGGCACATTACAAGGGCTGTGCCGTTTGCTTCCTTGCGTCTCATCAATCTCTGCAGCAGCAGACAGAGAAGGAAAACTGGGCGTGATAGGCTCTTTCAGCCAGAAGAGAAGGACTGTCAGGGTATGGAAGTTGAAAGTGGCTGACCCACCATCCCAGCCCTCCAGCAGCTCCAACACCTGATTACCTTCTTTGTGATGAAGTAGCCACTGCATACACGCAGAACTCTGCTTGGCCCAGACATGCCTGGCATACAGAGCTGTGCATCACCCTTGCAGAACCACCCTGGCCCCATTCCCAATCCTCTCCTCAGCTCCTAGCACCAAAAAGATTGCATCATCACAGTTTGGTGCAAACCACACCATCAATATTTTGGCCTGCTACTGTATTACCATCAGTTTACAGATAGCAGGCATTGTGGGAGTAATTTACCAGGAAGCTGGCACAGTGGGAAAACTGCCATTTTCGCTGGAGTTTAACGCAAGAAAGGATTTTCTGCTTTCACCTTTAGCTTTTCTGCTTTTCTTTGCTTCACTGCAAAACCATGTGAATGCCAGACACAATAACCACAGTTTAAGCAGCACTTGCCAATCCAATTTCTCCTTCCAATTTTTCACTCGCCTAAAATTCTAGAGACTTTATCTAACCCTGATACAGGTTTAAACCACAGAGAGCAGTTTGGAGAGACACTTTGTTGTCTATTCTTCTTACTTCTCCTCCCTCTGAAAGGGAAGGAAAGGGCATAGGAAAAGGATGGAGCACTGTACAACTTTAACTATAGCTAAGGCAGATGCAGTCCATCTCTTATAGCTTATACACATGTAATTGGTAACAGCGCTTGGACCTTGGACTAAAACTACAAATTTCCTCTTATTTAGCTAGTCCTTCACCCCCCCGCCACACACCCGCCCAAAAGGCCCTAATCTAAATCAGATCTGGGTATTCAGGAAACATACAGACCACTACAATGAGCAAAGCATTTGCGAGTCATGCAGAAACTCAATTTCCTTCCTAAAGGAGTAGCACAACAGGGTTTATTTTGTAAGGAGAAAAAAATTCCTTTTTGGTTGCCTACACTAAGTTCACTGTCTCTTTGGCTGAGCCCCTCTGAAGCATCCAGGAGCTGAGGACAACCGGCTCACTTTTTAATGATTTTTTTATCACTACCTTGTTCACTTCCAAATGTGGAAAAAAATCTAGCATCACACTGCTAGCACCAAATAAAAACTTTAGTCATTTCCACCCTCTCAACAATAAAGAGAGAAAAGTGATGATAGTAGAATTTTATTGGCTTTATTTAAACAGGCTTGTTCTTCCCCAACAATACTGTGCTGCTACTATAAAACTTTTCTGACACATTACTTTAAACATTAGCGCATGGACATGCCAGCTCTGCACTTCAGGAGCTACAGCTCAATGCCAAGAGCTATTAGTCACATTAAGAAGTCTCCTCACAATACGGCAGACAGAGACAACAGTGTCTGAGTCCTCCTGCCTTCGGTGCCACCCTGTGCCCTGTCACCCTCCTGGCTGTGGCCAGCTTATACAGGGCAGCTCAGAGAGGTTTTCTGCCAGCAGTTTGGAGCATGAAAGGTTTTGAGGAGCAGGAACTTTCTTTCCTCTGGTTTCAAGGTGGATGCCGCTGCAGAGCTCCACAGGGATTGCTGCAGCCAGCTGAGGACAAGTGCTGAGAGAAGGGAAGAACAATGAAGTTAAGCAAACAAATGTCTCGTTTAGGTCTGGGGAACTTCTAGTCTAAATACATCACTATCCTCCTTTGGTATACATGTGTGTGCTGCTCCTCAGGACAAATGGGGCCTTTCTTTTCCTACCCTTTGACTTCAGCAAGGATTGCACAGCTGGGATGATGACTTGTCTTCTCTTATTAAAACCACTTCTTACAAGTGTCGGCTGTGTCTCCGTGTTCCTCTGAGTCACTTCTTCAGAGGAAAGAGAAAAACAGAAAAATTTTAAGACCTGATCTATCATTTTTATGCACTTTGGTCTATATTTAACCTGGTATGGGGTGAGAAGAATATATCCAATGTTATTAAAAATTGTGATTTATTAGGTAACCACTCTGGGTGTTTATCTGTCTACATTTTTCCCCATGTAGGGGTAAAAGCAAGAGAATCTGAAATGGCCAGAGCACTCCTAAGCAAAGACACAGCCTAGACAAAGCAGAATATTCCAGAAGAGACAGAGAGGGAGGCAGCATCCAGAGGGAATCGAACAAACCGCATACATGACTGAAGAGAAATCTTAATCGTATCTATAAAAATAGTAATATCAGTGGGTTGATTTTTGTTTGTTTCTTTTACTTTTGCACTTAAAACAAGCACATTCTCCTGCTGATCTCAGGCAGTGCCAGTTTGTAACATAACACACATGCTGAAATACAAGATGGAAAATGTGTACACACACTGCATAAGAGAAGCTGCAGTCTGCAAAAGTGAATGTTACATCCATATATCAATTGAAATGACCGACAATTCAGGGAGTAATTGTTTTGAAACAATCTCACATGAATTCACCTTCACAAGATTAGAGGCTGATGTCACCAGGAGGGTGAAGTCATCAGCAATGACTTAAGCTAATGGGATAATGCCAGAAAAACTCGATCAGTCTGTTGAGAACAGCTTAACTCCTTCCAAGCAACAAGGAATGCTGAGAACTATTTACCTCATTTGTTTGCAGCATTTCCTGAGTAGGTTTTAGCACAGGAAAGCTCACAGTTGACTAATGGGGACAGGGAATGAAGTCTCCTTCCTACCGTGTAGCTGGTGATCGCTGTTTGGAAATTTTAAAGCCTTATGTCTGAATTCAAGCCGAACTTCAAGACAGAGAAAACTGGCAGGAAGCTGTGGGGATAATTTTGTCATGTACAATCGATTCCAGCAACACTAACTCATGGGAGTAGTCCCTGCTCATTTTAGGTCACCAACACAGCGGGATTCAGCAAGGGGACTTGGGCTCAGCTTTACATTCATTAGAGACAAAGATTTAGAATAGAGACGTGGCCTGTGGTGACTATGGCAAGCTTTCCTCAGACATCACAAGCAAACCGAGCTGCCCACAGCCGCACGTGGTGTGGCTGCCACCAGGCCATACCAGGCAACCGTGCCAGCTCAACACGTGTTGCGTGTCTTCCTGAGGTAATAGCAGAGCACATGATTTAGAGTCAGTGGCATTAAAAACGATTGGAGTCATCGCGGAAAGTACAGATATTTTTGTTAGGCTGTGTAATACGTGCCTGTGTGGGAGTGGTGTGAGCTTGTTCTATTTCCAGCTTGTGAATACTGAAGTGTGACAGGCCCGCTCCACTGCTCCTTCGGCAAATGGTGCCAGCAGTGCCACTCCCTGGTGACTGCAAGGAGCTGGGGCACAGCACAAACCATCTGGAAGGGTGCTAAAACCCTTTAGAGAGATGGGCCTGACCCTGTGTGCCACAAAGCTCACTGGCTCCTTGCACTTGGATTCAGTGCCCCAAGCAGAGCATACAGGACGGATTTGCTGGTGTGCTCAAGTGGTCTTCACCAAACTGGTGTTCGCTCCTGATGTGGATATTCTCAATGCACACAGTCGATGTGGCACCTCAGGCAGCTCATTAACAGCATTTAAGAGAGCCCCCAAGTCCCACCTTGGCAAGCTACAGCTCCACACACAGCTGCAGAGCCCAGGTGGGCTCCAACTCTAATGAAGCCAACTCTGCTCTGCTCTGGTCTGATTCCCTGGAAATAAGATTAGAGCTTGGCCCTCTGTCTATCTGAGATGTTTTTCATGTTTTACAGCCAAGTGTTTTCTTTAATCCCTTGCTACTCTGCAACACTCTTATAACTCATTTACTTCATAAAACTTGAAAGAAAAAAAACATTTTCTTACAAAACAAGTCTACACTTTGAGTTGAAATGCTGAAGGTTAAATGTTGAAACGTCTTCTAATAGTACACACTGGTTGAATTATAAATATGGAGATGCACAAGTCTAGCCAACATGACATATCAGTCCTAAAAGAACTTAAGTTATGATCTTTCCAGAATGCCTCAGCTGGTAGCCTGTAGGCCAGATGTTGCTTAGTAGGTTAGCCCATCATCTTTTTTCACAAAGGAGTTAAAGAGTGGCTATTTGGACAATAGGCAAAGGCAAATGTCCCCTGTGCCTGCCCAGCTCTCAGATCTGCCACCACTCTCGGTTTCGTGTCTCTGCCCCGAGATGCAAGTTGTTAAAAAGTCCCTGGCCCTCTAAAAGCCCCGAGCCGTGTCGCAGGAAAGAAGCGGAGTCCTTCAAGGCCTTGTTCTCAGTTCGCATGCATTGTTTATTAGTTGGTATCTCGAAATTTTCTCCGCACCCAGCCGAGGTCCGGACAGCGGCTGGGACACGACGCGACTGCCCACCGATGGGGCGTTGCTTAACTTTTATACAGATAACTACGTACCCACTATTTACTATTTCATGCCAATGTATGATACTTATACTAAAGGGTCATTTCTACCTTAAACCAATGGCCTAAAACTACTTTGTATTGTCACCTCCACAGAAGATGGAGAACGAGGAAGAAGGAGAGGGACCTAGGGCAACACCCTAAATCCTCCATCTTGTCCCCCATTCATCCCTATTCTAAGAATTTCTAAACTACAAAATTTTTCGCCCCGTGCTAAGCTAAACTACTACTTTTACACCTTTGAGGTTTGTAATTCCTCTCTCAGTGTTGGAAGCTTCTCCCATGGACTAAGATCAAACCCGGTGTCTCTCTGGGCTCTGTGCCAAGGTTTCAAACCTCCCTGGACCGGCTCCACACCCCCCTGTCCAGGGTTCAAACTCTCTTTCTCAGACTCCAGGTCATCCAAAGGGATGCCCTGGACTCCAACAACCACCACAGATGTGTGGGACTCCAGCCTGCTCCTGAAAGACAGGCAGAGAAGACACGACTGCCAGTCCCTCTGGCCAGGTCACTTTAGCTCACAAGGAGAAGGGGATCCCAGAAATAATTTGCAGCCCTTTTGGCCATCAAAATGAAGTCACCTGCACTTAAAAGATCTATGTTCTAGCTTCAAATGGCCTTATGTTTAACAGCATGTTTTCCCAAGCAGGAAGTATTTGTTCAAGAAAAAAAATCTACAGCTGCAGACAAAAAGATTCTACAGGATTTTAGGGCCAGGTTGTCCTTGTTTCACAGGACCCACACTGTACAAGACAGAGAAATGTTGAGTGGTTCAGCAGTGTACTGCAGGCAAATATAATATACTTCCTCTTTTCCTTTTCCACTTCACTCTCCATCCTGGCAGATCAGTTTCAAAGCAATCTCGCCACCCTGAAAATGGGTTGACTAAGTATGAAATGACCACAGTAATTTGCATAGTAGTAGAAGATATCTTCCACACATGTAACTCATGCCTGTTTTAAAGAAATTAAGAATCCATGGATTGGGATGTAGCTCAGTTTTTGCACTTTCTATTTTGGTCTTACATTTCTTACATTTGCTTCTTACCCAGGCAAAGAATCTGTTTTCCTGATGGCACTGATGGGAAAACAAATTGCTCAGTGTCTGAGAGGCAAATTTTGAGCTGCATAACATGCATACAACAAAATAACAGATCAGGACAGAGCTAAGAGTACTGCTAAGGTTTCCAAGGAGTGGGAACTACTGTGCCTTCATCCCAAACCCATCCTGACTCCGTATCCAAAGGAGAGTGCTCCTGAACTAGCACAGTTGGATGCTTCATCTACAAATCTCTACTTAGGACCCCACTTGATTAGGGCAAAGCAGCCAGCACATACTGTGCTCGCACAGACTGTGTCAGGGAGTTGTGGTTGCCAGTTCCTCAGGAGACACTCTGAGCTTTTCCTTCTAATAGACAACTCTGTTGGGACCATCTACCTCCTGGGGTGAAGGGAAGAGAGGAGGTAATTGTACCTCTCTCATTACCCTGCTGTGCTTTATGTAGTGCCCCATACTGGAAGCTTATAAAAAATATCAAGACTTTATATTTTGTAAACCAAGCCCCAAAAAGGGAAATTTCTACAATCTTAATTACAATTTGCTGCAGGAGGTCCAATTCCAGCCAGTTTTCCAAAGCTTGTGGCAGCTGACTTATTATTCTAGCACGCTTGATGGAAATACAAAATTGCATATCCTTCTTTGTAAGATGACTTCTTGGGCTCTGGCACTCAGTGGCTGTCAGTGGATTATATATTGGATTTTTCTGTCAGCATGTAATAAAAAGGAAGTTTTTTAAAAAATTAAAGCAATACATGAAAATAATTCCATTCATATTAGGTATTTTAAAACCCACCAGCTAGTTTTGGGCTGCCCATGTATGGATAACTGAATGAAAAGTACGAAGTCTTCAGCCCCTCACAGAGCTTTGCAAGGGCTGGCCATTAATTTCATTTTTATGCTACCAGGGAGAACTGGGGATTTCCTGCTACCAGCGGTGCTCACACACTGTAAAGGATTGGCTCTAGATTTTGGCCACCTTAAATACACAGAGCTAGGGTAACTGGCAGGAGGAGCTTACACTGTGTTTTCTCCCAGTGCATTCATCAGAAGGCTTTCCCCATGTTGACTGGATGAGGGTAGCCAGAGAAGCACCAGGAAATAACTATGGGAATATCTTCCCCTTCCTCTTTCTCCTTCCCCACTACCTCAAGCTTCATGTAGCAGAGCAGAGCCATAAATGTCTGTCCTAAATACCTTAGCAGTGTCCTTCTCAGAGCTTGCTACCCACCACATCAGGCTATTTAACCTACCAATAGGTGACACTATCCCATCTTCACCAAACAAAACCCCTACAAGCAAATTCAGCTGTTCTGGGCTCTGGCGGATCCAACAGGATGCAGTGCACATCACTGCACATCATGCAGCATGAGGAACATCTTTTTTGGCTACTGCAATCATCTCATTCCCGGTCCTCACATCATACAGGAAACAGCTTCCACACAGCCAGAGAAACTGATAAGTTATCTGCTTGAGAAGGCAGCACCAAAGTGGTTAAGCAAGTCAACAGAGCTACTTTGCTGGTAAGATTTTAGAGAAGTGGAAAGGGTAGAAGAGTTAGCCCAGCCAGATGTATCTACACTCTGACTCAGGAGAAGATTTTCAATTATAGTATTAAAACAGGGCCGAATTAACAGAGCTACTTAAAAATTATCCACAGCTCATACTGTATCTAGTTCTGTACAAATAATCTGTTCTTCAGTCCCTTGACAAACAAACAACAATGAACAGGAACAAAACCATTTTGAGTCAAAAATTATTAATTTTAAAGTGCAATTTAATTCCTGCAATTAAAGTTAGGTATTTTTATATACAAAATACCATGTTGGAAATAAAAAAATCATTTTATTTAGAAAGCAACCTTTAAATTTTTTAAAGGAATCTGCTGTTTTTCAGCCAAAATAATTTGATGAGGTCAACACAAATTTTGCCAGCAGCTTCAATAACCCAAATCTGCTTTTTTTGGTTGTTTTTTTGGGGAGTTTTTTTGCATATATATTGGAAGGCCAAAACATTTCCCTCAGCCTTGGTTGCAGATTTAGTCCTAAAAGATGTCCATTTTTCACTTCCCTGTGTTGGACATGGCATATTTTTCTTTACTTGCTCTTTATATCTTTCATGATATTAGGAAATTTGAATAATAAACACTGAAAAGAAAAGCTTGCTATTTGTTATCTGATCTTTAATCCCAGCTTTCCCCTTTGTACATTTTGTCTAGGGAGCTATGTTTTTCAAAAACATAAGGGAAACTCATCTGCTAATCTGTCAACAAGCCATTCATCTGTAATGTCTGCTCTACATTTGTTTTGCTATGTCACTATGCACCGAATGTTTGATGCAGATGTTTTGACACAAGTGATAGAGCAAAATGAAATTTGTTGTTTCCTGCCTCCCACCACCACCCTCAAAAGATTTTTTAAACAACAAAATCTGCCCTATTTTTTAAAAAATAACAGAGTACTCCATGACGATGTGTGACTTCCCAATACCTCCAATCACGATGTTGCCTTGCTGTTTTAAAGAAATTACATCAGCAAATCTTTAATACCTTCTAAATAGATACAGAATAATGATTTCGCTCTGATTTCCACATTTATGGTGGAATCCAATGCACAGCTTCTGTTAAAGAAAAGTAGAAAAGATAGTTTACAACAGGCGCCTCCCAGATGAGAACTAATCCAAACACTCAAAGCCAGAACTGAAATGCTCCTGTCTGTTCCCATATGTTGCACCAGTAATTGTGCCAGACATCTCACCACCTGAGAACGGATGGAAAGACATCTGCTTCCTTTCAGACAGCACCTTACACTGAGCTCTGGGCTCCTGCTCACTCAGTCCACTTTCTTTAACTGCTTCCACTTCAGGAGAGGGGGAGGAAAAAAAAACAAATCCCTCTTTCCAGCAAATATTACATGGGCAGTGTGACTCATGCAGAAATGGTTGGTAGGACACTCAAAACCAAAGTTTCAGATTCAGATTACATTGTCAACAGGTCAGTATATATTCTAAGGGATATGTAAAGGCATATGAAGCCAAATCACCTGGGTTAGGCTGGGTGGCTGGATTACCTGATGCAGTTTTTATTTGAGACACCCTAATGTATGTGTAAGGGATGGGCCATGGCCACATCACCTGCCAGTGGGTGGGATCCTGGCATTCACATGCACTGTGGAAGGGGTGGATGGGTGCACATGCCTGACCGAAGATCCCAAGCCAGCCTGTCTTCTTTCATTCCATGCAGTTCCCAGGGCAAAAATCTGAGGGCTGTGCTCGGTAGCCCCCACTTACAGCAGGGCTGGCAGGTGAGTTTGGACTCAAGAACAAAGTCAGCCCCCCTGCTTATGTGTTTGCACAGGCACATCATAAGGTTAGTTCATCCCATTGACTTTTGCTTACAGGCCTCCTAAAATCACTGGGTTGAGACAGGCTCCCCCTGGGAGCAATGCCTTGCCTTTGGGGCCTAAATTTAAAGCAGATCACATCCTAAAGCACCTCTTTCTCTGCAGGCTCTTGACAACTCCTACCAATTGTCTTAGACCAGGTGTCGAAACACAGATGGAATCAGCTCAGCCATAGTGCCAACACTAGTAATATATATATATGTGTGTGTGTCTGTCTGTGCATTTCTAATCATCTTCACACAAAAGGATCCTCAAAAATATTTTGTTTTAAATTTACAGTGGAGAGCACTATGTCACAGTCACACTACAGAGCCTGGACGAGGTGTCCTCAGAAGCCATAGAGGAAAGGGTCTCTAGGCATGAGAAAACCCTCAACCTGTAGAGACATAAAATGAATTCACAACTGTGAAGATGATGCCACCTGGACTACTTCCAGAGGCATGAGGACCATTATAAATTACCATGTGGCTGCCAGCCAAGAGCTTGCAGCTGAGGCAGGTTTTCTGCTATCCAGCTGGGAGGATGAAGCACATCAGGAGAGGCAGACTGGGAGCCAGGGAAACAAGGAGAACAAAAACAGGAGAGCAAAGGACTAATAACTTCTAGCACTGAGTCTCATTGTATGACTAGATTCAGTTGCTGGAAAATGTAGAAGTACTTTTACCACTTTACACCACTTCATCCTCTGATTTGGATGAGCTTTTCAAGTCATTGCACCTCTGCATTTCAGTAAGCATGACTATGCTTGACTCTGTTTCGTATCCTATTTTTACATCCACATTTTCTCCGTGTGTTCATCACATGAAAAAATTAATATTAAGCTAAAAAGCCATTTTTTGGAACCACCATGTGAGAGTTGAAGAAAATGAGACTGCCTTTGTTTTCTTCTTCTTGAGCTAGGTGACTACAAGGATAGAGAGCAATATGTCTCTTGAGAGCAACCACTTAAGAGGTTTTTACTGTAAAAATTTAGTATGAGACCTTGGAGGAAGAGCTACAGCTACCAGCTTTTTATCTGCCTTACCTGCTCTTGTGCCAGCTGCTCTCATGATTTTTGTGTATGATACACAAGGGCTGATAATATCAAATATGTCCATCCTCCTCATACAACTGTACTTACTGCAGCTTATCCAAGAAGAGTACATTAACAAAGGAAGGAACCATGATTATCTGAAATGTGATAGCAAGCACAGCTTTTCTGTTCAGGAATTTTTAGTTATTTCCCCATCCCTAAATCTGCTCATGTAATTTTGGAGAGCTCTGTGGTTTTTCAGTTCCCTATCACACTTGCACAGCCAGTTCAAGGTAGCAAAATTAAAGAAGTGCTCTGGCTGCTTCAGCCATTTCAGTCTGAGAAAGATTTGGTTTCAAATCAGAAAAATCAACACAGATCCATTAAAGAGAACCATCCAAGTGACTGCTAAATAACTTAAAGAGGAAATTAAGAACTAGCAGATGGCACAAGAAGTTGTATATGGCTTCATAAGCACCAATTTAATCTAACTTTTCCCAAAATTTGTAAAGACACCAATCATGTAAATCAAGATGAAGTTGTTCTGCACAAATCAGCCCTTTCCTGGATGTGTTTTAAGTTTGAACTGTTTGAATTGCTTTGCATCTCTGGGGCTTGTCTGGGAAGGAAGTATTAAGCCCCAGGAAAAAAAAACAGTGTCCAGGTGCATTTTCAGCAGTCTAGAGAATGGCTGTGCGTGGCACAATGCTTTTCTATGGGCCAAATAATGCTGATCTTTTTTCTTCTTGCCACGCTGCATTGTAAACTTCTGTCTACTGTGCCATCAGTCATGTCTTTCAGCACTTCACCTCGCCATGAAAACTTGCATTTGCAGTCCTTTTTTAGTGGGTGCTGCCCAGAATTCATTCCATTTCAATATTCCCTCTCCATGCATCCATGGGTCCTGTGGGTAATCCTTCTACTTCCGTGAGTCCAGGGAGTTTTTAATTCTTCTGACTGAATGGGTACATCTACTTTAGGGTTTCATTTTGGATTGGGAGCATGCTTTGAAGTGAATCTCCAGGCTGTCCCCACATAATGTGCCTTGGTTCACATCACAGAATGAGCTCAGGGCACATGAACTGGTTTCCTTTCAAACAAAGCTTGAAGAAATTGTGCCTATGGAGCCAACCTGCTCCATCAGCCAATGGATGTGCAGTGAATGTCCCATTGTAGAGCCAGCATGGAGTAAACCTCCCTGGAACATGTCTGGTGTGGGTGTTGGGATCTCAGCCACAACTCTTTTGCTTTACAAACCTCCTGTTGATCTGCACTGCCTGCTAACACAGATACAGTCAGAAAATGCTATAGGAAGTCTAGGCTAAATTCTGAGCCTAAAATCTTTCAAATGAGTGTAAAAAAACTTACTTAAAGCAATAGAAAAGACATCTGGCTGTTGATATATAAATCTTATCTTTGTGCGAATACAGTTAACCTACAATACAAGTGTTCCCAGAAGCACAGCTTATTTCTGGTGTAACCTGAGTTTACATTTGGTCTTTTACTACTATAAATATTTTAGTAAAACAGGCCAGATCACAACTGGCACAGTTCTTATGGTAAACGTTTAAGTCTAAACTGTTTTCAGAGTGAGTGAGATTCAGTCCTTTGTCCACAGTCTAAGTGACTGGCATGAGACCTCTGCAAAACTGGAGCCGGAGATCAAAGCTGGGCAGAACATCAGAAGGATGCTCCCCGCTGGAAGAGGCACAAATCTCTGACCTTTCCTGAGGACGTCTAAAACTATGGCCATTACAGAACAGGTGATTTGTATGCTAAAAGTTTGAGTGTAAATTGTTGCTCTCCTAAGAGCTACTAGAAAACTCAGCACGAAGAAAATTCTCCCTTTGCCTTTGGGGAAACCAGTAAGTGTGATAATTCCACAAAATTAGCATGTAATGAAATATTTACTTGTAAGACACAAGAAACAAGTTGTCATGTACAACATTTTGGGGTTGGGCCTGCTTACCTTTTCATTGGTTTTATGCTAATGTGATACTAGCTTACTATAATACAGCTACTTCTGCTTTGCAGCACAGCAAGTGTTAAGTCTGGCTTCTTAGGTGTATGGATATTTCAAAAGGCATGAGGCCAGTGGGTAAACAGATTTACTCAAGGATAACAGTGATCTCTTTGAAACATAGTGTGCTTCATCACACTCCTGCTATAAAAGGAAAGTTACAAAGAAAATATAAGAAACAGCTCCACCTCCATTTACAGGAAAATATTTTACATGATGTGACACCATTGGGAACTGGCAACTCTCTCTGCTCAAATCCATCAATCTAATACCTTTTCAAAATCATTCCCTGTATTACTGCTACCACACCTTCTATTCCAAGCAACTAAGGCTTTGATCTAAGAACAAATTCCTCTTGAAAAAGCCAGCTGTTAATGTGCAAGCTCATATGTTGATGATGTGCTTAAACGCTTTCCTAAACTGGTCCCTGGAACATGACACAGAAAGCCCAGTGCATTCATTTCCAGAGCAGATATCCTTATTGCACACATTAGCACATAGTTCACCATCAGCACCATACACACAAATTAATTCCTTCAGTGTCATTATTTATGCCAGTGCTCCTACAAGCCCCTGGCCAGTAACCTTCCTTTGCTCTTCACCTCAGACCTGTTTCTTTGCTTAAAATTTTGATTTGCGTAGTCAGAGGACTGAAATAATAACTGATGGTCATCTGCACTGTACTAATAAAGAAGATCAAAATGTCACATAGAATGAAATTAACAGTGCATTCCTTGAAAGCAATACCCGAAACACTTGAAAGGTGCTTGCTCTACTGAAAATTACTGTGAATTTCCAACATATTTTCAAGCAGACAGAGGGTGTATGTAAATGTAATTTACTGATGAAAAACCATTTAGCTGTTCTGCTAAGGATGAGTTGCTGTGAGTACTGCAGAAAACTTCTGAATTTTGAAACAACTTTCATATAACTTTGAGACTGCTGAGAGGGCCTTGTCTGCTGTAACAACTTTATACAGTGAGTTTGCACCTCCTTATATGACTTTTGTTTTGCATTATTATTATAAATTATTCATGTTTTAGTGATTTCAAAAAGCCCCAGGAATGGTCTAGGACCATTATGTGAGGATTATGCAGGCACAGAAGAACACGCACAGCAGTGTTAAAAGTAATCCACAAGTTGCACTTTGTCTGAATATGCTGTATTTGGAGATTACTTTGTAAGCATTTTTTCCAAGCATCTACCACTCAGATAATGCACTGAAATACCTTTGGGGAGTCTCTGCATGACAATATGCATTCGTGTTGGACACAGTAAATTTAAAGCTCTCTCCCATATTACACAATGGTATTAGGCCCTTTGAATTCTGTTAAAATAAAAATGTCTCAGAACTGTTGTACTTCTGCTAAGCATATTTTAAAGCCTAAATGAAATAAAATTATGTAATTAACTACGTACCCTTATCATTTAATTAGGCAGTTGTGTCATAGTAAACTATGAGCAGGATTTCTGAAAAAATCAGGCAGAAATAATTTTCCATTTATGATTCACACTAACATGTTTTATCATTAGCAGTGCAGATCAAAGAAAGAACACGTAGAAAAGCTGGAGAGTGTTTCTTTGCCCACTAGAATGAGAGTTTTGTGAACATAAAGCACAAGAGAAGCCTCTTTATTTAGATGCCTATTTAGTAGCTGAGTCACGTACATGTTGTTGGACATGAAGGAAAGTTTTAGAACAGTCTCACAAAATCTTACCTCCCTGGGGTCTTTTTTTAATTGAAACTATCAGCAGTGTTTTCATTATCATAGCAAAGAACAGGCAGTGAGTTCTGTACCTTGGCTGGCTTATGACCATGATAATTTTGCAGAAATGCTTTGGGATAACACATCAAACAGAAAACAAGCAATTGACTAGCTCTTCCAATTTTTACTCAAGTGTGTGCCTGCAGTGCTCTCTGCCAGCATGTCTGAGCCCCTCTCTGCCTCATATGTGCCTGTCCCCAGCACAAGAGGCAGCAGTGCCATCACCAGCACAGAGAGGCAGACAAAGCACCACAGCATAGGATGCCAAGAACCATATCTGCACCCAGAACAAGGACAGGAGACTGCACTCCTTCCACTGTCTCCCCCCTCTTCCCAGGTATTGTCCTCCCAGAAAACGGTGAATGTCCTCAGTGCTGGGGGCAGTGCCTGCCTCCCCTTCAGTGTTTCCAATCTGTCAGAGGATGGGGCTGCAGCAGCCGAGAGGGAAACCAATTCCAGCTCAAAATGTTGAGGCCTCCAGGAGCTTATGTCAGTGAGGCATGGGGAATGAGGGGCCACCATGAGGTGAGGGCAGCTCTGACCAAGGACACTTGCTAGGATGCTGAACTTCCCAGGATCCTATCCCCACAGTGAGCCCCATCCAAAAATACCCTAACTCAACTGGGATGGACGCTGCTGGACTGATAAAAAGGAATTGTATTTGTAACAAGTTCTTCTTATCCCTGTAGCATAAGAAGAGCTTCAAGGACTCAGGCCAGCCAGAGCAGTGACTCCAGCAGGGACATGGTGAAACTTCCTTTGCCACGGGACATCCGAGTCTGCAGCTTTCCCCATCCCATCTTGATCACCCAGGGGATTAGGTCTGCATGGACACCTCAGTATGTGGGAGCCCTAAGGATTTATACAGGTGGATGATGACAGATTGGCCTTTATTATGTACTCTTTTTGTAATAACACTTAATGCACCCTTTGTCTTCCTAACCACTAATAAGCAGGGAGCTAATGCCAACTCTCTCTTGAGAGGCAGAAGTTAGGTACAGACATTTGCTGTACACGTGTACATAGCTGACCTTATTTTTCTTCTTGTGCCTCACCTTGCAGTGAATTCCTGGTCCCTGTGTGTCTGCTTTTCTGCAAGCATTGCCTTTTTCATGTCTCAGTCACCCACATTTTAAAATCTTAGTGCAAGTCTTCTCAGCTCCCTTTAGTTTTACTATCCCATATAATCTTAATTCACTCATAGATGTTGGTACCTTGTACCATACCTTTTATTAGATCAATTTTTTTAATGAAGATGATGATCTACACAAATGCCTATGGATACCTTCAGGTGGTCTTTCTCCCTTGTGTAAATAAATAATTTTTTCCTTGTCCTCTTCCTCAACTTTTAATCAAACTTCAACCTGGGTCCCCACTTGATTCCATCACAGCTTTGAGAGTTGTGAATTAAAGTTTTTGAAAGATTCAATCCACTATTTTAATCATACAGGATTTACCTGCTGCCTGCCTGTTGGCAAGAAACCCTAAATTTTAGGTTTGGCTCTAGCCAGAGTCTTGAAAGAAACTGCATATTTAAAGCAAATGTTTTTTTAAATTTTCTGTCTTCATATGGTCCCTGGGGGAATCATAACAATACACAAGCAAAGCAAAATTTTCACTTTGGCCTGAAGAATGACTTTCAACTTTACATGTGCCAAGATTGTGAACAAGTTTATTCTCCCAGTTATGTCAGCATGCAGCATAGATGTCTAGTTACCTGATTTGTGGGGGTAATTGGGTACTCAAATGACCTAAACTGTGCAATTGCTAGCACTGGCAGATTACATATGGAAAACTAAGACCAGGCCATAAAAATTTGATCTATTGTGTCCATAGTCATAATAAAACCATTATGGTTGGTGATTGATTATAGGAATATTAAAATGCAGAAAAAGAGAAAAAAAAGCTGCTTTAAATTGCATTGTATTCTCTTGTTCAGGGAAAAAATGATTGCTGTTATCTTGACATGTTTATCACTTTGAGGCTGAGCCAGTTGCTATTGTGTGAGTTCATTCTGTCCCAAAGCTGACAAACTCTATCATGTACTATAAAAATCATTATAGCTCACTTTCGCAGCTGCAATAAAACAGGAAAGCAAATACAGTAATTATTTATATTTAGGACTTTAGTTCTAATGCATGACCAGCAAAACTGACTTAAAAGTTTAGACAAAAAAACAAGTTAGATCCTCAACCTGGATGCACAGATTTTATTCCAGAACTAGTCTCAATGGCAATCATTGATATTTGTGTAAGAAAAAGAGCAAACAGAAACAGAGGCAATATATTGACATCATGTATTGCTGATCTCATTTGTTTGCCAGGGACCCCTCTGTATTTTTTACCATTTTTGCTTCTTGCCTTTGGAGGGAGTTTGGAGGTCTGAAATTGTCCCCTGGCTGCACCTCCTATGTGAATTTTCTTGCCATAGCACATTTTCCAGTTACACTTTCTGCAGAAATGTTCTCCCTCAGGGCTTCTTCCCCAAGCACTGTTCCATGGGTATGTGCAGGTTGTTGCCATACTGCCAGTGTCGTGCTCAAACCCCAACCCCCAGCTGCCCCCATAACCTGGGTTGTGCTCTACCATGCACCAGCTGCTCCGTCACCAAAGGATGCCTGGGTACATTTGGATACTTCAGCCAGGGGTAGGACAAATTGGCTTTAGAGATGTCCAGTCCTTGTACATTTTCCCTGCAGACATGCATCAATCCAGTGGTATGGTCAATCATACTGACAACAAATCCTACTTTTGTGGAAGTGATGTGGGATTTGTTGTATGCCTCAGTTATACTGCTCAGCTAGGACCAGATGTACATGATCTTGGTGTCAATTTGCACCTTCCCTTAACAGCCTGCTGCCAGACTCCCACCCTTTAGACTGAGGGACTGAAACAGTTGAGCAATCTCACATACCCCACTTTTAGCTTTTTTCCTCATTCATCGTGCTTGAAAATGCTTGAAATATCTCTTGGGTTTTACCACTGAAACTAAATCAGGAATATTTCACACTCCTCATTTAGCTTTCTCAGAAAAAAAGAGTCAGATCAAAACTGTAACGTGGCCATGGACACCTGCAGCATTAGAAGATGCAGATGGCCTTTGCTTGCATTTATAAATACACAGGTGTGCTTCAAGGAGTGAGAACTATGGGTTTCATCTGTTTTTCTCTGTTCAGGATGCTGCAATTTCCAACCTCTAAAAGCATGCCAAGAAAACAGTGAAGATAAATACCCAACACTGAACTACAACATGGGACTTCAGGGACCATCTCAACACTTCACACCAGTGTCTTCGTGGACTCACATTCCGTCAAGGGTATATGTGAGGACTGGCTTGCTCAGATGACCAAATTCAGCACCATGCAGGATCAGTCATGAGATACCATCCTTGGAAGACCCAACCTCATCTTAAACAGACCCTCCAGATGATTCACCAAAGCCTGCATCAGTCAAATTCTATTAAAGCCACCATTCATGGCTGATGTTATCTGTCCATAAGCATTACCAGTTCAGGAGCCTGAGCACCGAGATATGTGTAGGTAGGCTGAGTTAATACATTGCCACAAAGTACTGAAGGTTCATCTGAAAAATAGAAAAGAATCCCACCTCAGGAGAATAAAGACATTCACAGCCTAATCTATGAAGCCATGCCAGAAAACCTAGCAAGGATCAGCTCCCAGCATCTCATCCAGCAGCCATTTGTTCAGAATAGCTTTTAACCTGAACAAAACAGAAAGTGCTTCTATGCTCATTTCTCTTTTATTTTCTGGGAGCCTCAGGAATATAACCGCATGAAATGCTTCAGCACTGATTGGCAGCTTTCTGTATTGATTGGCTTCAGAGGCTGATTAGATAAGACAGAGTCAACTAATGAGAGCCACTACAAAAATCTACTGGAGTGTTATCTGTGGAGATAAACTCCTCAAACTCCCAAGCCAGTCTATTTAGTAGATCTTTTATCTAAACATATCCTGATATTGTTGACAGTATTGTGCACAAACAAAACATGGGACACTAACAAAAGGCCTTTGTTAAAAAAAGGTAACTACTGTCCTGAAGAAAAAAGAAAGCAAATAGCCTGGACTTTAAACCCAGAAGTAAGAAGTGGGAGACTGGCATGAACACCTGCCATCCCTTATCTGTAATTCGAACTCTCCTTCACCCCCAAAACATAAAAAGTAAACCCTAGGATAGTTTTGTTAAATCCCTCACATCCCATCATACTGACCACATTAGCCATAACGTCCTTCAGAGGAGCAACTGGATATTGGATACCGTGTCTAGAAAAAAGTGCTTTTCTTAAGCTGTGTGCTCTGCTTATCTTACTTCTTTTTATTATGTCATGTTATTTTTTAGCTATTGTACTGGATCTGCCTGAAGCACTCCCTCAGTTTTCACAGAGTTCTTTTGGAAGTGAAAAACCTTGCTGACTCGGTAGAGGTTTTGGCTGATTAAAACCCAAGTAAGGGAGGCAGGGCAGAGCCCAGACTTTGTGCTTCAGCCTTTCTCTGCTCAGTCCTGCTCAGCTTTGGGACCCACCATTCCAAATCTCTGTATGCTCCATAGTGTGGAAATACCAGTTGTTGGAAGTGATTTGCAGGTCTACAGGACATGAGGGGAACGTCCTGTGATACATGACCTGCTGGGATCTGTTAGATGCACAGCACTCATTTAAGGCAGATGTCCAGGAAAGAATCCAGCCCAGCCTTGGGCTTGTGCATCAACCTGACATAAATAATAAGTCTAAAGAGGAAAAAAGGAGTTTGAATACACTATGTGCTCTGAATTTCCTCAGAGGGCTTCACCCGGGAAAAGCAAGAAGCATTCCTCACCCTGCTCTGGCTCACACTGACAGGAGGTTAAGCTGCAGGGATGTTCCAGTATACTGAACTAGGCAAGGAGTTTTCAGAGCTGTTATCTATTTTAAAATTAACATTCCAGTGTGTATTGTTATCATATTTTGTTGTGCTGTCATAATTTAGGAAAAAAATAAATAAAGGCTTCTGAATATCAGTTTCAGGGGGTATTTGTATAGAATCTGGCTCACATACCAAATTTTTTTTTCTGCTCACTCTTCATTTCAGCTTTTTATCTAAAAACAACTTTAGATCCCAAGAATACAGCTGCTTCTTGAGACTCATGCAAAAGTTTTATTATTAAACATACATGGCAAGGCAAATGGAAGCCACATCTAGTATTCTTCCTTTTAGGGTTGTCACTGCAAAAAATAAAAGTCTCTCACCTAATATCTTAAGTCTAGAAAGTCCAAACTACCCAAGAAAAATTTCAAATTGTTTCAGGCAGTCTTTCCCTTCATTTATGATACTGCTTGCCAAAAAATACAGTTTTCTGTGCATCCCAGAATCTGCTCACAGGCCTTATGGCACCAGATCTGGAATGCTGATGTTCCCTGCAGAGCTCACATGGTACAGTCATGGTTTGGGTTTTTATGGAGATTAAGTAGTAAATGAATTCCTTAGATAAAAAAGCAGCAGCAAAGCCCAGTGTACTTCAACTGTCTCAGAAGAAGAATACCAGGAAACAACGAACTGGCTGTGTAAGAGCTTCCTACCCTTGGCCACTGTGAAAATCCAGGTAGCTGAGCAGATAAGCAGAGCTTTGTTACCATGTATTTCTTAGCAAAGCAGCAGTACACATTCAAAGCTGTTATTATTTTAACAATCCTGTAATAAAAGTTCTGCCTTCGAAGGCAGTGCAAAGGTTATCAGCTTGTTTCTGAAACACAAACTTGCTATAAATCATCAAGAGAGATGGAACAACTGAGGTGTCACTTTTGCAGGTGCCAAGGGGAGAGGAGGGCTGGTCTCCAGAATGCTAGGCAACTAGTGAAGGGGCCAAATTCCATCCTCATGTTCCCTTCAGAGGGAGAAATGTTGACTTACGTGTGCCATTTCACATAAGTTATCATGTCAAAAGGAGAAAGCCTATTGGAAATCTCAGGGATTTGTATCTCTGCTTGGATATCTCTCAGACTTGAAAATGGGAACTCCTTTGGGGGATTATGTATAGATAAGTCACTAATATTAAGTTTATCCCGGATTTTGGTCTTCATTTTGTCTTCTCCTGCCTAGAGGATGAGCAGGTTTTCAAGGGCTTAGTGCCTAGGTAGGGGTAAAGAAAAGGGGTATCCAACTGCTAAGAGGACTTCACAAATCAGTATGTGGATTTGCTTGCTCACTTTGGTGCTTTGGCAGGAGCTGGCAACTCTGAATACTTGCAAACAGTTGTGTACTCTGAGTCCTGTAGGAAAACCTGTCCCACAACACTTTGTAACTGTTGAATGTTTTATAATTATCCATGGCTTTAAATTGTGATTAATGAAAAAACCTAAGGATTTCCTGGGCCGCTGGACTTCGAAAGCTGCAGTATTTTTTTCTAATTACTTATTTGCATCGAAGTTGCAAGGTTCAGTTATCCGGGCATATGATTTATTAATGCGACAAAAAAATCCAAATACAAATTTAAGTGAAACCCAAGAACATATAATATCATTTTTCTAAAATTTTAAGCAATTGGTTAAGCACTCAAGGACTTTGCACCTTCAGTATGGATGAGTCAGTTCTAACACAGTGCATTAGCAAAGATTAGTTTCATATGCTAAAACTGAGTCACACACTACAAATATGAAAAACACCCTATATTTTGTGTCCAGGAGTGCTTCGCATCCTGAATTGGACAGAACAAATGAAGACAAGAGTCTGTCTGCAATCTTTACTCAAAAGAAACAGAGCTGAAGTTGAAATTGGCTCAGGAGATAGCAGCTAGTAGTTGGAGAATGGGAATTACATCAGTTCATATTTAAACCATGTATCCCATGATGAATCTATTCACAGCCAACAAAAACAAGATTCTAACATTTTGTTCTCGTATAGACTGTGTGCTTTAAGGGAGACTAAAAATCCATCTCTTGAAGAAGCAAGTCACCACTGGACTCTGTTTTCTTTCCAGACCTGCATTCTTGCCTTAAAGCAATTGTATTCATTAACCCATATTCATGAGTTGCTTCATTTGGGCATACTGAAAAAAAAAATGAACACTTCTGCTACCAAGTGTGTCCTTTCTGTGTGGAAAATCATTGAAACCTCAGAGATATTTCAGGTCTGGTGGGAGGTGTCTTTCACTAAGTTTAATCAAACCATACATATGAGGAAATGTGGACAGAATATTTCTCTGCGGTAAATTACCTACAAATGTGAAATTGTTCTGTGTTAATGGTGGTGTTGCTTATAAAAACATTTACTGATGACTTATCTCTTGAAGTCACATAGGTAATGATAGTTTCCCCCATTTCTGCATCCTCTTTGTACAGTAAAACATCTTCCCTAAGAAAATTTGCTGTATTGAATCCTGTCTTTTCTTATAACTATATTGTTTATATCTCTGTTCATTGACAAACTTGATTCTCATCGGAAAAAATTAAATTGACATTTGATTATGTGTTCTCTTAGCTTCTAGTGTAGACCTTTTATATACATAAAAGATGCAATGGAGAGTGCATATTCACATCCTGCTTGTTATATTCAAATACAAAAATTAAAGTGTACTACCACTGTGATGTGCAGCTGTGTGGATATCTATTGTAGGATATGATAGAACAAGGGGAGATGGCTTCAAACTGAAAGAGAGCAGGTTTAGATTAGATATTAGGAAGAAATTCTTAACTGTGCAGGTGGTGAGGCACTGGCACAGGTTGCCCAGAGAAGCTGTGGATGCCCCATCCCTGGCAGTGTTCAGTGTCAGGTTGGATGGGAGTTTGAGCAACCTGGTCAAGTGGAAGGTGTCCCTACTCACAACAGGGGGGTTGGAATTAGATAATCTTTAAGGTTCCTTCCAGCCTAAACCATTATATGATTCTACCTTTGCTCTTACACTGATTCTGGAGCTAAACTGCTCAGATGAGAGGCAAAAGTTTGGCTTTATATATTATAATGCTGTAAAGTGGAAGAAAGGAAAAAATCCTTGTGGACTTTGATTATGGTATGGAGGTTTTGATTGAGAACAACTTGTTTTGATAAGCAAGAAGGAATTTCTTTAGCATGTCCCATTCCAGAATGGGTTTGCAACACAGGAGTTAAACTGAATAAATTTGCTCAGCATGAGCAGCAATTCTCCTGGAACAACAGGAACACTTTCTGCATTAGAGGTTGTATAAAAGCACCCAACAATCAAAGGAAAATGCAACAATCACATCAGTCAGTCTCTTGCATTTATACTGCTAAGGGTATGGAATATTTCCAGAACTCTGTCTGAATCTCTGAGTACTTGCCTAATTTTTTGCTGAGTTCTTACTGAAGCAAATTCTGTTTGCACTAGAACAGAGTTCATTATGTCAGCTGTGCACATCACACACACAGCTGTGTATCCCACCTCTGCAGGGACAGGCTGTCAGCAAGCACCTGAAGATGAAGCTCTGTCTTTCTACACCTATTTCTGTATTTTATTAATAATGTTGTGCTGTGGCCAGCAAAATGGGAAACAGACTGGAGCACAGCTTTGATGGCTAGTCATCTGACGGAATTTGGGTTAAACCCCTTGCAGCTTCTGGAGGCAAGAGGAAAAAAAGATGGTCTCACACTCACAGCTCTCACAGCTCAGGCTGTTGAACTCAGCTTTAAAATCTATACCTACTCCTGCTATTGCTGCTGCTGCAGGTTTTCTGTGCAATGTCAAATTAACAAGACCAAACCTGTCACTGGAGTTCACTAATGACTTGCACCTTTTTTCCTGCAGACATAGTTTGGTAATCAGAAGCCCAAAACATTAAGCACTCACAAATGCAAATGAAGCCAGTGGAAAGATGCCTGAATATACCTGTACAATGCAATGCTTGCCACAGCAAAGGTAGGCTGGAGCATACATTGCAGAAGACATGGAGTCACACCTCTACTGGTAGGAGTGAAACAGCTCACACAAAATCAGGTGTTTCTTGAGCAGCCAAGAGAAGAGTCATCACCTGATCCAACAGGGGTCACCACCAGTGACCAACATTAGAGGCAGTGATTGATTTTGCGAGAGCAGCAAAGACCCTTTCATCTGCTTTTAATACACTATGGCCTCTGTGCATTTGAGTCCATCAGCTGAGTATTTCTCTCTCCTCAGCACAAAGACTGCCATGAAAGATGGAGAAGTTGTACTTTTCCATGTAAGGAAAATTCAGCCTCCTGAATATCTTGCAAATATTATCTATGTTAAACTGAAAACACCCTTACCAAAGATCAAACAGAGCTCCTCTCATGCACTACCTCTGTTTTTCTCCTGAAGAAGCAAGCCACAGGAAAACCAGCTCAGAGCTGAGAAGTGGAACTCAAATTGTACTGGTGTAGGAGGGACCATCATTCATAAAGGCCCAGCATTTAATCAATATAGCAACAGTTGTCTCCTAGCTGTAATAGCTTATGTAGCATGGAAAAAAGTAGTCAAATTCCCAAGGGATTCAGGCTTTGAGAGTGGTTTACACTGAACCTGTAGGGCTTCCACAGCTCTCAGACCTTTGCCAGTGCCTGATCAAGGCCTTTACCTTTACAAAGCCAGCAATGGATTAAAACCAAACATCTCCATGACAGGCTGAGGCAAGTCTCATTTACTTGGGCATACAATAACAATACCAAAACTTTTCTGCCACAACCAGAAGCAGGAAGCAGTACACAAAAGCTCAGATTTTAAAAGGATATTAACATAAATACGAAAAATAAAATTTAAACACCCAAAAAAGAGCAGCTCCATAAGTCCCAGAACAGTGAGAGCTGCAGCTCCATAGTGTGTGCACTGTCTCTGAAAATAACATTACTCATTATCACTGAAAAAGTCAAAGAAGGTCAGAAAAGAAGAAAAAGAAGGTGCAAAGTTTACGTTTTTCTAGTGAGTCAATTGATCAATAAAATCAAAATATCACAAAAGTACAATTCCCCAGGCTTCCCCAGTACAATTTCTGTATTAGAGTCAAAGCAGGGTCTCATCTTGCCATTTAGGAAGGCACTAAAAATGATATCTACTCATACATCAAGGAGAACATCCAAAGGCTGTTTCAGCAGCACCTTGGTGAAACAGCCAGTACTTGACGTCCCACTGAGAACTCTCAGCTGCACTATTTAGCCCTGGGACTTTTTAAAACTGCATAAATTAGCAGGGTGTAATTGCAAATATGATCCAAGAACAGTCTGAAATTAGTTCTTGCTGAGTCTGAAGTGGGGTTAGGATGACATGTTTCCCTGACTTCTGGAAACAAGGAGAAAATTTAATCTTTTTTTTTCCCTGGCCAGATTGCCCTAACCTAGGATTTAATAATTTTCCTACACTTCCCTGAGACCTGAAAATCTTTATGCAGAAAAACACTTCAAGACACTTCTTTTGTTTTCTTTCAGAAGAATGTTCAGCCCCTAGCAGTCCATTACAGAACCAAGCTCTGCACAGGCAAGGAAAGATTAGACCTTTAATGAGTGCTTTGTCCCAAGGATTGATTTTTGGTAATGGAATCTCTTTTGGTTATTTTTTATTTCCTTCCCCTTGTTATTTCTGTATCTTTATCCTTTTTATTTTTTTTTTCTTTTCTGGTATGTATTCCAGACCCTGGATTCCACATTTAGTTTCCTGAACTTCTCCAATATTTGTTCTAGCCATCCTGCTTGTCTGCCATGAGTATCAGTTTCCTTCCTTCTAGTTAAGAGAGCAAGGAGGGAGAAAAACTGTTCCCAGGCCAAGAAGCAGTGCCACTCTGGAGATCATTTGGTGGGTTCTGCAGACTGAGAATGAATCATTGCTTGCAACACTTAAATCTTCCTTCTTTTCTCACTTTCCCTTTCCTAGGGAGCGAGGAAGACGTGGTGCCAGAGGCTGCTACATTTAGTAATGTGTGAAATAGAAGTAAACAGTTAAGACTAAAATTACCTTGATTGGTATTTAATACCCAGGAAGATGGTATGACATAATGCTGGTCAATTACTGGAATTACTCATATTTAGCAGTACTTGCTAATTTTTAGTAGATTTTAATTGAATCAAACCACTTAACCTATGCAGCAGTTGTAGCCTGCTTCCCATAAGATGCCTCCACTTCTCTACTATACCCCTAAATGACTAATGGTGATTACTGAGATTTCCTCTGTTAGTCCATGCTTGCTCTAACTTCTTCACTCTCCATCTGCATCCACTGCTTGGTATTTTTCCCAAGAAGCTGTCTTTTCTGAAAATGGCTTAATTACTTCAGCTTGAAGTTGTGCTCACAAGCATATCAGTTTTCTTTCAGGTTATGCTCCCAATCTCGCTGTAGACACTTACATGACCACCTTAAACACATGGAAATCACATGCAGTGCCTTAACATTTCACTTGCAGTTAGTCCTTCATAGAAGCCCTTTCTTCACCCCTAAAGGTGTAAATTTAGGAACAGGGTGATGTAATGCTCACAGCCACTGCTGCAGAGGCACCACTAGAACACAGGCTTTCAGGCCAAGCACGGACAATGCCCACAGCCAGTCTGTCTGTGGTACCATTGTTCACAGGGCCTTTGCACTTCCCAGCATGGGCTCAGTCCTGCCCCCACCGACTCTTGTAGGAAGAGGGTAGAGTCCCAAAGGAAGCAAATATGTTCCATGTCTCATCTTTCAAGGGTCAGTGCTTAAACTCACAAATCCGTCCTCCTTGACATTCTAATCTCTGGTTGTAAAATGGATTTAGTGGTTTAACATTAGAATTTCAGGCACAGTTAAGGAAGGGATTGCAGAAGAGTTAATAAGCAAAATAGTTTAACAAACTTTGGCAGAGAAAATTGAAAAGCTCAAACATGTCCTGACCCAAAGAGTTTAGCCCTGGATTTGCCAGTGCTTCCAGCCCAGCACCTGGACACATCAAGCTATCACAAAGAGAGTGACACAAGGTTCCTATTTTGTCCCTTGTCACTCTATATTTTTGTTAAATGTAATGAATAGGCCCATTACACCAAAAAAAAGTTGTCATTCATTACTGTCTGTAGAGTGGGCACCTGGCCACAACATCTCCCTGTTGCTCTGCAGTGACTGCTTGAGAGATCATGTTTATTGTTCCACACCACCCTAAATGTACCTGCACACATCCACACACCATCTGCACATCATCATACAGCATTACAGGAAACAATAAAAGAGATAATGCCCCACCAAACCCCCTCCAAAGTGACTGGAATCTTCACATAGAGCCAGGTGTCCTTAGGTACATGAAAAATGCCCATGCATGACCTTTAGCAACAGTTATAGCCAGTTAGCAAAACAAACAAAAGAATCTGAACTCCTGCAGGAGACTGAAAACTTTAAACATTTTAAACTTATGAAAGTAAAACAAAATCTCATTTTCGAAAGCAGAGATATTGCAGGTCAAAAACTGCCAGCAAAGAGGTTTTTGATCTGGACAAACAGAACAAGAAGTGGATGTGCACCTGCTCTATTAAGCAAGACACTAGATGCACTGCTGTATCCACCATTCACTTTTTGGTTCAGAGGCACAGGAGATCACTTTGTTCTTGCAAGCACACACTCCCACAACTTGTTCACCCTAATAGCCATGTTCAGGATTGCAAGTGAGAGCACTGATTGATTCAGGTTGATTAACTCACTGGTGGCTAAGTGTCAATACCAGGTGACAAGTCACACACTCAGTGCCACAATGAGAGGGCAGTATTACCCTGTACTCAGTTCATGCATGATTGCACTAGGGTGACTCCTCTTCCTTTCCTCTGCTTCATTCTGTGTCAATTAATAAAATAAAATAGGGGGGGAAGAAAAAAAAAGGGGAAATATTATGGGAAAGAAAGAAGATACAATGAACAAAGACAACATTATTGTGCTAAGCCGAGGGCACTGCAGCACAGGTTGAGGTATACTTAAGAGACCAAGATATGCCATGGAAGGAAGGAAAGCAGAAGGAAGGAAGCTAACACTGTTTTTGGCAAACACTGTTTCTGAATGACTCATCTTTCATGTCCAAATGTGAAACCTCTTAAAAGGCCTGGCTTTCAGACTGCATGAAAAATTTCTTTTATTCAAAGAGTGTGTCATGATGGGCTCTTGGGTGTGGTAAGTCCTTAAATCACCAAACCATCCCATCTGAGAATCTTTTGTCTATATACTTTTCAACATCAGAAAGAGGCCACTCATTCCTGCTATGTCCCACAGTAAATAATTTCTCTTTTCTTTTTTAAGGTTTTTTTTCTAATGCTATGGAGTTTGAAGACAGACATAAATTAATATCCTGTTAAATAGCCTGCTCTCTGCCATGTATAATATCACTCATGCACTGAGAAAATAAAAGTCCATCATCTTGTATCTACACCATATCCTGGCTTTCTTGGCAAAAGAAAAAATCTGACTGGCACGTATCTGCAGCCAAAGATAACAGACACCACTGCCACCCCATCCAATGTCAAGAACCTGATGAAGCCTTGGGGAGATGACAACCAATAAATCACACGAGCCTTTTCCAACAATTAGGGACAATTAAAGATGGAGGTGTTTTGGAGAAGGTGTGCAGACCAAAGTGGGAAAGAGACAGGAAGGAGTGAGAGCCAGGGTAATTGTTTGGGAAAAAAAGAAGGAGAGAAAAATGAGTATTTTACTGTTTCATGAGGTGAGTTGGTGGGTGTGAATGCACATGTGCACATGTGCCTCTACCCTCTCCTGGAAAGCAAAGGAACTGCTGACCTTGGCCTGCTACAGCAAGAGCCAAAAACAGCTCCTTGCAAGCAGCCCACTGCACTAGGCAAACCAACAGAGGGCTCAGCTGATAGTGTGTGAGCTGAAATACTCACCTTCCTGTACTGCCTGGTGTGCTTTTGATGCCTCTGGGAAGCCCTGTTTCCCACTTTTTCAGTCCCTTTCTTCCCAAGGTTTCCCTGGTCCTGTGCACCAGGCAGACATGTAGAACTACCAGCACCATCTCCCACAGGTCAAAAAGGAGGCATTTGAGGAGGATGAAAAGGGTCCTCATTACAGCAGGTTGTGCCTGTGCACTTGTGCATCTCTGAGCCTGTAAACCAGAGGAACAGTAAAAAAGACCATGAGTTCAACAAAACACCATGCTCGAAAGAGCAAGGGGTAGAAGGGGCTCTTGGTATCCTAGAGCAGTTCTCCACCTCTAAGGACATGAACAGCCAAGACCTTCTCTCCCAGAGGACAAGAGCCACTGACAGCCCTTGTCTAGATTGCTGAATATCCAAATATCACCACACAGTGGAAAATAAAGTTACACGTTAGCTCAGTTTACACATGGGATACCTGTTTCTGGAAGAAGCATGGCATCACCCTTGCCTCATTGGGGAAGCAAGCACAGCAAGAAGAAGGGTCACAAAACCTTCATGTGCAGGGAGAAGAGAAGACAAGAAAGAGTGAGCACACTGAGTTTTAAATAGAATATTTGTGTCCAAGTTTCAGTTCTGAGGCGTATCCCTGGTAAGTGGCTGCCACACCACTGTTTATATCAGTGGTTCATTTAGCCTCTGATCTAAATGCAGTGTGCTCTATTTTCTTGGTAAATACATCTTGCATTATGGCATATCTGCTTACATTTTAAAACTACCTAAGGAGTAAATAATTTGCTGTTTTTGACAGGCATACTGGGAGTTTCAGTCTGTTACCCATTTGCTTTAAATATCAGGCTGTAAAACTGTGCTTGTGTTTTTGGCTGACATCATTGTTAATGATGCGCTGTGCCTATTCTCTGGTTATGGAGGAATTCTCACATTATTTCTGGGGTAAGCTAATAATGAATGTTACTCAGAACAAATCTTATGTTTGTGGTTGACTTGCTGCCAGTGTAGGAAATCATGTTATGACCATTATCTCACTCTACCTCCTCTCTCTAAAGTGCAAAGTTTTAATACTCATTCCAATGCAATCTGTATCTAAAGAAGCAGTACCTATTTGGTGTGCAGTATACTGCACCAATTACATTTAATAGTGTCAATGTGTCATTCATACTGGGGGGGAACTCATCTTCACAGTTTTTTTGGGGCAGCACTTCATTTATTATGCTCAGCTCTATAGCCTTCTCTGCTTTGCAAAATTTCCTTCAGCAATTCTCACTGAATGAACATACCTTAAATGTGATCATTTAAATAGGTTTAGTTGCACTTATTTAGCATTAGAACAAAGACAGAAACAACACAGACATCACATAGGTTATACTTGTCACACTGCAAACACCCAGTAGAGCAAAACAAAACTGTTCACTTCCAAGTCTTTAAAAACAGAGCCTTCAGGAACAACAAAATATGTCTGGAATCGGAGTGTTGCAATTAAGGTCTTGTTCACACTAATGATTGGAATGGCATTGAAAAACAGTCTAACAGACTGCATTCAAGCTCTTTAAGTGGTTGCCTTCACATTTGGGATCCAACCCGCCAGGGCCTTCAGAGCTTGACTTTTCTCTGATGTGGTTACCAAACAGTGGAACATTTCTAGCATGACCAAAACTTAGTCATGCCTCAGTAACTTAACTCAGATTCCACATCTTCAAGCCTGAAAGTAGTTTGAGGGGCACAGTTTCATCTGTGCCATCCATAAAATGTAATCTAACCCTACTTTCAGATTGTCTTGGATGTTGTGGTATGCATACATCACCTACCCTGCTTATGTGCACTGTGCTGTCAAAGAGGCCATAAATCCTGTGACTGCAGCCATCCAGTTATGGCATGTGAGAATTTGCCTTTAAAAAACCCTCTCCAGTGTTAGCAGAGTCAAACTTGTATTCTCCCCGTTGTTAGAACTGAGGATTTCAAACAGCTACATAACACAAGTAACAGGGGCAAAACCACTATCTACTTTTATGATGGAACGTGATCAGTGTGTGAAAGGTCTGTATGATGTGGTGACGACAGCAGGAGACAGGACTGAGTGACTCAAGCTTTCCTTCCAGGTCCCTGTTAGTGTGAGGGTTCCCATGGGTTCTTCTCCTGCTATAAGATAGCACAGTTCTTTCCACTGACGTGTAGTTATATCCAGCTCAGTGAAAACTGAGCTCATTCCTTGATTTGCCCCTCTCTGAACATCAGGTGAGTTACGGCAGGGGGAAAAAAAAGACATTTCCTTTCCTCCTTATCTCACTGCCTACATGCCAGTGGCAATATTCAAGTCCAAAAAACTGCTTCTTGATGACTTAGAGTGGCAGGACCTCAAAAGAAAAAGACAGACCGTAAAAGCAGAATATCTGTCTGAATATGATCCAAGGACTTTTTTTTTCCATCTACACTTTTCCCTTTCTCTAACTTAGGTCCAGGTTTCCCTCACACCTAAAATGGGCATGCTACTTGAGGGGGGTTGAAACAACCTTTTTCTCTAGTTAGAAAACAGCAGGTCAAGAAGTAATAGACTTAAGTGAGAATCTTGTTGGCATCACAACACCTTCTCAACTAGCAGACCTCCTCCACGACTGTCGTTGGAGCCTCTTCATGTTACTACTTGGGTTTTAAAACCCTGGTCCCTAGTATACAGCCAAAGAAAATAAGAGGCTAAACCAGATTCCAACACATTGGTGAAGCACTGCATCAGCACATACAGAATCATGCTTTAAACAACTGTCACGGAGGTCATTGCCTACAAGTGGCACCGTTCTGCCAGTAAAAAGCCAATTCATTGTGATACAGTAGATGGCATAAAATAAAGCAAAAAATTAAATTTAAAAAAACCTTATTTTACAATTTCAGGCTGTTTCATGGACCACTGGTTTTAAAAAGTGTGTGATTGTGGGAAGTGAGGTGTGGAGAGGGATGAGTGTTTTTATGGCCAAGTGCAATGGAGAGGAATCTTGAGAAATAGAAGATGTGATTCCACAATGGATTAAGCAGAGAAAATTTTACACACAGAAAGTGTTGGAAGGATGAACCATAACAAGAGAGAATTTAGTAAGTTACAACATTTTCTTGAACATTAACTACTTACAGGCCAGTAGTACACAAGCTTTCCCTTTGCTACATTAAAAGTGTACCACTTCCACATAGAACATGAACAGACTTCAAAGAAGATGTCCATGACCAGTCAGGGTAATTTCAGGGGCTTTAAAAAAAAAAAAATGTACACAGGAGAGGCCTTACTGAAGTTCTAGACAGACCCTTGGAAAAAACATTTTTCTGGAGAGTAATACATTTTTGTGTGTGGCATGCCAACACCTGATCCACTTTCTTTTCCACAGAGTGAGTGTTCTCTGGGAGTTTTCTCTTGGGATATCTAGCAGCACAGAGCCTGAAATCCCCTCTGTCTCAGCACCCTGTTCAGCTCCATGCTGTCCATCCTCCCTTACAGTGTTTCTCCAGCTCTTTGTGCTCTTGTGCCTTTATCTCGTTAGCCAACTTGTTCTATCTGCCCACGGAATTCTCTGCCTGATGAAAACCTCCTGTGCGCAGCTTTTCCTGGTCTCAACGCTTGTCTTCTCTCAGACATGTAGACATAATATGGTCTGAGGAGATCAATTTCTTCTTTGAGGTCCAGTCTTATCTCCCAGACAGTGGTTTATACAGTGGGTTCCCTGGGGAACTTTCCTCTTTGCACATGGAGCCATTCCCCTGGCCAAAAGCTAATGAATGTGGCACGTCTCCAGATCGCGCTACGAAGACAGGCAGGAAGGATGCACAGCCAGGAGGGCTTTTTGTGCACTCAGGCATCTACTCTGGAGCATGGAGAGGCACTTCACTTCCCAAATTGGTGGAATATCCCAATCCCTCAGCATGGACTTCTCACACAGATAGTTTGCATTTTCCCCAAGTCTTCAAGGTGCACGGGGGCGTTTCATGGCTGAAATCCAAAACCTGTATTTCTCCCTCATCAGCATCATGCCGCTATCACCAAACCCTCAGCACTGTTCCTGTTGTGGGTGGTGTTAATGACCCATGGACTGCAATTAAAAAACACCAACAATTTGTTCCTAGGTTTTCAGGGAAGGGAACCAGGCAGGAGATACTGTGCTTTGGCCTAGCTCGGGGTGGCTTGCTCCNAGGAAGGGGGGCAGGGCCTAGGGGGAAAAAATTACTTCAACAATTGGATTCAACAGTACATGAAGATAGTGATAGAATACTTTGTGTACATCCCATACTACAACCCAGGACAATTCTTCAGAGACATTGGCCCTTTTGTGCAAGTTTCCCATGGCTTTTGGGGGGCTCTGTGGCATAGTTTGGACTCCAGTTGCTCACAGCTCTTTCCCCCACACTGTGTAAGATCAGACTCTACAGCAGCTCTGAGGAAGCCAGTGCCCTGTTTTTGCAGAAAGCAGCATGAGCTGGAAAGTTCAGGCCAGACATAAACCTCTTCCAGTTTGGAAATGTCCACATCTAGGATTTGATTAAGGGCTATTTCCTGCTATTAGCTGCCCTTGGCTGTACTCATACAGGTTTGGCAACAAGCAGTCCCTGCCAGGGAAGCAGAGCAGCTCAGTGGTGATTTCTGTGTGGACCCAGGGGCTGCTGGTGTAGGGTTGTCCTACTGAGGACTGGATGGAATAGCTGGAGACATCAGATGCTGCATGAAGGGTGTGGAATCCAAAGCCAGGTGTATCAGTTTATCTTGCTTATTTACACATGTCCCAAGCCCAACAAATACCTTCCCCACCGCACCCTCCCCTCACACTGCCCAGCACAAGATCCTACCTTCTTGATACAGAACTACGTGGTAGCAGCAAGTCCCCTAAACCACTCCCTGGGTCAGCACCCATGGCTCAGGACTCCAACTGCTGGGGCAATGACCTGTCTTCAGGGTACTTCCTCCTGCTACCTGCCCCAGCAAGACACATAAACTATGTTCAAACCTCAAATTATTATCATCACCCTCCTCCTTTCCAGATAATATGCCTGTTTCCCCAAGAATTCAGCTGCAGAGTTATTATCTTTTCCCAGTTTTCCTCTAGAGGGACCCTTACTTTGTTTTTAATTTTATTAGCTCTGATTAAAACACATTTAATTATAAAGAAGCCTCACTAAAACCAAGTGCTAACCCTCCAGAGGTGGCACTGTAACCATTCCTACCACAGGCTGTACTAAAACCAAGGGGAGTCCTGGGTGTGTGAGGAATCAAGACAGGAGTGCTGCAGTGCAACTACTAAGTTTTAATGAACTATACAAAGCAAATGTATTTGTGTGTTTAGTCTTAAATGTAATTAAATGTTTCAGTAGCACATTAAGTGAAGAAAAAAAATCAACCACATGTTTCCAGATAGTGGATACATAAATATTAAATCATTATAAAAGGCATATGAAGAGGAAAATGCAAACATTATGCTGATTTTAATTTCCTCAATTATTTCTAATTCCCCCAGAGCCCTACATTCATTCCCAGTGATTTCAGACAGACTAATCACTCAAAGCAGGACACCACTTAATAAGATGCAGCAGCTGAAACCCAGAGTTTGTCACCGGCCCTGTCTTGGCACTGTCAACACGGTGGCACTGTCGCCTTGATCAAGCTCCTCAGCCACAGGGGCCCACGGTTTGTGACTCCCGTGGCTGTAGGTATGTAGGTGATGTGCATTTCACACTGCTCTGCAGTCTATCTGGGGAGATCTATCCATCAGCATCTGCCTTCAAAAGCCTACAGAGATCTATTTATGTAACTCCCTCTCAGGAGAAAAGGTGCTGGGAAAGCAGCCAACAATAAATGGAGTGGGTGTGGGAAAAAGAAAAATAAGCAAGCAGAAATACTACATAAAAGAATGACCATATGGCTTAAGCCACAAGCTATGTAAGTCACAACTATAAAGTTGTGTCTGATAACAGATTTAGCAGAGACGTGCGTAGGGCCAGAAGCTCTGTGAAGAGGGTCCCTTTGGGGGGTCAGGTGTGGGAAACAGATGCAGGCTCAGAGACCTCTGACAAGCACAAAAGAAGTCAGAGTGAGCCCAGAGGCAGCTCTGCCTTTTCCCAGGCAGCCATAGGCCTGCTTTACCCATCCACAGACACACCTGCCATGGCATCCAGTGTGGATGAAGAGAACAAACACCACTCAAACCTGTGCACTGCTCTGCTTCAAGGAAGAGTGTTGAGTAGACTAAGGTGTTGATTCTGGATCAAGAAAACCATGCACACTCTTCTGACTTATTCCCAGTCTTGATAAGGTCATTCCAATGATGTCCAAAGTGACTGTCCAGGCAAATGAAGATAAAGCCTTTTGTGTAACTCCTCTCTCTTTCAGTATAATGTAATGCATAGCCTGGGACAGAATTTAATGGGCACCAACTGCATTGCAGAAAGCAAATTAAAGTTTTTGCTCTTCCAATTAATCTTTAAAACAACAGCTCCAAAGCAGCTCACTGTTCTGCTGCACAACACTGGGATGCAAGTGTGGCAAGGATTCCAGCCTACTGCACATACAGCCCCACGAGCAACCTGGTGTTCAGCACCCGGTGCCTATTAGGGCATTGGAAATGCTCACATAAACCAAAGCAGGAACATTTGAAATGGGTGATGTAGTCAGTTTCTGTGGAAAAGGGGAATTGGTTGTCACTTCTCAACTTGCACCGAGGTGAAACCATGTGGATTAGCTCTCTTTTAAATCTGGCACCTTAGTTAATTAGTTCCATCATGCCAATCCTCCAGCCTGCTGACAATAGGGACTCTAAAGATGGATGACAGCAGTCATTTGCCAGCGGGAAGGTCAGCTGCTTCAAAGGAAAAAGTACTTTTTTCTCAAGACAAGGCACTGAAATACTATTAAAATGCCACCTTAGAAAGGTACTGCGGGGTGAGGTACCCTGATCCAGAAGAGCCAGTTTCCCTCCACTGACTACAAAAGCACCTCAGCTTTGGACTTTACCTTGAATCAAGGAGAGGCCCACATCTTCACAGCAGAGCACTGCCCCAAAGCCCTCATAATGTGCATGGAGTCCCACTGGCATGAGCCTGTCTCTCATGTAAAGACAGTTCTTTATGATCTCAAGCCATGTTTCAAAATCGACTCCTAATGTTGCCTTATCCCCTAACCCTCAGAGCTGAACTGGAATTCAAAAGGTCTTTTCAAAAATCCTCATTTTCTTCCCACTCAGCTTGGACAGGCACCTCTACAGAGGGTCTTCTCCAACTCAGCAGTGGTGCTGGAAGGGAGAGTAAGGTGGGCAGACTTCATCTCACATCCCAGCAGTTCTGTCAAGGAAGTGTGAAGAGGATGAAAAGGGGAAACATTTCGTCTGTGCCTGTTTGTGTCCATGGGAACAGTGTGTATAAGCAAGTCATTTATCCTCCTCAAGCTTCCTGTGGCAACTAGCAACCAGAGAGTTTGGCAGATGACAACAAAATGAGCACGGGGCAGATCAGACTCCAGGGCACTGTTATGTGCACAGCACAGTTCAGCACAGTCTGCAGAGCAATGCCACATTCAGAAGGAATAAAAAAGCTGAAGAAATATCTCATCAAGCTGAGAAAAGGGGTGACTGACAAAATGAATGTCACTTTGCAAAGGCCATTTCTTCTCCTGCCACCCCCACAAATGAGCTCCAAAACTGATGTAAGCAGTAGTAACAATTTCTAAAGCAGGCAGCAGCTCTGGCACTTGCAAAGATGGGTCAGAGAATGGAAATCTGAGATTGATGCAATCATTATATACTCAATACTACCCAGGGTGTTTGTGCAAGCATTTTTTTTCTTTTGTATGTCCTCTTTTTTGCCCGCAAAGAAGACTTCTTATTTTCAGGATTAAGTGCAATTCTTGTCGGAGAGTTTTTCAGCAGGAAACGGAATTTTTAGTTGTGGTTGTTCAGTTCTATTTTTCCTCTAAAAGCAATTGTTTCCCAGACTAAATTTCAACTTTTCATCTAAAAAAAAAATCCTTAAACCCATAGCATTTTAGTGGGTTTGGTCCAAATCCAGCTCAAATTCAGTATACTTTGAATATTATTCTCTCTGAGATGGGCCAACCTATTTCAAGCCACCTCTTACCCAGTGTAAGGTGACTTTTAATGTAGGGAGACACCAAGGCACCCTGGGATCTGTGGCATGGCAGCGTTGTCTGACCCTAACAGAAAAGTGAGACATCATAGCTTCAGCACTATGTCTTTAACCACACCATAATTCCCAGGAGGCACCAACATGCTGTGCCACAAACCAGAGCTATCATTTGCAGCTGAAAATAGTCACATTTTGATTTTTCACACCTAGTGAGGTTCTCCAGAGGGAAGATGATGCAGTCCCATGTAAGGACATGAGTCCCCTGTGTAATACAGTGAAATATTTGAGTTGGTCCTGCCGGAGTGACTTTGTTTAAGGTCATTGGTGGTGGCACAGAGGAGAGGAGGAAAACATATCTGCTCACAGTGGAGATCATCCCAGGACAGCTGCAGGGGCTTAGAGAGGAAAATGGGCAGGAAGTGGATGCTGACAGAGGAGGCTGCAGTGAAGTGCCTCACACGATGAAGATGTGGCCACCAGCGAGCAACTCGCACAACAAGCCATCAGACTCCTTCCTGTTGCAGGGCTGCTCTTCCCTTCCTCTCTGTACTCCTGCAAGCATCCTGCTCTCCCAATGGAGAGCTTTGTCATCCATTTGGGGTTTCCATATAGATCATCACTGAAATCCCAGTGTGCCATTCAGCTCTAGGGTAAAAGGCTGCACTCCACTCACTGCTTCTCAGAGACTGCACACACTCCCTGCCAAGTCAAAATGCAGAACACCAGGATTACTTCTGGCTCAAGGTCCTACACATGGCAGCAGAAAGTTTCACCTTTCCACTGCAAGATTTCATTTCCTGTGCCAAGCCTGTGACAGACGCCACATCAAACCTCTAAATTCTCCTTTAGGAGTTTTCCTTTAAAAAAAAAAAGGCGCCATTTCTAGGAGGTAGGAAGCTACAGACTGTTGTCTGGCTTGCTGTGTATATATTTTTGAAACTGAATGAAAAATGTTCTGGATGGATATAGAGTAATAATATGTAAGCCTGAGGCATCAGATGGTTAGAAAGCTGTATTCTGCGTGTGTGCACAGATGTAATTCACTGCAAGGAATATGTGACACCACACAGCAGTTCAAAGTAGCAGGCTGGTACTAATTACTGTGCTCTTAATGACTTCATCCATCAAATCGTAACATATTCTATAATTATACAACTCAGCCATATGACAACCAAATGCCCAGCCACTCTTTCATAGGAGATAGTTACACAGCAAAATTCTCTGTTGATTACAAGCAGAAAACTTCAAAAGTAAGTGCACTTGAAGTTATCTGAGACCTCAGAATTGTTTTATTATACTCTTTTGTGAGGGGAAAAAAGGTAAAACATTGAGGGTTTTTGAGGAGGGAAGTTGCACACAGACAAGACAGAGAGGCTGTGGTGGGTTTTGCCATTTTTCATGCAGGTCTGGAATGTCCATAGTCTGTGACTTGGACCACTTATGGAAACAAAGTGAACATTCCTTGGCCTAAGAGAGTTGTATTTCCCTACAAGGACAGCTCAGTGGTGTGAGTAGCACCATGCTGCAGCCAGGACAGCTGTCCCACAGGCCAGCTGTGGCCTCAGCATCTTCAGAGGGCACAGTAGTGAAGAAGATGAAGTTTGTCTATGACAGATCCTGAAATTCCCCGCAGCTGTGTCAGGGCTTTCCCAGGGTCTGGGCACCATCACTGTTCACACCACCTCCATCTGCATGAATACATCCCATGTCTTGGCTCTTTCCCTCTCTAATATGATCACACTTAGCACAACTACCATCAACAGCCACCCTCGTCCCCAGCAAAACAACACACTCCAGTGCACACACTTCTCCCCTGGGCAGAGGGCTTGAGATTAAACTCTGCAGCAGATCCTGTTCTCACTGCTGCCTGAACTATGAAAAGGTGCTCTGGTGCTAGAGCAGAGGAAAGCAGGGCTTGGCCCCCAGATTTCTGCAGTCTTTACTTCATTCCCTCATGAGATCCAGTCCCTTCATCACTTCTGCCCACACAGTAACATCCTGCTCAGTAGTTCAGCATAGATGGAGGTAAGTATAGTTCATCCACTCATTATTTGTACAATGTTGATTTCACCCATTTCCTGTACCCATCAAAAAAGTGAGTTTCTCACATTTCCATTTGCTATTTCACCACTGCTTTTCTTCCAGGATTGCCATGGAGGGTGTTATACACCAACATAAACAATAAAACTGAAGATAATACGGAATTTTTCAGGATTTCAGGAAAAACTTATTTTCAAGCTAACAAATGGTGAAGTTAACATTGCACAGATACCATGCAACAGATACCTGCAAGCCCTAGAGCTGAGTGCTGGCTGGCTGATGGGCTGATGGAGGCTGTGGTGGGTCCGGATGCACTGAGCTCTCCTGTCCTCTATCTATCACAACAAAGCAGAAGGTTTCTTCCCACTTTTCAAGCCTGACTTGCATGTCATATCTAGTGGGATAAACCCCCTAGAGTTCCTCTGCAAAGCTGAATGAGGGAACATTGAATAGGTGTGCCAGCTACCTCTCCTATGCAGCACTAAGCCATGAACTTCATGTGCTCATTTGCAAGATGTACTGGCACAGGGATGTAAAGCATCATATTTATTAATAGCATGAGAAAACAACAGGTTTAGGTAAACGTAGTCAGGAGAAGACCCGAATGCACCATATTGGTTCTTATATCCCAGCTCAGCAGAAAATTACTGAACTTCAGTGACCAGGTTTTGTCCCTAATTTGGAAGATTCTGCTTCTGGGAAGGGCATGACACAGACCAGTCAGGCAAGCTGAACAGGCAGTCTCCAGGAAGCATTAAAAATGCAGCTGTCTTGTAGGATGCATTAGTCTTCAGCATAATCTATGCCACATATCATCAAGGTCATAGGCACAACACTAGTTCAACAAATTTTATCAATCAATTGCTTGCTTTTCCAATCCATGGGTTTTTACACAGATATCGATGGCTTTTCAAAAACTTTACCCAATCTGCAGTTCTGATTCAGAGATGCAAGTTCCTCATCACACAGAAACAATCAAATGCCTGTATCAGTATAAAACAGAGCTTTATTCCAGGAAAAACAGGAAAAATATTTTGTCCTAAAAATGGACAAAATGTACAGCACTTGTTCCTGTTAGAGTTTCCTAAATCTTCAGAGTATTTCACAATTTAATTATTGGCATAAAACTTGTACTTCATAAGTCTGGAAACAAAAATTTTAAGTGCCTTTATTCTAGCAGTAGATAGTGGGAGTGCTTACCTCTATAGGGCTTTCTTGCAAGATTAATATAACTGCTGAGAAAGACCTACATATAAGAATTCTACTAAATCAATTTTTACATTTTTGCTAAGTGTGATGAGATCCAATACTCATCTTGGCGGCATTTCTGCACTGATGTGTGACACAAGGCCTTCAGAGTGCTGTCGCTGTGCTTTCCTTTCCTATCTCCATGTGCCCTCTGGCAGCATTAACTTCAGAACCTCTTGGAGCTCCTTGAGCACAGCGACCATATCCTGCTTCACTGCCACCTCTCCTCTTGCCTCCTGGCTCTCTGGAGCTTCATCAGGATGGTTGCATATCCCAGATGTCTTCTCCTCCTTCTGATTGCCAGGTATTTTCTGTGGTTGTGGAGTACAGAGGCTGTTGGAGTTCTATAAGGTCTATGGAGCACCATAAGGTCTTGTAGCACCTTGGGTTTGTCCACAGAGTCCAAGGCCACTGCACAGTTTGCTTATGGCTCTTCTGGTTAAAACACATGAGGCAGCACAGGCATCTCATGGAGCTGTTGAAAAGGTCTGGTAATGAAACAATACATCAAAAATATTTCCTTCTTTTTTCCCCATTTATTTTGCCCCCACCCCAAGCCATGCCCTACACAGAACAGGGGAACAGGGCACTTCTTGAGCCCCATCATTTGCTATCTGTCAAGTGGCCATTTATTGCCACGTGTCAGTGCCTGCCTGTAGCAGCTTCTCACTCCTGTACCTACAGATCTTCCTTGTGCGGGATTTTGTCAGAAGCTCAAATGACTGAAGTCAGCATATCTCTCCTCCTACATACTGTCCTGTTGGTGTCACAGAGGAGATCAATTCAAACAAGCTCAGGAAGAGCTGCTTGCACCTAAAGGAGTCAGCATGGTTAACCACAGTGACCTGTTTCTGCACAGGAAAAAAAGCTGCCGTCTCACACCAGGCCACCAGCCAGCCCGGCAAGGTGTCACACTGCCATCCCAGACAGTGCAGTCCAGGCAGTGCTGGCTCTGAAAGGAAGGAGGAAAGTTGCACTTGCAGTATGTGGAGGCCACTGGCACCTGAGGAGACACTGCCAGGTGCCACCAGCTTCCTCCTGCCTAACTGCAAGTCTGAAGCCTCTGAGAAGACTGCATGTTCTCTGACATGAGGAATTTCACACTTGAATTGGATTTTTCCTAGGCTTACCCTGCACCTTGACTCTTTTTGCACCCTATGCCTGAGCAGTAGCAAACACAGCAGGGGAGGATTGACTTAATACTGGGGTCTCTTCTGCCTGTGCCAACTCACTGGAGCTATGAGCTTTCTCTGATGGTTTGCACCAGGCCAGCACAGCCAGGGGTTCACTGCTATGTGGTTTTTGACATGAAAGGAGATGGTTAAGGTCAAGATCTCCATCAGTCAGTGGTTTATATTTTGTATTGTGCCATGGGGTTCGTTTTTACTCCCTAAGGCCTTGTACACTGTTGAAAATTATATTGAAAATTATATTTCACTGTCACCTCTTTAGCTGACCCTGGCACTAGGCTGGGCACAAATTACATTCTGCACCTCCCCAAACACAATCTGTGTCACTCAAAGCCTTGCAGGTTGTTCAGCTTCCCCAGAATTTTCCTCTTGTCTCTGCCAATTGCTCATCTCTGTCTTAGCTCAACCAGTGCTCACTGGGCTCATTTACATCTACTCTCATTTTCTAATGAATAGATGAACAGAAAGAGGAAAGTGTTCATAGAAGGTCCCTCTAGCTAAATATTCTTTATTGCTCCCATTCAGAAAAACCCAATTTACCCTGGAAGTTTTTCACAGCTTGCTTTGGTGGGGTTTGGTTTCATTTGTTTCATAAACCATTAATCCAAGGTAGTAAGTCCCTCTGTCTATAAGGAAAGAAGCAGATGGTCCTCCTGAAACTGCTGCCCTCCATGGCGGTTTTTTATCTGAAAAAAAGGAGGAAAAGAGTTTCAAAGAGACTGCTACTGGGAAAGCACCAAGATAAAAAAATGAGGACCAAGGACAACTGGAAAGAATTACCTCATCCTGCATCCTGAATGTGTCATCCCTCTCCGAACCGAACCTCTTGTTACAGGCTCCACACCAACCTTTTCCTCTTGCTCCCAGCACCAGTGACTGCCTCCATTCTGCTGGCATGGAACCCACTTGCACTCAACCTTTTTATATTTTTCCTAAATCAACCAACAAGGCTTCCCCCTAAGAGCCCATGAGGACACACAGTGTTAAGAACATTTCTCAGTTCCCAATGTCTTCCTTCCCAAGGCACCCACAAACACTTTCTGGCAGGTTCATAGCGAGTAAGTGGTCAGAAGAGAATAGAAATTGTGAAGCAAGCTGGAAACCCATGAACTGGACCAGGAGGGTGAAAGATGACTCATTAGTCAAACTGGGTATAGCTCTCTTTGCTTTTCAAAAAAGAGATTAGTGGGAGTGCTCTCAACACTTTCAGTCAGTCTTAAAGAAGGGTATCACAATATTACATCAGCCACATGTTTACTTTCTTTTCATTATCACTACCTAAAAAATAGTTAATTACACACGAGAAGGCTGTGTCAGAGAGAAATCATCTTCTATAAAAAGTCTGTTTCATAATAGGTGACTGTATTATCTTTCCTGCCTTTGGGAGATGATGAAAAGGAGGCTTGTCACCAGCCACACTGTTTCCAGCATGACAGGTCAATGTACAGGTGGTATTTCACTCCACTTAGGAAAAAATTCATGTTCCTCTCTAACATAGAAGGACATGAAAGAACTTTGGAGGAAGTTCATGGAATGCCAGGCAATGATATTGTGGCCCCAAGGGAGGGGCATTTTTAAGAGTAAAAACAATAGACCCCAAGAATCAGAAAACACTTAGCAATCTGCCTTGCTTCCTTACCTTTGAAGTTCTTGTTCTTGGTCCACAGGCCATTCCTTCTTTCCTTGCCTTTATACCACAGTGGCATCTCCTCTGTGTCCTCTCCCATGAAGAGACAAAGCCCCATCGGATTGTGCAGGACGAGAAGGAAGTATGTGATCTGTAACTAGTGCTCCCTGTTTTCAGAAGTTCAAAGGGCATTTTAAGGACCTTAGTGGGTGTCCTGCACTTTAGAAAACGGTTCCTTTCAGAGTGATTCAAACAGGAAATTGTATCATCCAATGGACCTGGACCAGAGGCTAAGAATCAGCAGACCTGAACTTCATAAGCATCAACTCTAGAGCCCAGTTGCTTTGTCTAAAAACTGTGACTCATGACTTTATGTGTTCAAAATGTTTTGAGTGTTGTTAATAAAAGGTGACATTAGGGAAGCATTTGCTGTTCTTACATC
>VXBB01000543.1:18816-60144 GCA_013399915.1 Illadopsis cleaveri | reverse complement strand
CCCTCGCTGCCCCCCCCCCTCATCCCCACTCCCAACATTTCTTTCAAATTAACACATTTTCTAGACTTCATTGAGTAACATTTTGGAGTGGGTTAGTAGGGAACTTGACAAGAAGAAAGCAGAGAACCTACTGCCATAAAACACAGCAAGAGAAAAGAGGGTATGCGCTCTTTTTGGTTTTTTTCTTCCTGACTCAGTTACTTATGGGAAAATGTGATGTGGTTTGCAGGGGATCTGAAGAGAGAAAAAAGTCATCATGAAATGACAATACTACCTGTGAACAGAAATAGCACTGTGGTATTTTATTTAATCAAAGCTGTAGGCAAATGCAGATTCAGAAGAAACAGGAACCACAGAGACTTGATTTGGTCTTGAAAATTTTAAAACCCTTGTTGGCAAATAAGTTTGGGGGCTGGGTTGGGTTGTTTTTGGTTTTTTTTCATTTGGAGTTTTTCTTTTTGGCATTAATTTGGTCTCACAATCGGTGGCATGATAAAAATTATTGCTGAAGGATCTCCGTTCTGGCTTCTTGGGTTTTACATGCATAATGCCTAAATGAGGAGCTGTGTGCTGTGATGAGGAGCTGTGTGCTGTGATGAATGCCTTGTGCATGCCAGCTGACTTAGAAAAGGTGACTTGGAATTTTTCAAGTTCAGTATTTTTATTCTTTTTACAGTTCTCTGTTCTTATCTCCTCCCCCTCAGCGTATTTCCTGTTTCCTCATCCTGTAANTAACTAGTGCTCCCTGTTTTCAGAAGTTCAAAGGGCATTTTAAGGACCTTAGTGGGTGTCCTGCACTTTAGAAAACGGTTCCTTTCAGAGTGATTCAAACAGGAAATTGTATCATCCAATGGACCTGGACCAGAGGCTAAGAATCAGCAGACCTGAACTTCATAAGCATCAACTCTAGAGCCCAGTTGCTTTGTCTAAAAACTGTGACTCATGACTTTATGTGTTCAAAATGTTTTGAGTGTTGTTAATAAAAGGTGACATTAGGGAAGCATTTGNATGAGGAGCTGTGTGCTGTGATGAATGCCTTGTGCATGCCAGCTGACTTAGAAAAGGTGACTTGGAATTTTTCAAGTTCAGTATTTTTATTCTTTTTACAGTTCTCTGTTCTTATCTCCTCCCCCTCAGCGTATTTCCTGTTTCCTCATCCTGTAAAAGTTATGCACATTCAAACGGTGGATCAAACACCTTTTGAGCTGTTGTTGTCAAGTTTCATTAACATTTCTCACATCACTTCCTGTTTTGATACTGATACCCTGGCAAAGTCTGCACAAGTGGGCAATGTGGGTGACCAATACCTCCTCTGAACTGCTGGCAGATCATTCTCTTCATAGAGCATCATCCATTCCCCAACCCACTAAAATGCTGGTGCTGCAGCCATAAACTTAGTAGACATTGGAGGAAGCATGTCCCCCACCAACAGAATTCAGCCAGCTTTGAGAGAGAAGCAATAAATTTTAAATATATAAATATAGCAAGACTGAACATGGACCTAGGCCAGGCAGTAGCAAAGTTGCATGTGCCTGAAAACACAGGGGAGGTGAATGTTGGTAGAAAGATGTTCCTTATCCTGGTGTAGGCATGATGCCTTCCACAGAAAACAAAGACAAAAAATGCCATTTTGTTTGTGTAGGCTGCAGTACCTCAATACCAAGGCCCTTTTCTGAGGTTACACTTCTAGTAGTGCTGTGTCCCAAAGAGCACTGGAGACAGGCATTAATAAATTTAAGAGAAGAAATAAAGTTTCCACTGAGTTCAAAGCCACAACTGCAAGAACAAGCCTTTTGCTTGCAAGCATCAAGGTCTACTAGCACAATACTTGGCATGCAAGATGCCCCAGTCTATGAGTAGGCAATGCCACAGTAAAACTGAGTGACTAAGTCAGCACCAAGCAGTGACTTTATGGAGGTTTTTACATTGCTCTTCCATATAATCCCCCTGCAAAATACAGCAATATTTTGATACAGAAATAAAAAATATGTGTGTTGGTAGGAGGAAACAAATCTATTGCTCTTTGTTAACCAGCAATATTAAAAGCAGCGGACACATCAAGGCACATTCTGAATATGTCAGACAATGACTGAAAGCAGTAGGGAAAAAAAGCTTGTGTTCTCCCACATCAAGCTTCAATAGGGTTTGAGGGAGGGGAGTGGAACTTTAAATGGTTTAAGGATTAAAAAGAAGCCAAATCATAAGAGAAAGCCATTTCAGATGCAGTATATTTGTGTTTCTAACCAAAAGTCTGTGTTAAAAAAAAGGAACAGAGAAGTGTGTTTTTCACAATTTTCTCTTTGGTGTTTTGCTAAGTCTGTTACTTCACAGGATGTTCTATTGTCTTTACTGCCACGATGCACAGCAATACCCTGCAAGCCACTGTGGGCTCTGATACAGTGTCTGGGGACATCAAAGAAGTATTTTGCTTTTAATACTGACAGACTGAAAATCAATATTTCAGAGCTTTGCCACTCACACCTGCCAGGCAACCTTCCCAGTTCAATCAGATTCAAGTGTTAAGGAGAAAAGCTAGTAAGTCCTCTGCATCCAACTGCAGGTTGGAGTTTGTCGGACTCCTGAAATCTGCTTCCTAAAGAAACCCCAAGATTCAACTGTAATTGTGCTCCTTTTTGGTGCTTTCTATGATCCTAGGGAGGTTGGAAAGAGGATCACAAACTTTTCAAGCTTTTATTTACCCTACTGGAGCCAATCTATTTTTCAAAAAATATTCACAGCCAGGGTTACTGTGTAGTCAGCTTCTAGGACTACATGAAAAAGCAGTTAAGCTATTTTTGAAAAGTTGTCAGCACAGACCTGGGACTCCACCAAGATCCGCAGCAATCAGTCTTGGCTCCAGTAACCTGACATGAAGGCCCAGCATAAGAGAGAGGGAAGCCCAGACCCTGTACCATAGAAATCAAGATCCCTTTTTTCTCCATAACTCAATAGGACCTGCATTTCCTCATTCCCCAAGAAACAAGGTCCTGAAGCAGTGGTAGGTAGGAATGGGAAAAAGTTGAAGTCGAAAGATGTGGAACTATGCTGCAAGAGAAGCGGCAGACTTAGGGTGACTTACCTCTACCTAGACGTTTGGCCACCATCTGTCTGCACATCTATAGCAAAGGGCAGCTTAGGTCAAAGTGGGCATTTCTACCTGGATGGCTTTGGGAAGGTAAGAGCAGCAAATTGCTCATATAAGTCTCCCTATGGAACCAAAACCAAAAGGCCCTTGTCAAAAATAACTTCAAGAGCCCCTTGAAGATCCAAATCCACCTCCATGGACATGTCCTTCCCCCTTCCAACTAGCCCATGGTTTGGCTGGGATGAATCCTGCCTAGAGTTTCCCCAGGGCACAGGACCCTGAAAGGGCCAGGCCGGGCAGCCCAAGAGGAAGTTCAGGAACCCCTTGGTTTCTTGGAGACACTAGAATGCACATAAGACAGGGCAGGGGCTTCTGGAAATCCTGTGTCTAAGAGCTAGCTCAGACCTCTGCATTAACAGCAGAGTCAACATATCCCAGTTTCACTGTGGAAAGGAGCCAGACTGTCTGGAAGAGCAAATTCTGGAGACGACCATCTGCCACCACCAGGACCCATCCATTACCATCATGCAAATGTGCTTGTCCTCATGCAAATCTGTCCCAGAGCACACCCTCTCATAAGCAGAAAATCCCCACCAGTCCACTGACCCTAATTTCCACCTGAAGCAGACCCCATTGCAGAGTGGGGTGCGCAAATCTCTCCTTCCCCAGCATTTGAACTCAGTGTAGGGTTTGCCTCAGCTTTCAAAGGTCTGTGATACTCAGTATTTTGCAGAATACTGGTAGTGTGCAGTCCAGAAGAGCTGTTGGACTTGTCTGCTTGCCCTTTTCCCTGGCAATGGCCATCTACACTACAACACACTCTGGTTTGGAACACTGAAGCTACAACAAATCCCTCAAAGAGAGTTGAAATGAGCCAAAGTGCCAAAATAAGATCTCAGTGTGAGCGTGGTCACACTCAGCTTTGAGGCAGTTAGGTTTGGCAAGGGGGGGTTAAAGGTATGGGAGGAGGTTAGTCCGTGTCATAAAATGTCAGTAAGCTTTTTATACAACCACCAGAAAAAGTCTTTTAGGGTTTTTTTTTACACCTACAGAGTCTTATACGTTGTCTTTTAGACGCCCCAAAAATTCCCCTTAGCACTTTTATCATTCAGCATCACTCCAGAGTTTAGTCAGCCAAACCATACTCTTTCCCAGTGTTAGATAAATTGCATCTTGAAAACAGCACAGACACTAATATCACATCATCCTAGAGCTGAGCCACATGTGAAATCTCTATCCTGTTTTTCTACAGAGATGAGTAAGATTTTCCTGTGTAATTAATATATAATATCTTTCTGTGCATTTGTGTAAATATATAGAGCAAAGATACCACTGCAAAGATAACAATTTGCCAAAGCGCTTTTTGCATTCTTTCAAATGTGGTTGTTTTACTTGCAGTTTACTGCATTTTAGTCATGTTTTGACATTTGAAGTATTTTCACTGAAAACAGACCTTGTACCAATAACAAAACCAGACATAAAACCCGTAGTAATAAGGAGCAGCAGTAAACAACAGATGCACTATTTATTGCATACGTTTATTATGTATTAATGGAATAGAGTATTTAAGTAAAATTGTAATATTTCTAGTGTTGAATTAATGAGGCTAAAATACATTATTTAAGTAACTTGCACAGATTTGACAGCAAGAGTAATCATTGATACACATTTTTTGGTCAAATTTTGCCATTTTTAGACAGATCACCTTCTTAAAGACATCTACTTCTCAAAGTCCCTCATATTGTGAGGAAGCCTGCAAATTCTCTAATGACACTAAGATAAAAAATAATTTACAAAAACAAAAGAAAACTAAGATTGAAAGAAGTCCATTATTGTCAGAACTGCAAAGAATTGGGGATTTTGGCAGTTTGGGATTCAATCCTTATTTAATAATTCTGCAATTATATTAAAATTATCAAGCAGATCAAAATATTCAATTTATTAAAGGTTTTTACAGAATAAGAGTTTCTTCACAAGAAGCTGAGATATGGGGACTTATGAAACAGCATGTTCTTGAGAAAATAACAGGAAAAAATTCATGAGTCACTGATTCGTGAGCAACAAACAGGGGGCACGGAAAGACCAGACTATGCCTAAGATGGACAACCAGCCCTACCTACACTTGTTGGATTTGGACAGAAGGCAATTTTTCAAGTGCATTCATTTTTAGTGGGAGGCTTTTCATGTTACTTTTCCTTGGACTCTCCCAGAAATGTGATGTTTCTGATCTTTTTTGGGTAGGAGTGGTTTTAATGTACCATCTGAAGCACTGGAGCAGGGAAGGTGACAGGGTGACAGGGAGGTTGTTGGCTGCTTGACATGGCCAAGCCATGCTCACACAGAAAAACATTAACTCGGCTCCACTTCTTTGAGCACGCCTAGCACAGGCCTTCCTCCTCTTCCTTCCCCCTTTTAGCTGCCCTTGTCCCTCCCAGCTTGAAGTTTTCATATTCAAAACAAGGCTGCTTGCAATCGCAGCTGCATCTGCAGTAACTGTGACACCTGCTCCCAGCAGTGCCAGCCCTTTGCCTTCTGTCCTTTGGGTGGCCTTCTGCAAAGCTGTACAGCTCCAGATTATATTTATCACCCTTTACTTACTAACTGTGGGGCACATTAAGGTGGCACAGTTTACTAACCACAGCTTTCTGCTTTGCTCTAAAATCTGGGCAATTACAGCAAGGAACACAGTTCAGCAACGAACCATTGCCTTGGTTCTTTCTCTGTGTTCCCACTTTTCTAGGATTCTTTTAATTTCTGAACAGACTCAGGCACAAAACCACCTGTGTGCCCTATGGCTACAACCAACATGTGCCAGCAGGTCACCATGTCCCATGGCATGCTGCGGCTGGGAGCGCCCCACCAAGGGCATGTTCAGGCATGAAGTCTGACCAGATAGGCTGGAGAAGGAGGATGTGGAAGGGCAAAGGGAAAGGGCATTTCCCAGGAAAGGCTTGGCAGTTTGACTTTTTGCCAGCTTTGCTTTGAAGAATTAGTAATGCTCGGGAATGCAGGCTGTGCCGTCAGTCAGTAGGGCGTTGTCTGGTTACCCACTCTGAGGTTGTCTCCACATCTGCCAGCAGCATCCGAGATCCCAATGTGAAGTGCTGTTCTCATACACACAGCATGGGACTGCAGCCCCTCTGTGAAGCCAGGCCCTGCCCCAGGGCTGGGCAAAAGTGCACAGCTCTCCAGGCAGGGCAGTGGGCAGGGAGCAGGCAGGCACATGGAGCGCCACTGCCCTCACAGCACCGGCATCTGTTGTCTCATCTGACAAACTTTGCCTCTGCAGAGAGGTCAACTTCAGGGGCTAAAGCAAAAAAATCCCCCATCACTTATTTCAGAAACACATTTCTAAATGTTTCCTATTCTCCTCCTCCACCTCAGCAGAGCCCCATATTCAGAATATGGATGTGAGTAGAGGTCCTGTTCAGTGGGACGTGCTGCAAACACAGGCACAACACAAAGGTCTTCTCAATGAAGAGCATCTGCCCTACTTGCACCACAATGTCACACAGTCAGAAGTGTCTGTGTCATACAGAAACTAGGTTAAATGGAAAGGGTGTAGCTCTGTGAACCTTAATTTGGTTCACATTGTTTTGTACCTTCAGCATTGTTTTGTACCTTCAGGGTCAGGATCTGAAGGTTTTTATCCATTCTGGTACAGATAGGAGTAGATCCGTAGGAGGTTTGCCTGAGTAAGAGCTAAGGCAGGAAATAGGGATTTAAGCTGGCTGCTGTGAGGGGAAAAAGACACTATCCTGAAAAATAAGCCTCATCAGCCTCCAAGTGCTACTGTGTGTGCATGTTTTATTGTATTTTTAGCTGCCCCACTGAACTCAGCCTTCCCAAAGGATGCATGGGAATATCAGGCTGTGAAGCTGCTGATACCCCACCTTTCCAACTCCCACATTGTGCTGGGGGCAGGCACTTCCCACCTGGTATGGACACACTCTCCATCCCTTGCCCCCCAACTCTCACATGTCCTCTCTGCCCAGGGACAGGGATCACCTTCCCAAAAGCTGCTATTTACAACCTCCAGGGACAAGACACACATTGACAATAAAAAATTCTGTTGTCTTAGAAGATGTGGGAGAGCCATGAGCAACCTGAAGCATAACTCTGGGCAGGTTACTCATGTCTAACTCCTACATGGGCCATATCTTACTCTGCAAACATGGGGCAGGGGCCCAGTCTGTGCTTTCATAAGCAGTTCAGCTCAGCGAGAGTAAGAAAGCCTGCTTTACTCCTTGTGGCAACAAATCAGTGCCCAGCTTTCCTAGGTAATATCATACCCCTCATGCTTTCAGGAATTGCCATTTACACTAGAAGAGAAGGAAGAGGTGGCTCATGCAGTCCTGGGCTTGTCTTTAAAGGGGATATTGACCTTAAAAGGTGATCTAAACTTTAGCTAAAAAAAAAATTTCATCAGTAAAACATCAGGACATACCCTCCCAACGAACTTTCAGGTGGTGGAAGTGACGACTCGGGTCAGTAAGTTGGTTTACATTGTTTGTAAACTCAGGTTTTATTACAGGTAAGATATTTAAATGCTGCTTGTTCATGTTGAATGCCAATGACATGGTGCTGCAGTAATTGTTTTTCCATATGCATCCATAATGTGGCCATCAGCACCAATTGTAGTTTTCATGGCGTGGGTTACAGCTTGTCTTTACTTTCTTCCTCCAAACTGTGCTCACTACTACTGGCTACTGAAAAACAAGCTCATTAGCAGACTCAGAACATCCTCTCATCTCTGTACCTTCTTTTTCTTCCTGGAAACCTCCTGCTAAAATGCTGCTTAATACATCTAGAGAACAAGAGGAAATTAACATCATACAAATGTGTTTTAAGCCCAAATACCAACCAAAAAGATTCTGCAATACTAAAAACTATGTTTACAATGTGATAACAACGTTTTCTCAGTGTGAATGGTACAGGCAATCATTAAAGCAAACACCTTAGACCATGTCTACCGAGCACAGCTTAAGGTATTGGTCCTGGGAGAGCACGAGTACTCCCATGCTCAGCAGAGGAGCTCTGGTATAACATATCCACTGACCTGCACTTGAACCTACCACTTGCTGTTTTCCTCTTATAATCTAAATCTGGAAATGTGCTGTCTGGTCAGTAGCGTACTACCAAATCATTCAGCGAAATGCTCTGGATGCCACAAAAGCGTGCCTGTGCTTGCAGCACCGTGGCAAACAAACTTGTAAAATATAGCCCGAGCACGGCTCACAGCCACTGGCATCGCAGCCGGCGCATGTGCTGCTTCGAGGCACCTTTGTAATGCAGCCAGGCAGCAGCTGTGTGCATTGCAGACATTGTGGGTGGGTGGCTGTCTGAGAGCTCAACAGCTGTCCCCGCCGCCACGCCGGGCCAGCGCCCGGCCTCCCCGGAGAGCGCCCTGCGTCCCTCAGCCAGAGACCAATTCCGGAGCACCCCATGAGAGCAGCACTGCTGCTCACACCCGTTCTCCTCCGTGGAGTTTTGAGGGATGTGGCTGCCTCAGTCACAGGGAGAGCCTGGTCAGCCTGGGCACAGGGTTCAGCTCTGCCTAACTCAATCGGCTGCTGTGCCCATCTTCACAAAAAATGACTGCAGACATCAACTATTTGATGGATATATTTGTGTTTAAAAATACCAGGCAGTAAACTCCAGCTTTGTAATTTGATTTTTTATTCTCCAGCCCTGAATTTCAGTCAAATCCATGCATTTTGGTGAGCTTGCATGTTTGCTGCCTTTCGGTAAACCCCGTGTGTGGACCCTGGTTGCACTAAAGTCATATACATGCTCATGACTGCAGCTTTTGTAAAGGTTACAATTAATTCTTCTTACCTTATGCCATTGAGTAAGAAAAGCAGCCTTCAGTTTTTGTTACCCAAAGAAGTTCAACAGCCCTCATTTCCAAGTCTACTTGATATGCCATGACTGGAGGGCATGATCTCGGCCACATTTGTAGAAGCCCCTGCCTTGAGGTGTGAGGGGGCTGGGGCAGGCCAGCATCTCAGAAACATGAACCTCCAGAACTGCATCTTCTCACTGAAATTCAGAAACTGGTGCAGCAGCTGTAAAGGCTACCATAGGCTTGGATGGCAGTGAACCCCAAGGATAATGGCAGTCAGAGAGAGCAAAATGCATGACTTCACCTAAAACCTCCTGAAATCGCTGCATCTTTTATTGACTTCACTGATCTTTGCCTCCCTCCCTGAATGAGTAACAAGGATCCCCACACATTAGGCAAGTGAGAGGCATGAACAGACAGCAATAACAGCTTTGAAAGTGCTTACTTATATTTAGATACTTTTAACTTTCTACAAAAGTCTGACAGTCTCCAAGAGTCGTCACAGGTTGGCTTCAGTTTTGTACAGTTTCGTAGCAGAATCCCTACCAGCCATTTTAATTGATCCTGTGAGCATAGAGCATTTTTCACTGTGAAGTGGGGGTTTTTCAGGCTGTATTTTGCACTGACACTTGAATAACATCAAGCAAATTGCTGACTCTTTTTACGTTGTAATGTGTCCCTTAGAAAGCCTCTAAGCAGGACCATACACTTTGTTCATTCCAGTAAAAACACTGGAGTTTTTAAAGCTGCACAATATGTAGGAAAGCACCAACTGTGCAAGCAAACCCTTCTTTTTCCTTCCCAGGGTAACCGGTGAGCTCTACTGGATTTTCCATTCTAGTGGTTTGCTCTGGCCACAGAGGCAGGGCTGTGGCCCTTGGCAGAAGAGCGGCTGGCAGGGCTGGGCACACAGAGATCTGAATCTTCAGGACTATTCGGGGAGTGCACAAAATATGAATGTGGGGACTGATTTTAAAAACACACCTTCCTTGCAACTTTCAATACTTAAGCTCCAGCTCAGAACACAGGGATCACAACAATGCAAGTGAAGGCTAAACATCTTCAGTGCAGGACTGAGAAATCATAGCTCTAAATTCTTCTGCAACATCTGACTAAAAAAAGAGAAGAGGACTTTTTACAGGCTTGATGTCATACTGAAGGGGATTTTTCTAGGCTTGGAAGAGCAAGGGAAGATGGAAAAATGAACAGGATTTTTTTAAATCCTTCTCTGAGTTCTTTTTATTTTTTCACATCAGAATATTCATTTCTTCTTTCCTCTCTTCATATGGCAAAGCAGCTGTGCTGCCCCCAAAGAAAGGCAGGCACAGGTCAGATATTGGGGCCAGTTGGGCAATCCTCTCTCATTGCCTGGCTGATGTCCTTTCTCAGCCATAAGTCTGCTCTACCTTACCTAGAAATGCCTTCTAAAAGCAAATTGAAAAGGGAAAAGGAAAATGGAGTTACTTGAAGGATTTCTGTCCTGCTTGCTCCCTCTGACCTAACAGAGAGAAGAGGAAGGCAGAAGAGGAAACAAGCTCAGAGGAGTCTGAGCACATGCTTTTGTGCTGCCTCAAAGCCCTCTAAGTGCACTGGAGATATCTCAGAACCATTGGCAGTACAGACACCGCAAGTCCTGGGGAGCCTGACACTCTGCACAGCTTTGTGACGCTGAAGTTGCTCCACTTAGATAACAGTGAACAATAAGCACTGGTGCCCACGCTTCTCAGCAGGCCTCCAGGGCTTGGCAAAGCGGGGCCAGGTCCATTTTGGGGACCTCTTTGTCCCTTGAAGGAACCAATTTACAAGCCAAAGGGGAGAGGTAGATCTGTGGTTTCCAATGAGGCCTATGGGCCAACGCCAGAAGAAAACCAAATGATAAATTACATATTGTATGAAATTATCAACTCTTAAACTGTGTGTTAAGAAGTGTCCAGAAACAGTTATTTTCATTACTCACTGAGGACCATCTATCTAGCAACAGATAGAGTTTGGAAGTTGTTTCATCAGTGCTTGCCAGACACCCACTTCTCTTATCAGACCTTTGCTCCCGGGGAACACCGGGCTGGGAGAGCCCTCCTATGCTCACAACTCCTTCTTGGATCACCATGAATTCTTTCTATTTACAAAATCTTTATTACCCCCCAGAGGCATCAGATAAAGACAAAAGACCATAAAAATGTCCTTAGGAGGTCAGACTAAAGGTCCCTCTAGCCCAATATCCTGTCTCTAAAGCTGACAATGGGGAAGAGTACAGGACTAGGGCAAGCCTATACAGTAAAACTACCATTATATACTCTGTCAACCTCCAGTGATTTGGAGGTCAGGGACTTCCTGACCCAGAAATGGTATGTTTGTGTTTGAAGGCAGAGAAGGATTTGAACCTCTAGTCCAAGCATTTGAATGCTACAGGAAAAAAAACCACTTAACTCAGCTGGTGAGAGAAATAAAAATTCAGTATAAAACAAAGCTGGTGGAAGCAGACCAAAAGTTCATTTCAAAGCCCATGACATTATCTCCAAGAACAGACTCAGCTTTCTGAGGCCAAGAAGCATATTTCAGCCTGAGAGGCTGTGACTGCAGCACTCACCCAGACCTCTTCTTTCTTTCAGCTGATCCTCCAAGAGAAAAGAAGGAGGATGAGGAGCTCTTAGAATGTAGGGCTGAGGCATTTGAAGCCTTCCTCTTCAATAATTCAGTCAAATGCTAAAGGTTCTTTTCAGAATAAATAGCAGGTTAGGTAGGTGTTTCCTTCAAGCATCTGACCAAAACAGTATCTCATACTGGACTGTGATGGGCAAGTGAATTATTTACTGGCCAGAGCACAGCTATCCCAGCTACAGTCAGTGCAAGGAAGTAGTTCAGATGTTGAAGTCAAGGCATTATCACGGGGCCCCAGACTCAAGCCAGACCATTAAGCAAGCATGGCAAGTGTTGGCAAGTGTGTGCCAACAGCACCTCGGTGCCGCACAGCTCCAGCAAAATGCTGCCACACCACGACCAGCAGTGTTCAGACCCAGGTCACAAGGACAGCCACCACAATGGGTCTCAGCAGCAGCAACAACAAAAACAAGCACAGATCCCTCTGCCACATGAAAGGCTGCACAAACATTCATTCCTTTGCAACCTTTCTGCAGGGCCCGGTGCTCACATGAAAGAACAACGGCGCTTCAGACCTACCCCACTTCTCTCTGTCAGCCACCACATCCCCTATTGAAATCATTTCCTGTTTTATTTTTAAGATTGCTGCTGTCGTAAGCTGTTGCTGGCATGGGGGTGGGGATGGGAAGGTGGTGTCTGTCCAGTGAGCACAATAGCCAGCTGTCACCTCCTTCCTAAGACAGCTTTTACTGTTGCTGCTCTGCAAGATGGCATGGTGGCAGAGGGAACACCGAGAGGAGCAAAGACAGTGATGCTTGTCTCTTTGTAGCATCTCTCCTGGAAAATCAAGGAAAACAGACTTGATAGGACAAGCAGAAAGAGCAGATTTGATGTTTCAGATCCTTGTGGTGCAAGAACATAAAAGCTGCAAGGGACAAGAGTATCTCTTTGAGGGTGAGTCTTTGTAATTGGAACAGAGATGCAGCACAAAAATCCAAATTCTAGTTAGCAAAAGAGGCAGCTGGCATAACTGTCCCCTCTCCTTACAGCATGCATAGCAGAAAAAAAAAAAAGAAAATTCAAACCGAAAATGGTGCTTAATTATATTGTTAAGCTGCATTATTTCTAGTATTATCTTTGCCTCTGGGTCCCAGGTTTGTGCTGAGTTTACACTGGGACAAGCCTGTTGGTCCATCATGCCCTCCTATGAGGTTTTTTTATTTGTCTTAAAAATATACATAGCAAGTGGCATAGTTTGAGTGAGATGAGGGTCAGATCGGAAGGCAGAACTGAAATTAGTAACAAACCAGCTGCTGGAAATTATTTCACAGACTCTGGAACAAACTACTCAGTTTCACTAGGGGCCACTGTGCAGCACAGGATCGTCCATTTCCACAGGGCTGGTGAGAAGGACCAGTCACATCATGGGCACCACTCCAGAGAGGCGGGTGTGTTTTGGTGCAACAAATTGATTTCAGGATAGCCAAGATTTTTTTCTCAAAGCAACTTCTTAAAAATTCACCAGAAATCCCCTTCTGAAGCCAGAGTAACTGTGAAATTTAGCTGTTTTTTTTTCTTTTTTTCTTTTTTTTTTTTTAATGCCAGAACTCATGTAATTTTCATGGCTGTAAATCAGAACATCTTCATTCTTGTGGCATGTTTTTCACTTTTATGAACACTAATTTCACTACATTTTTAGAGTGGTGACTTTAGCCACAGCATGGCTGTTGCTAAGTTCCCACGGCTACCAGTAGGACTTTTATGTGGGAAATCTGTGGGCAGCAGGGAGCCTCCCTGTTTGTATCAATATGAACTTCCCAAGAACATCAGACTGACATTTTCTCAGCCCCAGTAAGAGCACACATGCTCTCACTTAGAGCTCTCTTTTCCTAAGCTGAAGGACATGTGCGATCATTTTAATGTCATCAGTTTTCTAGCAGGCCTTTTGCATACATAAAAATGCTGCACAAATGAGGTTTTTTCCTCTCCAGCCAGCAGAAGTCAAATCCTACAAACTGTTGAGTGCCAGTTGTAAGGCCCTAGGGGACTCAAGCAAACACCAGGAGATCCTGGTATGGGCCATCCTCCCAGTTTTCACGCTCCCAGCATTCTGGAAACCCTCAGTGCTGCAGAGACACCCATGATCCATCTCCACCATCAGAGGCCAGGCTGTCAGTGCTGGCAGGTCATCACTGGCACAGCCGTCCACAAGAATTTCCCAGCCTTTTGCTCAGCGGCTACGCATTCCAGAGATGACCAGACACAAACACATCTCCTGTACTTGCATGCTGGAGGACTTTCTGCAGCTGGGTAATAGTCAAAGAGCACATTCGAAGCATATATATACAGTCTTTCCCAGCTGAAAAGAAAAAAAGCTGGGTTGGGGAGGGGGGTGGTGTTGGGGTTTTTTTTCTTTTTCTTTTTTTTTTTCTCTCTGTCAAAACATAAAACTGTAGTGGAAGAGCAAAGGGTGAATTGCATGGCTTCAGCTTTCTTAGAGATAGTATATTGGAGGGAAAAATTAGCCATGGTTCAGTCAACCTTTAGGAAAGCCCATAGACGCAACAGGACCACACTAAGTGATCATACCTAACTACTGCTTCCTATTTGCAGATCTGCAGACCAATGGAAAGGTTACAGGTTGATAATTACTGATAAGAGGCATCCATACTCAGGAGTGTAAGGCACTGGGAAGCAGGGAAGCAGAAGCACTCAATCAATTGTTTATCACTTTTGTCAAAAAGGCTGATTTCTTTGTCAGTGAGAGATGTTACAGCTTTGCATGAAGCTGAAGCCAAGAAAAATCCTTAAACCCTGCTCCTTCAAAACACTCACAGCTCCCCCTTTTTAATTCAGTGTTCAACTCTTTCATGAACCTGTCCTTTGGAAGCTGCTGCAACCTTCAATCTTTGTACCTGGCTGCAGGTGAAGTCCACAACACAGTGCTCTGGGCATATTCCTCAACATCACGCCACATGTCCCACATGAATACAGCAATATTGTGAGATATGCTGCTATTCAGCTAGCAGTGAGAACGTCAACATATAATTGAGAGGGCTTGAAATGGAAAAGAAAATATAAAGCTGAAGGTAGTTTTTATTGTTGTTGCAGCCAAGATAGTCTAGGACTGTAAGTGTGGTGAGGTTCGGAAAGAGGCCATATCTTTCCCAAGACCAACAGACATATTTGGGGGAAAATCAAGATAACCTTCCTCTAGCTCAAAACTGTCACTTCTGGGCTTTAAAGTTCTGCATATTTCACTACAAAAACCTGGAAATTCTTTCCTTAAGCACAACTGTCCTGCTGCTGTGCTCATCATAGGCTTACAGAAGAAAAAGGAGCATGTGCTCAGCTGCTGAGCACTGCATGGGGTTGTGCTGTCACTTCTTGATCAGAGGGAGCCCTGGGCATATCAGACACCCCCGACCCAGAGTGGCAGTGGGGAGAGAAAAGATGTCTCCAGCCCATTGATAAATGGTGTCATGTTTTGGCAGTTCTTTATTTAAAAGGCTCAGGGCAATGAGGGGTTTTTTAGGAGTGGAAGCATTGGAGAGTATACAGCAAAATTCAGAATCTGTGAGGTGCACCAGGAAGATTTATCACAAAGGGTTTGTGCACTTCTCTGACATCAGGACAATGTTTTAATATACCTATTACAAGATGCACTGAGCCATTTGCAACCTCCCTTATTCTCTTTATCTCAGATAATGAGTCTGGTAACACATTCCCGGCCTGTTTGAAATATTTTTCAGTGAAAGTCAGGAAGCAAAACATCTAGAGACACTACACCTAGATCAAATTTTCCAGTGAAAATCCTCACCAAGGGCTAGTGCAACCACTAGTGCAAGAATGCCGAAAAGATTTCTCTGCTGTCTATAACTTAGGCCTGTTTTGAAGGCAGTGTCAGTGTCTGCATGTGCACATCTGTGTCTTTTCTCTTTGAAAAGCTGCTGAACTTGGCCAGACAAGACAAATGAGATAAAGATCTCAAAGTTACCAGGTTTTCTAAAAGCCACATGAAAATAATTGGCCAAATAGAAAAGAGGAGACCCATACACAACCTCCACAAGAATTCAGGCTGAAAGTGGGGCTGTGGTACGAACCTCCATGTTATTATGTCCCCTGACAACCACCCTAGGGGGAAGCAGCTGTAACACTTCAATAGAGAACGGCTTCAACACCTCATTGTGCTCATCTGTTACACAAATCCACCTGCTGCCAGCAGCCCTGATATTCGAGTGATTCCTCAGGACCGAGCTCATTTTCAGGGCATGGATCTACAGATGAGGTTTTGCTGGGGACCTCAGGGCTTCATCCCTTTGAGTCAGCAACCAGCTAACCACACTCTGCTGGTGGTCACGACTCCCTGACCTCAAATGCCCCCTGGATAATACCACCCAGCATCTGCAGGGAGAAGGCACATGTGGAGGTGAGCCAAGTGTTGGGCTGGTGAGAGGAGCTGGAAAATGAGAAATGTGCAGAAGAATAAAGGGGAGCAACGAAAACAGGACAGAAAAGAAGGTCAAAACTTTGGTCTCACTCTGCAAAACTTGTAAGAACTTTCTGGTATCGAGTCATATGAAGGGAAAGTGGGTGGCTCTTGAGACACAGTAAAAATGAGATTAACTCACCTACTACATTCTCAGTCATCCTCCTCTTATAACCACTGCCAGGAAGTATGAATAACCAATCTAAATTTAAATAGAACAAAAAAGAAAATACTATACAGTATGACTAGTCCACAAAGAAACCATGAATTTGCTCTTTTAATAATTAAAAGCAATCCAATAAGTTTTCCAAAGCATTCATCTCTTGTTCATGAAATAAAAGACTATCTTCACTGCCCATGTATGCCAAGTGTGCTGCATTATCTGCCCAGATAATTGCATTATTTTTCCCATTTGGATGAAATTGGATTTTGTGAGAGTGACAAAGTAATTCCCCAAGTGCCAGTTATTTCTCTGCTTAGAAAATACCATGTACAATTATTCCATTCATGGAAGAATTGAAATGCTTTAACTACCTACTTACTCATATTTTGTAAATTATGGAAGAAAAAAAATGTTCATTGCCACTACCAGCATGAGACAAATGTTTTACTGCATATGACCAGGGCTGACAAAATTTCCACCCCAAGCCAATTTGAGTTCAACTTGGGACAAGCCTTACAGACGTTTTTGGGGGTTTTTTTTACTTCTTGCTGTGCAGAACCAGTATACTGCTAGAGCTCAGCTAACAGGCTATGTGCTTTGACCTTCAAATTCAGATTTATAGATATCTTCACTCTTGGATATTTCTAATGTGTTTACTTCACTGAACATTAGAAATATTATTAATATTTCTAAGTCTTAAGAGCTCTCCTCCAGGTGCTGCCTGCAATGTAGGTCTCTGGGAGCCATTTGGAGAGAGACCATTTTTAATCCCTTTCAGCAGAACTTTTTCACTCAAGTCAGTGAGTGTTGATATTATGCAAAATAAGTAAAGGTGGTAGAAATGAGTTCACAGGCGAAACTCTCCATGAGTCAAACTGTGCCCAAGCTACTACATTAAATTGTGCTGATAAGAGGTGAGATTGCCAAATGCCACGAAGAGGGCTTTGGCACATTAGTGTCTGAGAGCGTTTTTCCCAGACATGAGTGTGGTCCCAGATCTGAAGTCCGTTAAAGCCTTTTAATCACTCTGGATTTGGCTTTAGGAAAGAAGGGCAGTTTCTGGCGTTGTTAAGTTAGAGTGAGTGTATTGAAACAACCCAAGTCGTTGAACGGTCGGTGCCGCTGCAATGGAAACGAAGGAGGAAGCAGAGCTGAAGGGATTTCTGAGAAACATCGCAAACCAGTTAAGCGGGCAGGAACTGGACAACCTATCAAGGCATGTGGAAAGAGGCTGCTTTCTAGAGATATGCCACCTATAGCCATTTTGTCTTTCAGTGCTCCAGTAATCAGATCCATACATACGGATACATACTACTGGGCAAGAAAAAATATATCATTCAACAATGTCCATAAATTACAGACATAATCAAAGTAAAAAAAATGTAATCTGTTTCTGCATCACTATGCACAGCAACTTCTGACTAGAAATTAATAGTGTATTGCTTACTGTGACTACATACTGAACCTCGACAAGTCTAATTTCATGTTAAAATCACAAATCTTTGCCTTTTATCAGAGAGAGAAAAGAGAAATCAGCATTCTCTTTTTCATGTTTCAGAAGAGAATTATGAGCTTTGAAGTGCTGTATTTGTGAAAGAAACCATCGTAGCCTGTTAAAATGAGGTTTTGGTAGTGAGAAGGTTAACTAATTTGGTTTCCCCGATAAGTTTATCTATGATCAGAACTGAGTCATACAGAAAATACTCCTACAAGATTTGACCTTTTACTTGTATCCCACACTGAGATAATATACTTAAAATGGATATCAATAAGAACTTTGTTTTTAAAAGCATATTTAAAATAAATTACTTTTAAATAACAGAAACTGTTTTCAATTAGCCCTGTTAAAGGAAATCAACTAGAAAGTTATGTATGCTTTTTTATTTTCTTTATATAAATTATACCCAGGAGTCCTATGATAGCAGCACTGTACAAACTATGCACTACCTTTATATTTATTTCTTATCAAAATAAACTTAACAAATTAGATTTGTTTTTACAGCACTTTATATCCAATAATGACAATGTTGTATTGGTCCCAGGATAAAAACAATGAAAGTAGCAGCTGAATGGTATTTTTATTAAGAGTTAACAAAAATGTCTTGTACAAACAGAGTATATAAAGAAAATTAATTCCATAATTCCTCATGATGAAGGCATTCTTCTCTTTTTTTCTTTTTTTCTCACAATATCAATCTCATTTGGAAAGACCATTTTCAGGGGAAAACTTTAAGTTTTAGCATGACTTACTCAGCAAAACGATATGGCTGAACTTAAACATTGCTGACTGCTAGGATTTAATATTAGGACCTGGCAAATGTTTTGATAACTTAATACTTTTAAAAAGAAAACTTGCTTGTTAGTGAAGATTTTGGGAGCTCAGAAGAAATACAATCTGAAAAATAACAGAACTAAAGATCCAAAGAGATGTATCTTATTTTTCCCATTTTTTTCATTTCCTCTACCTTAAACTGGTTCCTCCATGCTAGCATTTTAGAAGCCTTTTTACTGGTGGTACATTCAGATATATCCAAGATATTTGCCATACAGCTCAGCAAGAGTCCACGTTTTCCTCCAGCAGTGGAAAAATGGCAGGGCTAATAGTCTGGGGTTTGTTACTAAAAATGACTAATTATACCAAAAAAAAATAAATAAAAAAAAATTAGAACAATGTTAAGAACATGTGGTTTGTTGCTATTAAGTTAACAGTGGAAAATCTCATTACTTTTAAAGTTAATTTTATTTTGTGGTGGGATTGTTCTCTAGACTGAAGCAAATGTTGTCTTAAACAGAGACTCTAATCCTACCTTAGATTCTGTTCAGCAGGTCACTCTCTGCATAGCTTGGCTAGATGCATGTTTAAAGTTAAGTGATGAATTAAAAAGTAAAAAGGAAGAAAAATAACTTTTCCCCACATGTGCCCCTGGGGCTGCTAGCAGGCAATTGTGTGCCATCTTCTCCAGCTCTTGCTTTAACTACAGGGGTTGTCCAATAAAGATCTTGGGTTAAAGATGCTCTTTTAGCAGTGCTAACAATGTTTCTGCTCCTAATGCAACATTAGAGTGCCCTGCTGGGACAAATTAGAGGTTGGGCAAATTCTAACACCAGCTCCATGCAGGAAGCACCGTGGAGAAGCAGGGGTGTAAAAGAAGTATAAAGTGGTCTGATGGCTCAAGGGCTCTGAAAATCAAAGGGGTGCAACAGTGAAGAAAGTAGTAGCCTGTAAAGATTTCTAGTCCAGGTTTGTTTTCAAATTTTGGAAGCAACTAAGCTGACTTCTGACTTTTGATTGAGGCTATAATAATTTACAGTAACAGAGAATGAAATCTGCAATTTGACGGGAAAATGATCCCAAGACAGAAGCCTTGTTTATAACCTGCATGCCATATATGCAGACATATATATATATATATATATATCCTACTTACAAATTACAATGACTCAAATCTAAACTCTCATGGTTTAAAACACCAAGTGAGATTCAGAGTCACATAATATTTGTGTTCCACCAACAGTCCAATGTTTTGGCACTTTTTTTGGTAACATATGATCTTACTATACAAAATTCACTCTTGTGCAAAGTAGAGCCATTATATTGTAAATTCCACTCACAATAACCCTTGTATAGCTGAAGTCTGTGAGCTATATTTCAAGACACCCATAAAACTTTGCACTCAGTCATTCCCCTTGCACTTTTCTATACAAGTTCACCATGAAAATTTGGCACAAAATACATGCACACAAGATCATTGATTATTTGATATTAATTTTTTTTTTCTGAGCATCACTCCTGCTCTTCTCAACTAAGTTGCCAAAGTGTGAGAGCTGCATCTAGAAGCTGACTACCTTAGCCCCACTGCTGCTGAGGTCTTGTTTCTCCATCAGTGATAATTTAGAAAACTCAGGAGTTCAGCCCCTCAGTATCTTTGGGGAAAGAAAATGTACCAGCTGCCCAGCAAACAAAGGAGTTCTGACCTGTCTGAACTCATAAGTACTCAGCAAAGCTCTTTTGAAAGTGTCTCTGTCTCTTTCAGTTTATCCCCAGATGGCAATCAAGTACCACACAGCCACTTGCTCACTTCCCCACCTACGGATGGCGAGGCAAATTCAACGAAAAAGTAAACCCCTTGTGTTGAGATGAGCAATGATTGAAACAAAAGAAAATATTAATAACAATTGTAATGAAAAACATTGGGGAGCTAGGGGGTGTGTAAATAAAACCCAGCAGAGACAAGTGATGCTCAATACATTTGTTCACCACACACTGCTCAGCTCACGCCCAAGCACTGATAGCAGCTCCTAACCAAACTCCAGGAGTTTATATACTGGGCATGATGTTCTGTGGTATGGAATATCCCTTTGGCTACTTCAGGTCAACTGTCCTGGCCATGCTCCCTCCAGATTCTTGTGCACTTGCCCACTGGCAGAGCATGAGACACTGAAAAGTCCTTGGTTCAGAGTAGGCATTACTTAGCAACAACTAAAACATCAGTGTGTTATCAACATAATCCTCATACTAAACCCAAAACACAGCACTGCACCAGCCAGCTGAAACCAGTTCAATATCAGTACACCATCAGTTTGTTGACTTACACTAAAATTCTACAAAAACTGAAAACAGAGCAGAAGACTGCTCACTGCCCCACTGTGAATAAGAGCACATCAAGATGAGGGGTCTGATCTTCACAAGGGCATGTGTTCCTGCAGCTGCCATACCAGCTAGGAAGAGCAGCAGGTGTTCAGCACCCCTGAAATGCCAGGTTTTGAACTTAAAGCACATGAATGCTTGCATGACCTCCAAGTGGTGAAGTGTCTAATCTCATTTTGGGACTAGCAGCCATTTAGAGCATTGATAAAGATTTGGGAAATGAGTTCACAGTGCTGGATACAACTATAAAAAACACAGACTGAATTTGGGTCTTACCACAAATTCCTTGTTTTACAGATGAACAAAAGCTCAGTGTAACTAACCTAGAACTAAGAAAATTTCATCTGTTAGCAGATGTCAAAAATATAAGCCAAGATAGAGAATGAGAGCAAGACCTTGCTTGAACAGAAGGTGAAGCTTTAGAGCTGTGGTGTTTATCTGTGCCATGGGGTTGTGAAACCAACACATTTTTGACATCTCACACATGTGCAATTGAAAAGTGAACTTGCAGAAATGGGTTATTTCAAGAGCTGAGTGAAACTAGCTTGCTCAGTTTGCAGAGCTTTTGTGCTAACTTTCTTATGTTTTGCTTCATACAGTTCTATACTCCAGGAGTTTTGTTTTGAGTTTTAGCTTCAAACAAAGCAAAACTGATTGTAAACTGCTGTATTTTGACTTTTCATGTTGAAACTGTATCATACACAGAAAGTTTCAAAAGCCGAAGTGCACAGGACTGGTAGCCTGGGGTAGTTCAGCCTGTATTTAAGCTGACTGACTGAGGGTCAGAGACAAGATCTCCCTAAATGCAGTGATGCTGATACCTGACTTTTCTATGCAGTCCCATGTTTGCATGAAACTATGCAAACCCATCCAATTTTATGTAGTTTTCTTCCAGGAATAATAGAAGAGGCTTATAGGCAGAGTTGTTAGATTAAACTAACATTAGGTAGTGGCAAATTAGTAAACTAACATTAGGTAGTGGCAAATTAGTAATTTTTTTATTATTAGATTTGTTTCCAGCTAGGTCCAATAGGATTATTATAAAGGCATTATTTTTTCAAACAGAAATCCAGACATACAGATAGCATTATTTTCTGCTAAATGAATGCTCATTGTTTACCTGTATCTTACCAGATATGATTTGCCAGAAACAGCATAGCAGTGTCCAGAAACACCTTCTTGACAGAAGCTTTCCTTTATTTTCCATATTTATGTTTTTAGCAGCCTTTCATCCCCCTAACACATTGGAATATTTTAAATGGACACAGAAAATAAGTTCTGTCTGATTTCCAACAGCACTCATTATCATATTTCCATTGTCATCATTTAACTTCCCACTATATTCATAACTAAGACAAATTTTACCTAGCAAGCAGCAATCTAAAGCCTCTAACGTGACAAAAATATCCTGTGCTTATTTCTCTTTCTAACCATCAAAGTCACTACACCAAACCTGGGTACCAGCATTTTTCCTGTGTGATTCACTTACACCAAGCAAACCCTCTAGACCTACAGTTTTCCTTTTTTGAATTTCTTCTTAACCAATATGATCAACAGGTCTCCTCCTCTGTGGGTAGTGATAATGTCAGTATACCACTGCCCAAATAAGCTTTCTCTATAGGGAAATGTTAACATTTAACTCTTTAAATTTAAACCACATGTATTTTGGTCTCACAACTGCACTCTGTATTAACTGACTCTTGTTATTAATTTGTATCACTAGAAATCTCAATGAAACTAGTTCTTGGAAATGTTAAGTACAGTAGACATCTAAAGTTTGTGTATGAGCTAACATATTTAAATGGTGACTAAGTATTTTCCCCAACCATTATAAACACGTTTTCAGAATTGCTGATGACACCACTGTGTATACGTACAGTGTAAAGCTGTGTCTCAGAAGAGTTGTTCTTTCCAGCCCATTCCAGGGAACAGAAGCAATGGCTTTCAAATGGTTTCTATCTCTTACCTTCACCTTATCCAGAAACATGAAGTGTCATTCAAGTGCTGCCTACATGAGACCTCCACCAAGAAGAGCAAATTCTGTGTGTATTGCTCACTTCAAGTTTCCCTCCTGGTATTTTCTGTGAGAGGCACTGCTGCTGCACAGGGTCTTTGCAGGCATTGCCATCAGGCGATCACAAATTTATGGCTGCCAGTGTAGGAAAAATATTGGTATTTGGGACAAATACTCAGGGACTTCTTGTTCAAACAACATAAACCACAGATTCAGCTGTTTCCCCAAACTAAATTGTTCCTCAGTAAAATTTAGCACAACTGCAAATGTTAAAAAGCTGGACACTAGCTAATACATGGATTAGCTCTAAAACTGCAATTATATTAAAAACTAGTGGGGGGAGAGGTGGAAAGACTGTATAAAATCTTACAGTGTTTTCTGTAACCTCTAGAAATGAAACAGTTTATTTAACGTTAACACATATGATTTAAGTAGTACTTACACAGTTCTATACTTACAGCCATTGTTTTAATCATACATTTCATGTTTCATCATATAGATGTGTTATTTAATACATATAAAAATGTAAAAAAATTATCTTTAGAACAGCATTTTTTAAATAGATACCAACTCCCAGGTACAAGTTTGCACTGCCTTTTTTTTTTTTTTTTTTAATCTGAATTCTGTACCAAATCTCATAAACCGTATGTTTCACTGCCCAGAATACCCTCCGGTCCCCTTGAGTAATATTAATAAAAGGAATGTATTTTCCCAGTCTGAAGGGTACAGGGGCTTGCAAATTATATTTTAAAACAAGTAATCTGAGATAGTTCCATCACCCCAAGATATTCTGTGGGCTTGGTCACAAATTTCAGAGTGCTTAGGTTGCAGCTCTCCAGCTTTTCCCATAATGTGAATTCTTTCCCATTTCACAATCTTTCAATTAATTCCCAATCCATAAACTCTTAACACATGTCCTGATATTTGGTAAAAGCTTTAAAAATGTCTTTATACCTCACTTAAGAGACAAACCATTCTCAGTTCTCTGTAGTTTTCTTTCACCTTCATTCAAGCTCCAATTCCCAGTGATCAGAGATGAATGACACCAAGAGGGTATCTGTTTCTTATCTCAAACAACCATCGTAGCCATGTCTTGGGAGTCCATCCTGAAAAAGATTGATATATACTTTAAAAAAAAAAAAACCAAACATGGAAACAGTTCTCTCTTTCACTACCAAACTATAAAATTAATATTGTACATCACTAAATCAAATGTTATGATTGCTTTGTAAGTCATCATCCATCATGACTTTTTATGTAACAACTCATTTCTTTAACTTCTACAAAAGTAGCCCAAATTCCTATCAAGCATAATGCTAGTGAGTGATTTTAAAAAGTTCACAGGAAAATGTTCTCTGTCTACACAATCCTAATTAATGCCTATGGTGGATTTTATCCAGAATTCACTACTTTCCCTTAGCTTTAATTTTATTTTAAGATGAGTTATGTATTTTATACATATATAATGTATAATTTTTATGCATTATATACAACAAATTGCTGTTATTATAAAATAACAATTCAGAAATGCTCAACCCCACATTGTCCAATTTATATATAACTATACTGACTAGTATAGTCAAGATTTTTAACTTCCCTCTTATTACACAGACCATCAAAACTGGACCTGATTAACATAAGTTTCTAATTGTGTATGTAATTAATGCATTCTTTAATATAATTTCTTTAATTTAAAAAGTATTTTTTAAATTAAATAAGTGTTTCTTGTGTCTGTCTGAGTGTCTTGCTACCTGAAATTACCACTTTCTTCAGGAAAATTAGTTTGCTGCATCATGCCCAAAACTGAAAATTAAGCTTCCTTTAGCCAGACTCAAACCACTACAGTCCTGATGAGAAGACCAAGGCTCCCAGGCCTATGTTGTCCTATGTTGTCCCATTGGCAGCCATGTCTTTTCCAGGATGTATTTAATTACAAATGTAACAGCACTTTTCTTATGAACAGTATCAAGCACTCAGTTGCTGAGTGAGAAAAAATAGTATATAAACACAGAATTAAAAACTTCACTCCAAAATAGTTAAAGGCTGTATTCTTGGGTTTGCATGAAGCCTGTATTAGTGTTTTCTGACTTTTTAAGTATTTAACTTTGAAAATGTAGTGGAATTCTAAAATTTGAAGTCAGAAAGTATAAAAGCATTGTGAATATGACTAGTTCATTATGGCCTTTATAGGATCAATATAACAAGCAATGATAATCTCCAGCAGGTTTTTGTACAGTAAAGGATGAGATTTAGACAAAGTTATTTCTTTAAAGTTTTTACTACTTTTTTCAGGTTTTTAATTAAGTGAAATTGTATAAAATTATGTTTAGTCTCTTTTGGTTTTTAATTTTAGTGGTTTATTTTACTAGTTTTAGAAAAAACTCACGTGCCTAAACATAGGCCTGTGCATTTTAGAGTCTGTAGGAGTCCCATCTGGCCTCTCACTGCCAGTTCAAAGGTGTGGGATTTTGTCAAAGGTCAAGTCTTCTGTAGGTCCCACAACATGCCAGCCCTGCAAATATATCCTGGGTAGTCCAGGGTATCCCAGTAGGCATTAGATGTCTTCTTTCAGAAACCTGAATTTCTCCATTAGAAAACTGATGTAAAAGGTAATATGACTCTGCAAATGCTTAAGAAAATTAAAGATATCATGTCTAGAAAGATAATTCCCTCTAAGGTGTTTTATTTCAGGTTAACAAGGCATAGAGGCAGGAGAGAATTTTCATATCTAACAAAGATAGAGTTGCTGTATTCAATGGAATGCTGTCAAGGGTCTGTTTTGAATTCCAGTGGCTGAACTGAACCTGTGTGTGAGTTGGGAGTGGGTCTTGTTGAGCAAATGCACCACAGAAGGTCCTGGTTAGGAGCCTTGGTCTTCTCATCAGGACTGTAGTGGTTTGAGTCTGGCTAAAGGAAGCTTAATTTCCAGTTTTTTATTTTACTTCCCTTCGTTGAAAATAAAAATTCTAAAAATATAAAATCAATTCCCACTTTAATGTGCTCCTTGCAGCCAAGCCTTGGAACTTGTTTTCATGTTTTCCCTCAAGCAAATTTCTCGTTGATTCCAGGAAGAGTTTTGGCAGGCCATCATATCACAGTAGCACACAGTCCTTTGTAGTCCTTCTAGAAATGGCTGAGAAGGTAAACGGGGCTGGACTATCCTAAGGCAAGATGATTATGATAAAGCTACAAGCAAGAAATCAGATACAGGGCTAAGATGTAGCAGGTGAAGTATTTCTAGAGGGGTGTGGAAACTCTTGCATTAATGTTGCATGGTGCACACTTCTGTGTGCTTTTGTTTAAAGCAGATCCATGTAACTTAAAGTAATGCCAGGGGATTGGAAACCTAAACTTCTGGATGAAAACAATGCAAATTGTGTTCGTTCAGGCCAGGATGATCAGGCCCAAATCTCTCAGCTAAATCCAAATGCAAATGGTAGGGGGAAAATTATTTAATGTAAAAGGGACAATAGCAACACAAGGGATCTGGATAAGTGCAAATGACAGAACGACAGAAAAGTTTTTATAATCATCAGAGCAGTGATGGGTTGGAACAAACTCCCAGCAGCATATAGGGTGGTCAAGGCAGCTCCTGCATGGATGTCACAGTAAGTTTGGTTTTAACAGCCAAAGACTAGACTTGATAGACCAGGAGTCCTCAGCAATGAACCAGCAGGGCCTTGGTTCTTTACAACTCTGCCACAGCTTTCTCACTGTGATCACAAGACATCAAAAATAGTCTCTACATATTAGAGGAGGTTGCGGCTAATACCCAGATGAACACTTAAAGGAAAACATAAACACTATAAGGGACATTAAAATTATTATGAGATTATTTTCTGCCTGAGGCTTATTTATGGAGTAGAAAGTTAAATACTACTTTTGGTTATTTCAGACTAAATTCCAAATATTTCTGCTTTCTCTTGCTTCAATGAGATTACTTCAAATTTACCTTGAAGTAAATGAGATCTGAATTCAACACCTTAATTCTTTGTTTCTTGTGGGAAGATTGATGAATATTGCTGATTTCATAGTCATGGAGGGGGACAGTGAGTAAGCAGTGGTAAACATGTCACACAAAACAGTAAAAAGCGGAAGACAGCTTTAAGTAGACATTGGTTTGCCTTACCAATTTTCTACCCTTTCCTAATTATAGGTCAAGATTACACACTGTACAAAGATTATTTAAAAATGCAGACCAAACAGCTTTCTCTTGGTTTTAGTTTGGAGTAAAGTATCCTTCAAATGCGATATTTTAAGCAAACTTTTTCTTCTTCTTCTTCTTCTTTGTCACAGCCAAATTCTCCAGTTCAGGAATTTACAATATTTTCCTTTTTCCAGAATGACACCTGCTGGTGGGAGAAGCATGGATGAATTGCAGATATTTTAAAGGTTTGATTGTTGCTAACCAGACATATTCTCTGAGCATACTCATCACCCATGTGCAGGGCAACTGTGGAAAATAAAGATTCGGAAACTGTAAAGGTGCTATAAGGAGTTGGTTTTAGAAGTAATAACATTTTCCAATATGATTTAATATTTGCTCTTAATAAACCACAAAGCTACCAACTACTAAGACTGTGCTTCCATGGTGTTTCAGTGCTGGACACTAGCCCTATTTTGGGAAGCCCAAAGCATCATTCTGTCAGACAGAGGTAGCAGCCAGAAGGAAACCCTCCCTACCCAATGCAAAAAGCTGCTGCACTGCTTCAAACTCTCAACTGCAAGTAAAACCAGCTGCTAATGCAACTATTTATGCTTACCACCCCAAAAGATTAGATCTCAAAGACAAGTATTGTGCACATGTTCCCAACCCAGTATGGGAGAACACAACTATGAGAGACAGAAAGCAAGATGTACTTTTGCCAAGTCTGTGACAGGTTGCATTGCTCAATGCACCAGGCAGCATTAGGCTCTACAGTGGGCTTCCTTATGCACAGCTCCTCTGCTGCTGGGTCTGTTGTCACAGCCTCCCCAACAGCTAAACCAGAGTCAGACCTGAGCTTTTGAGACTTCCAACACATTTACAGCAATATTTTTAAAAGTGATTTTGAATGCTAAGAACAATATATAACTCTACTTCCTTTTTCTGAGCTTCAAACCATCTACTGTCTTCTGTAAAGGCATGCTGAAGTGTAAGGTGCTCAGGACCCTGAAGAAGACTCTGAAGTCTGTAAACTGTATGTTTTAAACAAAACTTATGAGGAAATTGTTGTGAGAAAAAAAACTAGTTATAAAGAAAACTACTATATATTAAATTCAGGATTGGAATTCAAATAAATCTTTTATTTACAAGAACATAGGCAAATATACACATTTAAATATGTTCCCCTTGGATAAATGCCTAGGTGTTGTTATGGCATATCTCATTGTAACATCAGAAAGCAAACTTTCTTTTGATTACACTGGCTTGTTAATTGCATTAGATGGCAATTTAGGAGACTTGGCTTCTACACCTGGATTTATCATTGGCCTCCTTTATAGCTTTGAACAGGTAACTTCAGAGCTCTGTTCCTTCATTTCTCCCATCTGTGAAAAGATGGTAGCATCACAAGATTCTGATGGCTAAAAGGTTGATTTCCAAAAATTGGTTTTATTTTGGTAAATGCAAACACATGAAAAGGAACTACCTTTCTACAAACTCACTCATAAATATAAGACATTCAAGACTTCAAAAGATAGTTTAGATCTGGAGAGTTTTTTGAACATCTTTTTTGCAAAGTTGATCAGTTTCAGTCCTACACATAGTTGGACATTCTTCTGTTTCTAATGTCCTTGTTTGTCACACATACAATTATGACTATAAAAATCTGGAAACATGGTTACTGCAGTGTATCATTCTTTACCTCCTCAACAAAGCAATGGCTTCATAAAGAGCCCAGCTGCATCTCAATGCTTTCAGATTAGCCCAGGGTAAGCACTTTGCTGCAAACAGTAACAGGATGGAAGCAGAGAGATTGATCTGACAGCAAATCTGTGATAGCCTGGACATCTCCACAAGGTTTGAGCTAGCTGAAAAGAAAAGAGGAAATAGCAGAAAAAATGCTTGTGCAAATATGCTCCTACTTTTTAGAGCTGGAGCTCAAGGAGGTTTAGTGAAACAGGTTTTCTAGCTACTTCCACTTACCTCAAGGAGTGTCTCTCTGAGCACATCATTATCAATGAGTGACCATGACCATCTTCATTCTGTGCTAGAATCCAGCAAAAAGACACCTCTAATCCCAAAGTGATAACACAGCTTTTTGTGCCAGATTAGAGGTCAGCTTGAATTTGAGCTCAGGTTACTGCTCACCCTTAAGCAGTCATTCCAGTTTTTATTGCCATATATGAGGAATGAAATGCATACACGGGATACAAATAGCCTGCACCTCTGCACAAGGATAAGAGCTCTGAATTTGGCCACATTTTTCTCCTCTCTACTCTCTACCTATCGAACTCACATTACGTGGAATAAACTTGGAGTAGGAAATACTTTCATATCCCATTCTCTCTATTTCACCCAAGACAGTCTTAACTTCAAGCCTTTAACTCCTGCTCTCTGAGATGATGCGTGAGATGTTCGTGATTGCTATAGACCCCTCCAACTTCTTGTTCAGCAGCTATTGAGAAACTGGTTTGGACCAGAGCACTGCGATGTTTTTAAGCACTCTCATCACTTCTGGCAATGTGTTTCCAGCACTATTTCTCATAGAAGTCCTTCCATCCCTTCCCTCCCAACAAGCAGCATATGCCTCTTGATGAGACACAGCTCATCCAAACTCCCTTAGATGCTAAACCACACTATAACCAAGAAGCTCTTCTTCAAAGCATCTTGGCTCCAGCTGACCTCCTCAGGGACAGCCACAGGCTCTGCAGAAGTGACCTCTAACATCAAACTTAAACATTACTTCAAACTGATACACACAGAACAAGACATAACCATATATGAAACCATGGTTTCATTTTCTCACTAGTTTTGCATGTGTCGCTTTTCCTGTGCCTGACGGACACACTTTTCTTCCCCCTGTAACCAGCTTCCTCCAACTTTAGTTGGTTCTGTACTTCTAAGAGTACCTTCTTCCCTTCAAAAAATATGTCCTTACCTTCCTCTCTTTTGTCTCAAGCTTTCTTTACTTGTCTTACCCACATAATTTCTGTATTTGTATGGATCAGCATGTACTTTTGCATTTGCCTCAGAGAAATTTGTCTCCTTCTAACCATAGTCCTTTGCAGTCAAGTCAGAAGGAACTGATTATGTGTAGGGTGCAGTAACTTTGGGATGCACAGACACCCTGCAGCCACTTCTCAGTATCAGGTATTTGTTCCACAAGGATGAATGCCAGGTAACATATAAGTTTTGGGAATGCCACTCTACATTGGCCTGAAGAGATCTGGAAGACCCAGTTTTACAACTGGGGAAGTAAGTCCGTTTCTTCAGAGTACTAAAGGCTGGTGAATGCTGGGAGTCTCCAGTGTGCAAGGGGATGCAGGAGCAGTACTGGGAAGTGAAATATTGTGTAGGGAACCAGAGCTCCCGGAAACCTGAACCAACCCATCCATCTGCATATCTGTTTGCTGGTCAGATCTGACTGCAGACACAAGTATGTGTTACCCTCACCACCCCTAAGGAAAGCTCACTGTGCTTTTTTCTGGGCAGAGTCTTGCTGTCCAGACCACAGGGCAGTAGATGATGTGTACACCACTGTTTCCTTCCCTTTAGGAATTGTTAGTGCTATATGGGAATTTGACTGCCAAAAGTGATACAGATCCAGAATCTCAACAGTTCCCTGCACAGTGGAAGTTTTAAAGTTCCTGAGTGTTGCATATTTTTGTATTTCTCCTTTTTGCATTGTCTTTTCTTTCTTTCCACACTGTTTCCCTTTCTCAGAGTTGGCATTTTACAATCCTACCCTGAACACCAGAATGACACTTACGGTTCTCCATCTAAAGACAAATACTTTCAGCCAAAATGTCATGTATTTTAAACCCTGGTAAGAGCAAAGCAGGAGAGGATTCACACTATGAGTACCTTCTGCATCTGCACAAGACTGCTAAACACTGCAGACTGCACAGGTTATAATGTCAGTCCACTGGGGGGAAAAGCACAATTTCCTCACCCAAACCAGCAGATAAACTCAATCAGAGAATTCTATTTCCTACTTTTCTCCACCTTAAATTTCCCCTACTTCCATATTTGTCTCTTTCTTCTCAAAGGTATATTTTATGGGGATATATCAAATATATTCCTGTACCACAGAAACTCTTCACTGAGATCCAGAAAGGTTAGCTTTTACAAGATGTCACTTTTCCAGTAAATCAAAGTACTAGACTTGCATGCCATGTACAAGGTGGGGGCTTTTTTAAAATTAATTTCCCCCCTCCTACCCCACATTTACTATATAGAAATTTTTTTCCTTCAATATCTCTTTTAAATCTTTGCACCCCTGAGGTCAGAATAATAGGCCAGTCTTCACACCAGTCTTTCCCCCCTTCATACACAGAGGAGCTGTCTTGTCACATGGTCTCTTTCCTCTTCATGAGATATTCACACATATGGTTTCATAAACCTATTCTGTCTGAATTTTGAACAACAGTTATCCCACTACCCTGACTGGAGCCCATGAACTGTCCTAAGCTTTGTTCCCTCTTTGGCTGGTCATCTGCCATTTCCACACCCTCAGTAAGCCTCCAGATTTTGCCCAGTTGCTAGATCATCATTAGTTTATCCCACACATATTATAGTTTCTCTTCACAGCACGAGAGTCTTTCCCTTTCCCACATTTTTTCAAGATAAGAACTTTTTTCTCAAATGCTGCCTGAATATTTTTCTCAAGTTCCTCTCACTTGTTTTTACTTTATTCCTTCATATCCTGCCTCCTAGATACAACTTTCTATTCTGATCCCTCTTTTTCCTCTGTCCTACCAACATCTTTTCTGTGATGATAACCCATCAAATTAGAGAAGGGGCTTTTCCCAACTCTCTTTTGTTTGCAATATAAGTTCTAGGTAGCTTTCACATCTGAGATCTTAAAAACTTTACACTTCCTTCACATTTCAAGCCCAAGGCTCCTCAATCTGGATTACTTGAGTAATTAAATCATATAGTTTATGAAAAATTTCCTCTTCAAAATCAGGAGCCTTAATTACAGCCCTGTTTCTATTTAGACTTATATTTAGTGTAAACACAGTATACCTGTAAACACTTGAAATTTCTTTTATTTTTATTCTTCCATAGAAGCCATGGTAGTCCTCAAAACTCAGGCAAAATAGGATTGGATGAGAGGTCATTCGATGAAGCAGTTCATCTGTTGTGTTCATAAGGTTCCTTAAGAAATAGATCCCTACTTCTGCACACCTTCCTCCAACCCCCATCTAGCAAGTCTAAGTTTCACTTAGACACATAATTTCCAGTTGTCATTTATTTCTCTAATTACACTACAGAGATCTCTGTCCATGTCTAGACTATAAAGATTAACTAAGGGCTACAGCAGCCATCTGGAATGATTTCTACAGGTTCTCTTTCACTAACTTTTACCAAAGTAGTTTTGACACATACAAATTTTGTCTTAGGCCACCAATAAATACTAATAATCCTTTATTTATTTTTTTTTCCTGAAGAAGAGTTTATGACACACTGGGATTTTTGCGAAAGACAGTATACAATATTTCCAGGTCACTCCCAAAGCAATTTGGGCAGCAAAAACCCCAGGGCTGGTGGACTCCTGGTTGCCCTCACACTGGGATACCTCAAAAAAAGCAGCCTCCAGTGAAGCCTTGGGGAAGGATAACCAGAAGGGGCAGCAGCCTGAGCATTCAGTAGGCTTGAGGGGGCAGACCACAAAGGTCTGATCTGCCACCAATCTAGTAGCAGGCAAGAGGAGGTAGCCAGAGAGCTGCTAACCCACTGCATGGACAAGGTAGGAGGGGGTTATGCTAGGGAAGGGGAGACTTAGGGGCTGGAGGGAAGAGGTGACTTTATCCATTTCATTATTTATTACCATGCAATCAGTCTGGTCAGCCCAGCAAAGAGCCCAGGGCTGGCTGGGGGTAGCAGTGGGGGCCAGGCAGCAGCCCCTCAGCTCAGCTCTCTCTGAGGTTTCAGTGGAGTTGATGCAGCCCAGGGACAGCATTCTCACCCTGCACAAGTTGCATTTTTCAACTGAGCATAGCCCCAACCAAACATTTGTGGCAAACTCTTATCTGCAGCTCTACCAACTCCAGTTACCAACAAAATACCTGAATCTTTCACAAGTATCAAAAGTGTGAACCAGTCCGGTATTTAAGCCACCACATGAATAATATCTGAAGCAGACTCAGCAAGAAGCTTGTGGGATTTTTTTGTCCAGCATTATTAACTACTACAAATTACTTACCATATCTAGCCAGTTCAGACTGTTGTGGTTGTTACACTAACACAAAAAAAGCAGAGTCTTGGGAGTCTCTTTTTGTTTTTGTGGTGTACTGTCACTCACTTTCACTAACACAATAAAAAAATGATGCCTGGAATTACAATAGCGTGGTGGAAACTTTCTACCACACTGCAGTGAACCTTAAGGGAAAACACATACATATGTGCTTGCAGATAATAGGTTCATTTCCAGGAACCTTGTCAAAATGGATCACATGAAAAGAAAAAAAACTATTAGGAATAAAACTGCCTCATCAACTTCTTCCATTACTCACACCATAGGGCAGATATAAGATCAAAATCAAAAGTGTAATTTTCAAAAGCCTTTTGAAAATTTGAACATTTGGCTGGATTTCTTACCTTGTTACCTCCATGAATGCCAGAGAAAATGAGGAATTTGGGATCTTTTGAGAAGGAAAAAACAACCCAAAGCATCAACATGGTTCAGGATTAGGTCCAAACACTGAATTGTTTCATTCAAGAACAAACTGCATTGTACTTCGCAAATGCGTCTGCAAACAGAATTAGGATATGATGAAACAGAAAATTCTCCTTGTGGTTTTGTGTATATCATCCTTGCCACTTTCATAATTAGAGGACATAGGCTACCATTAAAGTCAATTGCAAAGTACCCATTGACTTCAGTAGATGTAAACCAGGCTTTAATATTATGCTTTTCAGTTTTCTTGAGGTTTAAACACCTCATAAAATAAATTTACAGATGAACTAGTAAATGTGCACTTACAAAGAAACCTCCTGAGGAGTCCCTGAAGCCATATTTTTAAATGCTGCTATTCATTCAAGTTATATCAGGCAGATTAAGGAACTGTCAAACATAGATCAAGAACGGCAATAAGAAATGCTGAAAATATACTCCAGAAATATAATTTTTAAAATATTATTTTATACATTTGACAAAATAGACTTAGAAGAGGGTTTCATATTATGCTACACATTTCACAAGGTCAGAAAACCATCTATTTATCTACCTATCCATTTCAGTGATCTGTAAATGAAAACATGTACCATATATGCAGCAAGTTCTAAGAACCATTTCAAAACAAACCCCACTCACATAAAAATGCAAGAAAAGCTAATTGAGAAAGAGAGAAATAGTGTGGGAGTAGAGAGAGTCTAACCAATGAGAAGTCAGAGATATCACCATCCAGAGCTGACATTTTCTACTATAAAGCTATGTGCCCATTGGGCATAATTTTTGGTCTTGCAGACTTTCCACAAGTAAGACTCCAACTGACTTCAGTGCAAATGAATGAACTGCAGGATCTAATTAACCCTGCTGAGGTTTGAAAAACAATCTCATATGCTGCCTGAATATTTCAGTGAATTTCAGAGATATTCAAGACAGTTTGCCCAATTCAGTGACAAATAATTATTTATAAATATTTATAAGTATAAAGTAGAAATATAAATAAAGGTGAACATTAGATAAACAGATTTAAGGAAGTAATAATTACCAAAGCTGACTTGATGAAGGCTTTATTAGATGGAACATCATAGACAGCATTACCAAAGAAAGAGTTGTGATTGCCAGATGACATTTGCATAGTCACCTTGTTCCAGATACTACTGCAACAAGCAGAAAGGGTCTTTTAGCAATTAATAACCACTGGGGAAAAGTCTGCCCATTACCACACAGGAAGACAGTAGAAGAGGCAAGAATACTGTCCAGCTCTCCAGAACAGACTTCACATACCTAAACCTGGATATCTTGTTTTCTTTTTCTACCATGTCCTGTTTCATTCAGAAAATACCTTGCACCTTCTCAACAAATAAGCTAGAGTTATGCAGTCAGCACCTATGAACCCTCCTCAAAGCTGCCTCATCTCCAGAGCAGATACATGCTAGATACAGAGATGAAGCCATACGAGTGAAAACATAGTGCTATCACAAAACTAGAGTCATAAAACTTTGTGTTTCCACACAAAGACAGGTTGAAGTGTACTGAGGTTGCTGAGATCATTTTTTTTAATGATCTTAATTTTAGGATACCTGTCCATGCATCTTGAATATTATCTTAATGAGGTGTTTTGAATGCACTTTTTTGTAAAAATAAAATAATAAATACTATTTCCACTCTGTGCACCATACCTACAAAAACCTACCAACTAGGATATTGCCTTTAGGCCTACACACACTAGTGGAGAAATGATCAGTAAAGAATCACAGAACCATGGACTCATTCAAGCTGGGAAGGAGCCTCAGGATTCTGTCTATTCCCACCCCCTGCTCAACGCAGGACTCATTTCACCATCAGATGTGGTTGCTCAGGGTCTCGTTGAGGCTGTCCAACTCTCTATGTGTGTTCTGACTAGCAGCAAAGAGAAACTATGCTGGAGGCTTGCCAACAGCATACAAACTAAAATTTGAGAGCCCTAAGATGCATTCCAGCTCAGAAGAGACTGGCTCCCTAATCTCAGTTCCACTGCAGAGCATCGCTGCAGCTCAAAGTAATGCCCAGGGACAACACTACAGGGGTTGCCTCAGTTTTGGCCTCTGGTGCCCCCAGCTAGTGACTGTTCAGTCATCCTGTGAGGATGGTGTATGGAAAGTCTGATCATGGGAAGGAGCCGTGCAAGGCGGAGAAGATGAAATCTCTGGAAATATTTGCTGTTAGGCTTTAGTAAATCTCTATGGGATATTTGGTAACTGTGGTTTTTTCCATGTCTTGAAGCAGTCAAACAAACTTGAAGAGCTTTGTGAGGATGGCAAAAGGCACATACCTGATTCAAGGCAGAGAAAGGCTTGTCTTTGCTCAAAAATACAGGGGGCAGATATTATTTTTAAAAAAAGCAAAAATCTAGCCTGTTTCTTGTAAATAGTTCAACCACTTTTCAACTCAAAAACTTAAAAACCTGGAGACTGACATGGAATAGAAATAAATTTACCCTAAATACATTCACATTGACAAAACTCTGGAGGGAAAAAAAAAAACAAAACAAAACAAAAACAAAAACAAAACAACAACAACAAAAAAAACCCCACTGAAGCAGAACATTAAAACAGGAAGCACTAGAAGACCTTCACAATGGCCAGAGCTGCCCATCCTGCCTGCAATATTGTTTGTTAAGCACTTTGGAATCCTTAGAAGTGAACAAAATCATATCTTTGAAGCTACTGGACTGCATTTCTCTGCTCCCTATTTTTCTGCTACAATATCTTGCTGTTAATTATTCTCATTATAAACTACAGTTGGTTGGTGGGAGCACCAGTCAAGTATGTTTTCCTCTGGAACTAAACTCCAGGAAAATAAAAAACTCTGAATATTCCATCAGGATTAAAGAAAAATTTTGAAGTTTGCTTCCAGAGAAAATGCTAGTACATTTAAACTGTATTAATGTACAGGGGAGCCAGTGCCAAAGGACGAGAGCACTCCACAAATACAGCTGCAATTCCATGAAGTCAGAGCAAGCAGCTCCTTGCCCACAAGATGAGGTAAGTAAGGGATGTAGTGTAACAGCCTACAGAACACAAACGGATCTTGCAGTTCTATCTGGGTTGTGAGGCCCCAAAACTAACAATGTTAAATACATCATATATATAGTTTTTGTATTCAGCTTGGGTTTTATTTGATAGTCCTAAATATTGACTTATTAAAGAGTATTCTTTCTATCATTATTATTATTAAGGGAGTTTTTTTCTGAGCTTCCAGTATGCAATGTCACTAGCTGGTAAGGGATCACTGATGGATTCTCCATCCTGTCATACACAGCAGAGTGGCTGCTACTGGTTTCAGGGGAGTGAGATTTCACCCCACAGGAAATCAAGGTAAGTGGGAAATAATACTCATTTCATTCAATTAAATAGTAAACCTCACACATTTTCAGGATCTCAGTCCACAGACATTTCCTTTTTCTGTCACAAAAATAGAGTCGGGAGGATATGTAACATAAAGTACAAAAAAAGGTGTTTTAACATGGAGTGAGACAAGGGAGCCAAAGCTGTAAATTCCTTCCATCGACATGGTAATCTGTATTTGTAAAAGGCCAATATTGAGCAGGTAGTGAAAACAGAAGTGCATAACCACATCACATCATTCCACTGCCAGAAACATTCATACTAATTTCCACCATCAAACACACAGTATGATTACTTAAAAGCATTTTTAACTTATAAAAACAAATTCCTCAAGATGGTATAACTTCTCATTTTCATATTCTGTTATGTGAATATACATCAAATTGGCAACAATCTGTACCTTGTGTACAAGCCTCCTTCAGGGTCATTAACATGAAATCAACTCCTTGCAGTAAGTAAACACTTCTTTTTCTTGGGTTTTATGTTAAAAATTGAAAATTATTCTTGCAAGTCATTTTGAGCCAGCAAAACAGGATTGACAAAGCAAGCACTGTAGTATGATATCTTTTATTAGGCCAACTTAGAGTTCAAAAGTATGCAAGCCTCCTTGACCACACACAGGTTCCTGTATGCAGAACTCCAGGCTGGAGCCATAAAATCTATTAAACTACTTGCTTTGTCACTACCTATATATATATATAATATATAGGTATATAATGCATATGCATATACATTTGAAATGCCTCAGAATAAACTGTTCATTGACACCGGTTTAAAATAAGAACTCTGAAGGATTTCTGTGGGTTGGCATGAAATCTTGTTGTGTGTTACTGGATTTAATAATTTATCAGTACACAAAACAAATCCTGTTTCTGATTTCTAATGAGGTCTAATTCCTAAGGAAAAAAGTCATAAAAATAATGTTAGCAAGCATACATTGTTTGCGGTTTATAATAACATCAATGAGAATACCTGGCAAAGATACAGCACAGTGTTTCACATCAAGTGTTTTACAAGGAATAATATAGAGAGCATCACTAACCTTGTAGTAGCTGTGATATTTCAGGATGCTTTATGCAGGTAAGACCCATTCTAAATGCAAATCTCTTCTGCATTTCTAATGTGGTTATGTGCCCAAGCGAGGTGTGTGCATTACCTGCTCAGCTCTGCTCTCCACCCCATAAGCACATAAATAGATAGCACCATGTCATTCAGCAGCTCTCAGTCCCCATGACAAGCCTTCCTTCCCCGGAACAGAAGAGCCAGTGGGGGAGCTATATACAAAGAATGTATCAAAGAACGGTGACAGAAGCAACCCCTCTTCTTCCTTCAAGTTCTGGCATCTGTGAAGTTCTTTCTGGGTGTTTCATTAGGAGTGCTGTCACACCAGCAAATGAAAGCCAGTCATTGTTACAAAGACTGAAGAATTGGTGTCCCTCAAGCCTTTGGGCTATCAGCACATGTAACATTTCATAAATATGAGTATCAATTGACACTGACTGCATGGTGTCTCTACAGCCCTCAGCTACTGCAACTCTGCCAGCACAGGCTGTGGCAGCGCCTTGTACTCCAGTTGCACATGCCTTGGGATGGGTTGGTGAGTCTGATAGCATCAAATGTGCCTCTGATAAAGACTGCTAACTCACTCTGAATGAGCCTGAAATTGATGCTACATTTTCTTAGATTTGATCCTGAATAACAAAGGCTGTTTACGACCAAAGAACATCACAGATTTGTAGAAGAACTTTGTCTGGCTACAGCAGTACGCTCACAAAGGATCAACATTTTGATTCTTCTGCTTTTGAACTGGGTCATGGGAAAAAATATTGGTAAGTAGATATATTGATTAATAAGAAATCTGAAACTACCTTTAGAATAAATTTAAGATGTGGCCTCAGTGCTACCCTATCCACCTGAAAATAATATAGAGGATTAGACATGAAAGCTAGAACGTCATTTATCCCTGAGCTGAGGTAATGGCTACTAAAAATGTGGATTTCATTGACAGATGATTTAGTGAACATGATGACAGACACTCAAACATGGCTCCATTAAAGATAAAAGCAACATACTTAAATCTCATGAGGAGGGATTTTTTTCTTATTGGTAGAAAATGTATGTCAAGACCTTTAGAAATTTAGGAACCACATAACGAGAAAATAACAAAGAATCAGCACTCATAAGTGTCTGGCTGAAGTTCCCACTAAATGAGCTTTGATAGATCATTTTTTCCTGACAACAAAGGCACCAGAGGGATTGGCTGGATTCTAGTTCTCTACTACAACCTATGATGAAAAATACTTCCTGTGGCCAAATGAAAAGACAAGAAGAACACTTTCTCCCTGAAAATGTTGGGCTTTTTGCACTTCTAGAGTGAATCTAGTCCAGGGATATCATCCAAGAACATTAATACCATCAGGGCCAAAGGTGGAGATGTAGGTATGAAAATGTTCCAAATACTGGGACATTGTGCTCTTTGAAGATGAGAGTTTCATCAATGACTGAGAAGACACTGAAAATCTAGAAACTAAAACTAGTTATTCTTTTGCTTCTGAGAGTTCAGACTCCACTGCCAGCTGTAATGTAGTGCCTCAGTGTCAATGAGGGGGCCTCAAAGACTAGCCCAGAGCTGTCTCCCCTTTCTCTGTGGGCCTCAGTGACAGCTGACTGCTGCAACAGCACTGGTCTTCTGGAAACATTGGTTTTGAGTGCAACTGAGGACAGTGGGTGGCTTCAGCCGTCTCATTAACAGGACACAAGAAGACAGAAACAGACACTTCTAACATGGTTCTTCCCACCAAAAAGGAAATGTCAAAAATAGGTAAGATGAATAATACCCTAGAAGTGCCCACTTCTCTCCTAAGATGATATGCTTACATACAAACATTCACATTGCAGACATCTACAATTAAATTAGAAAAATCCCACCTCAGACATCTGCTTTTCAGAAGAGGAAAACATTGGAGCTTTATGGCACAAATGCAACTAAGAGGTGGTAATATCATCATAGTGTAATACATCACAAAGAATAAAATTTTGACTCCCAAGTCTTCTCTGAGCATTCACAAAGAACGTCAAACTGCACATTTGAAAGGAATGTGGCCTGTTTCTCAAGAGGAGAACGTAGATTATGTCCATCATGTCATACACCTTTCACATATGGCTTAAAGCCTGAGAATTTTATAAAGTTGACCATTAAAGAAAATTACACATATATTGAGTACTATTTTACTTATTTGCCAAAAAACATCTATGACAAAAATATGTAGTAACTATGAATTAAAGTAATAATAAACTATCTCTAATTAATATATCCAAGCAAACACTAGGAGTGATCTACTACTTTGCCAAGGAACAAAAAAGTAAAGATTTGTAAAGTTTGGGCCGCTTTTCACCTTTGGATAGAGTCCTTGTAGAGAAAGTATACATTCTGCGATTTAAAAGACTCAAAGAAAAATAAGCTTTTAATCTTGCTTTATAACAAGATTCCTCCATAATATTTTCATAATTAAAAACTAGGAGTAGGCAGGTGAGAGGCAGAGCTGTTCCATGTGAACAAAGAGATGAGAAAGAAAGGCATAATTGGGGCTCCTACTTCCAGTTCCTACTGTTCAAGCTATAAATTTGCTGTAATGTCTTTCTAAGAGAGCTTTATGATGTTTCTTCATAATGTCTTCTGAGCTACAGTAGATCTACAGGCTTCCTTTGATATGTTTACACTGAATTAACATTAATTAGAGATAAAGGAAAAAATGAATTATCTGTTCAGCTGACCAAATATGGATGTCCAAATAATAGTGAGATGAATTGTCTCTAAGCTCCATTGAATCTATTGGCTAGTCTAACTACCTCATGGGAGTTTCAGGTTGGATATTAGGAAAGATTTCTTCACTGAAATCACAGAATCACAGAATTTCTAGGTTGGAAGAGACCTTCAAGATCATCGAGTCCAACCCATGCTCCAACACCTCAACTAGATTACGGCACCGAGTGCCACATCCAGTCTCTTTTTAAACACATCCAGGGATGGTGACTCCACCACCTCCCCAGGCAAACCATTCCAGTACTTAACCACTCTTTCTGTGAAAAACTTTTTCCTAATATCCAGCCTATATTTCCCTTGACGCAGCTTGAGACTGTGTCCTCTTGTTCTGTCCGTTGCTGCCTGGAGGAAGAGACCATCACCCACCTGAGCACAGCCACCCTTCAGGAAGTTATAGAGAGTGATAAGGTCACCCGTGAGTCTCCTTTTCTCCAGGCTAAACAACCCCAGCTCCCTCAGT
>VXBB01000543.1:5372-18617 GCA_013399915.1 Illadopsis cleaveri | reverse complement strand
ATCCGGAACCTCACCAGTGAGCCAGGACTGATTGTAGATGATGGAGAGCGGCTTTGCAAGCTCATCTGCCAGCTCTCTCATCACCCTGGGATGGATCCCATCTGGTCCCATAGATTTATGAATATCCAAACATTTCAGCAGTTCTCTGACTGCCTCCTCTTGGATAAAAAGAAAGATATGTTAAGTATTGGAATAGGCTGCCCAGAGAAGCAGTGGAGTCACCATCCCTGGAAGCGCTCAAAAAATGACAGGAAGTGGCACTTTGTGGTATGGTTTAGTGGGCATGGTGATATTAGATCTAATGTTGGACTTGATCTTGCAGGTCTTTTTCAACCTTAATGACTGTGTGATCTATGACTATATGACTACAAAGGGCATTTAGACACTCAAGTCACTTGTAGACATCTACAGTTACCCAAAAGGTAAACATCTCACTTCTCTCCCAAGCCTCACAACCTTCACTGACAGATAGGTGAATATTCCAGACTAGCTTAGTGATGAATGAAATTACCCTTAAAAAAAAATGGAAATGGTCTTAAAATAGGAGACAATTTTATTGGGACAAGAATAATATTCTGCACTTGGACAGCCCTTGAAGGATATTAGGCTAAGGAACAATTCTAAGAAAAAAAAATGATAAACTGAAGATTAATCAACAGTGTTAATTGGTTATAAAAACCAAAACAGTCATAATATGATGGGATGCACAGCTGACAAGGCTTATGAAGGAATCCTTCATTCTCTTTGTCACATCTAGGAATGCATGAGGAAAGATGGAAAATAAAAGTAAAGCTACAAGAATGGCTGGAGGTCAAGAAAAATAAGTTATCTTCAATCATTTTCAAAACAAGATCCAGAAAAGGTAGCAGTAGTCTTAACTTGCAGCAAAAGAGACTCACGTTGCAGATCAGGCTTCTATTTGCACATGTCAAAAAGGACAGTTTTCTAAAATTAAATACTGGATTTAACTACCTTGAGAGGTTCTGCAATCTCCATCCTTTGAGGTCTTGGAAAGCAGGTTAGTCAAATACCTGTTACAGAGAACATAGAATATCTAATGTGATTGGATCAGAAGGAAGGAGTAGATGACCTCATATCTGCTCTAGCACTGCTTTCTGTAATTCTGTGATAACAAGTCACTTTAGAGATTTGTCTTTGACTACAACACTGTCATATCCAGGATTAGAACACTCTATCTTTTCTCATTCTTTTAAATAACCCCAGCCAGTAATATTGGCCTAGTCTTCAGATTAAAAAAATAATAATAAAATCTCTTTTAAAGAGCCACATAAGCAGGTAATAAAATCATACGACAGTTTGGATTGGAAGTGATCTCCAAAGACCATGTAGTCCAATCACCCTGTCACGAGCAGGAGCTTCTTTTACTAGATCAGGCTGCTCAAAGGCCCATGCAACATGACCTTGAACATTTCAAATGATGGTGCATTCACAGCTTCTCAAGGAAACCTGTGCCAATATCTCACCACTTTAATAAAAAATTTATTCTTTATGTCTAATTCAACCTTTCCTCTATCAGTTTAAAACCACTGCCCCTTTTCCTTGTCACTACAGTCTCTCTGTGTTTCTTAGAAGTTCTCTTTCTATACTGAAAGGCCATGATAAGGTCTATCCAGAGCCTTCTCTTCTCCAGACTGAACAACCCCAACTCTCTCAGTCGTTCCTCATAGCAGAGGTTTTCCAACCCTCTGATCTTTTTTGTGACCTCCCTCTGGACCCACTCTAACAGGTCTTGTCCTATACTGGGGAGTGCAGAACTGGTTGGTTACTGCCAGCACCCTCCTTTTTACCACTTTAAAAATAGGCAAAATGTCCCTTTTTCCAGTCACCAGTGACTTCACAGGATCACCGTTAACTTTTCAAGAATGATGGAAAGCAGTTTGGCAACTACATCAGTCAATTTCCTCAGGACTCTGGGATGCACCTCATCAGGTCCCACAAGCTCGTGTTCAGGTTCCTCAGGTGGTTAGGAACCCACTCTTCTCTTACAGTGAAAGAGACTTTGCTACCCCAGTCCCTGTCTTGAAGTTCAGGGTTTTGAGAGACATGGGAAGGAACATTATCATTGGACATTGAGCCAAAAAAAGCAGAGGAGTAACTGAACCTTCTCCATGTCTTCTGTCACTAGTCTTCCTATTTATCGGGGCAGGGGTTGGTGGTGTAACCCTTGCAAATTTAAAGAAGTGTGTAATTACGTTATTGTTGAATCTTTAAATACAAACTGAGCAATTTCATCATTGTTATGTCTAAAAAATCACATTCACATTTACAGCCACATCAGTTACATAGCACAATAAACATATTATGTAGCAGATACAAAACTGAGCATGCAATGTCATGTAGTCCTTTTGTACCTTTTTAAGTTCCCTGTAAAATCCCTGAAACAAAGACACCAAATAAAACTCTGAAGACTCTGTCATATATAAACACCACTTTCATTTTCTTCAGCAACTTTCCTGCAGGATAATGTTATCACAGACCCAGAAATACAACCTCACTCTCTGAGCTTTTTGAAACAGATGGGTTGGGGGATCACCATGAAAACTGTAATTTCATAATCTTCTAACATAACTGTCAAAACCCTGTGCCTTCTCAGAAACACGCTGTCCATTTGCACTGAGTTAAAGTAATTTTCTGGCATTATATTTTAAAGGCCCTATCTCCAGGGCTGAAAAATTACTTTGTCATTTGTTCTAGATGGTGCAAGCTTACACCCACCACTTCTGTGAGGTCCTATGGCAATAATACAGTGCCTTCCAACTAAGCGATGTTTGGGAGGAAAAGTATGAATGTGGCAATTAGCATTTTAAAGCCAAGTGTTCTTTTACATTTGTGGCTTCACCTGCCTGTGCTTCTTCATTCCTGAAACTAATTATCATGTTACTGTTATCTGTTTCTTAGGAGTTTCCACCAAATTTTAGAATTGAATTTCCCAGTTCTGTTTCAGGATGGATATTTTTATTTGCATCACTGAACACTGGGAGAAATTCACACATAAATGGTGTCTCATGCTCTGCATACCACTGTAAATGTATTCGTAAAATGTCTCTTCTCTGTGCCTTGGCAAAACCACCTTAAAAACTGCTGTTCAGCATTTTGGTCATTTATATACCAAGCTTAAAAAAGTAGAAAACATGCTACCAACTTTTAATATTGTGACCCTATATATTAAAAAGGTCATCAGCTCTATCAGTTTACAATAAAATTCCCATGCCATTATTTTGCTTCTGTAACCCCTCAAGCAGCAATTTAGAAGCCAGTGGCTCTGGGACTGTCCTCTAGAACTCCACCAGTGACACTTGCCACCCAGATCCACAGATACTGTAGCACTGAGAATTTATCTCTGTCAGCAGATCAATGACATGCTCAGGATTTGACTAGACAAGGCGCTTTGAGAAAACTAATCTGCATCAAACAAAATGAACTGCACACTGGATTTAAACTATAAGTATCTCCACAGGTGTTTATTATTATTCAGTAAATCTGCATTAGAAATCTATTGAGATTAACTTCCATATCTCACAGAAAACACAGTGGTGGTTTCTTAACAGGAACTCCCTAATGTGAGCCATAAAGCCATCCTCTTTCTTAAGACTTTTTCTAGACCTGCAGTTCTTAACCAGACAACAAGAGGAATAATGGCAGCTATGTCAGAAGTGATCTATCAAGCTGACTAGAAGTATTTGGTATTATAATCGAATCATTTAGATATTCTATATTTAAATAGTGCCCTGCTGCTATCAAGCTTTCCTAAAATTCAGACTAATGGCACATTCTGAATGTGGAGGTATTGACCCTCTTGTCATAAGAATTGAGAGAACCAAAGTGATTTATTATGCACCTGACACAAACAAAACAACAACAACAAAAAAACCCCCCACATAACTAAACATTAGACAGATCAAATATATATGTCTACATATTACCTGTCAGATCATGCTCTGCACAATTGGGTATTTATGGGTGCATCTCCTCTATAAAGTAGACTAGATGAGTTATATATTTAAAGTACCTACTTCCCTCTACTGACTGTAAAGAAGTGTAATGTGACATGGTATACAATGTATACCTCTAAACTACATTAATGTGTATCAAGGTTTCCCGAATATTTGTTTCATCTTGGCATGCCCTGCTAATGATGCTCAAGTTAATGACTGCAGGTTTCAGATCTCTGGCTGCAAGCTGTATCTCCCCTTCTCCTCTGCAGGTGATCTTCCATGCATTTTCATCTTATATCTGAATGAAAGTCATATTTCAATGTTGGTGGGGTTTTTTGGTGGGTTGCAATGATACAACTATTTTGCTACAAATAGCATCTGAATGTTATTTGGTTCGAGCACTGGTGTTTTAAGACACCCTGCTCACCTGTAGAAAAGACAGATGGAAAATGCTCAAGAGCATTGTCTCACATCAGATTGCTCTGGCAGTCCTGCTGCTGAGACTGTGACACCACAGTAACGCTGGCAGAGGTTCTTCAGCCTGTGAGCCCCACTTCTCCAGTCTGATTTCAGGCAGGTTGGTGCACCCCCTCAATGGCCTGGCCTTCACTTGAGGTCACAGTTTGGGAACTGGTGCTCCAGGTCTCATAAAGGCTTGAATTAAACATATATGGCATTTTCTGGATAAGACTAGGTGGAATCTAGTTTCTTTCTGTGGCACGATAACAGATGGGAGAAGCAGGAGGTGTCATATCTTGACTGTTTTTGACACTGACATGTATTAATCTTCTACCTCAGACACAGAAACAAGGTTAGAGGAAACTGATATAGGACGAGTAAAAACTGGCTGGGAAATCATTCACTAGAAGCATTTATCAGTCACTAGTTATTGAAATTGAAGCATATATAGAGTGGAGTTCCTCAGGAATCCATGCTAAATTTGGGACTTCTCAGTATTTCCATTAACAACCTGAATGAAGGAAGATAAGATATGCTTATTCATTACTGCAGATAATCCCATAGAGACCACCAGCTCCATGGAAAATACAACTGAAATTCAGATTATCTTGACAAGCTGGAGAAATAGTCTTAAAAATAGGTGGCAAAGTTATCTAAGGACATACGTAAAGTCTTGCACTTTCACACTACACAAATAAAGGCTAGGCAAGAAGTGGTAAGACAGCAGCCCCATAGAAAAGGGCTAGGGGAGAACAGCCAGAGTTTAATCAACAGTGCTGCTGCAATAAAAAAAGTAAAATAAAATAAAATAAAATAAAGAGTAAACCCCACAGTGGGATAGTAAGAGTAAGGAGTAAGATAGCCTTGGGAGACTTGAATTGTAGCAAGTTCCTATATGGAATACCAAGTCTGATTTAAGATACAGCAACAGAGAAATTGGACAGAGTTCAGAAAAGAGAAAGAAGAATTGTGAGAGGTAAAAAAAACAATAGCTCACCAGTGAAGAAAATGCAAAAGGACTGGCATGGTTTAGTCCACAGATGACTACAGAAGATGCACCAAGAAAACACTCCCAGCATGGGAGGTGGTTAAACACTGGCATAGATTGCATGAGGAGTATGTGAAATCTCCATCTATGGATATCTTTAGGAACAAGCTAGACAAATGGAAAAGACAAAGGGTAGCAGATCATCAGGGCATAGGGAGAGGTTCAACGATCTCTGGGGGCCCTTTTACTTCTATTTTCTAGGATGCAGTCATTCTGCATCTTCTAAACTTTTTGTTGTGAGCAGTTGTGTTGAGAGTAATTGTGCAAAGATCAGCATTTCTCCTTCAGCATCCTTGGAGCTGAATGAACCTGAGCTTTTTACTTGTTATAAATTCAGTAAGTCCGCTACTACTCAGAGTTCACTGCACTAAAGCTAAGGCAGTTAGACAGCCTGCTTTTATAATGCTCTCAGTGAATAAATTTGCACAGCTGCTACCTACAGTCTACATTATTGCTCAGCACCACTTTGTTAATTTGGAATCCAGATCTGGTGACTGATTTAGGAAAACAGTTCAGCTAATCCCTAGTGAATAGAAATCCTCAGCCTAAGATTGTACGGCTCACCAGATTCCCACACGTGCAAAAGCAGCAGCTGCCTTGCAAAGGGAAGTTAAAATATCAAGCACAAACTTTAGGGGGTTTTCATATGACATGCTTATTTTCCTTCCTCAGAGACCTAGGGCTCCAAAAGGAAGGAGTAGAGACAATCACAAACTTTCCCAGTAGATGACTTTCACAGTAAGGTGGAAAGTGCATGTATGTGTTCTAGAGAGCTCTGTGAGGGCAATGATCCTGGCAGGACAACATTCAGGACTAGTGTTAAAAAAAATAAATTCTTCTAATTAGCCTTGTCTTGTTTCTTCAATCAGCCAATACAATTAGTGTGCATAGCCATGTGATATCAATAATCCATATATTTTAAACTATGTAATAGCCTTCTGCATGATAAAACACATTCAGGCAGAGTACTGTGAATTACAGTTCCTTGGTGAGAGTTTCTGGGCTAGAATTCATTGTTATGGGAAGGCTCCTGTGCATCCTTCATGCCTGATAGGAATCCCTTGACTGATCCACAATCGGTTGAGCTTCGGGAGACCACATAAGACCCATTACTTCACTCAAATTCGGCATGAGGTAGGCAAGCAGCTGGGATGTGGAGATAGGGCAATCAGTCAGACATATGTTATGTACCATACCTGTTCCTGCAGTAGCCATCCCAGTTTAGAAATAAACAAAAACAAAAACAAAAACAAAAACAAAAACAAACAAAAAACCTATTTTAATTACAAAAATGAAATTTTTTTTCTTCCTAGAAATAATTGTTATAAAGACATAATAACTGCTCTCAGATAAGTCTCTCTGAGTGGCACTGCACTATTGAATGGTTCTACTGCAGCTGGAACTAGCTTCTATTAAGCACAAAACTTCCATCTGCCCATATTCAGGAGAATACTCCCCTAACTATGATTCTCTCTATTCTCATATTTATAATACAAGCTTTGAGAACATTATGTAAGTTGTCTAACTATATATTGATTTATATATGCCCCTGAATATCTCAAGCACATGCCTCCCTTTTCTCATTCTTGTTGTGCTCTTGCACTGATTATTTTTTTCATTTTATCCCCATACTTTCTTCCACTGTTTCTAAGATTTCTCTTTTTTCCTTCCAAATTAAGATGTATGGAATTAACCTTAGAAGCTCCATTTCAATAGACTTACGCTTCTCTCCTGTTCTCAAGAGCAAAGAGATTTACAGATGAAATACTCTCACCTCCTGCCAATTATAAAATGGAGCTCAGTTCTCTAACAGTGCACTGCAGGCCACTAGAGCAGCAGAGCTGAAATCTGTTCATTAGAAGTAGAATTATTTTCTACTAGGGTAGGGTTTCTAGTAGGGTTATTTTCTAGCAAGTGTACATTTACAGGTGCAATGAGAGACTGCTGATGTAATGCCTAAGAAAAAAAATGAGGCTCAGAATCTAAAGCTATTCAGATACCTCCTACTGCTCAGAAAGAAATATTTAAATAGGAGTCAGATGCCCAATGCCCCCAGATGACCTCTAGGGTTCCAGGCCTATGGTCCCATCTGAGCTACCCAAGCACTAAACAATTCAAGATGCTCTCAGGTGAATAAGAGTCTCATGTGGAAAACTTTGCTAAAGTTTCTGAACTAAATATACTTCTGGGAAGTGAACTAGATGTTGCTGGTCTGTTTTCTGAGATCTGTATTACAGATAGCCAATATGTACCAGAAATGGTTGTGCGTAAACCATGTGTTGACTGTGTTAACTCACAGTTTCTGTAGTGTCACACATTGCTGAGTCACTCACTTGACCTGTTTAAAAAAAAAAAAGAGAAGAAAAAAAAAAGCCAAGCTATATTTACTAAAATTATGTAACTAGCTTTTGATTAGCAAATACTTTCTGAGTATCATTTTAGACTGACAAGATTTCTTCTTTTTGATATAACATTTTAAAATTTTTACCTTTAGCTAGATGCTAACGTATCAGATCAGGGGATCTGGCCTCTAAGATAGGATACACACTTCCAAATCAAGTGCTTCAATTTTCTGCAAAACACACGAGAAAATCTGGACTCTCAGAAGAGTGATAAATACACAGTTGCACATTAAACCATGTAGAGTCAGGTAATACAACAGGCCAGACATGTGAAGCTGCTGAAATCTCACTTCTCTCTGGAGTTTGCATACCTTGAAGCAAAAATTCAAAACTAGTTTGAATTCTAGACCAGCACCTAGCATCGTCCGGAAGCACTGAGCATTGCTAGTATGAGTGAGCACTTCAGCAGGAGCAGTGCTATTACATTTGTACATTGCAAATCTCCAAAGCCACAAGCACACACATTTCATTACCCAAATACTTTCATGTCTACTTATGCAGGTATACATTAGAGATACTGAAAGTTTCTCCATGCATTAGTCATTTAATACACTAATCATTTTGGTTAATCTTCCTTCAGTTCACTCTAGAACACTTAGTAATTTATGACTGAGAAGTAATATTAATTAATACATTAAAAGGAGGAAATACACATTCAGATGTATGCAGAGAAATTTTTTTTCTCTGTTTACTCTTAATTTACATCTTGATGAGTCAAATCCCCACTGTTACACTGCCAAGTCAAATAACATTTCATCATCAATTAAAATTGTCCCACGGGATTGTAGAACGTAAACTTTAATGAATTTGGTCCGCTATATTATTATGGCCAAAGGAAAAATCTGCATTTTAAATCTCTAAGCAAAAGTAATGAAGAAGACATCTTTTCAGAGCCACTGGCTTTTGAAAGGGCGAATCATTTGCAATTTCGATAGAGGAGTATTGGTGGAACAGCTCCACCGAGCTGGAGAGGGAACGGCTGGCGGTGCCGCCCCGGGTGACCCGCATGGGCGGCCCGGCGGCGGGGGCGGAGCAGGCGGCGGCCCGGGGTCTCCAAGGGAGGAGGCGAAAGAAAAATCGAACGAGGGGGGAACAACAAGGTATATTGGTGCAGCTGAACAGAAGCCAGAAGGGACTGCTGTTATCAACAACATTTAGGAGCTTTGAGCTGACCATGCAGTTTTACAGGGAAGGGATGCGGGACGCAGACTTTTTGAACGCCGCATCTCGGCAGCCCTGTGTTACTGGAGAGCCCGAGGGGAGGCGGCGACCAGCTGGAACGAGCCCTGGGCGAGCTGAGCGGAGAGCCCGGGGCCGGCTCTGCAGGCCAGCTCTTCCCAGCACGGACCCTTGGCCGCGGTCGCAGTGAGGCCGAGCCGGGCCGGGAAGGGCCGAGCCGCTGGTGTCCCGGGGCGGTCTCCGCTGCGAGCGGCAGAAACCGAGGCCGAGGCTCAGCCCCTCCGCGGCCCGGCCCCGGTGTGGCGGCGGCAGCACCGGCAGCTCCCTCCTCCTGGCATGTCCTGCCCGCTCGGCCTCGGCGCGACCCGGCGCTGCCCTCTCGCAGCACGGACTGACTGCTCAGGCCGTCCTAGCACCGTCACAAGAGGCACCAGCACCGTCCTAACTGTTCCAGCACTATTCCAGCCCTGTCCCAGTCTGTACCAGGACTGTTCCAAGGCAATTCCAGACTATACCAGCACTGTCCCAGATGTTTCAGCACTGTCTCGAACGCTGCCTGGGCAGTTCCAGTCTAACCCAGCTCTGTGCCAGCACCGTTCCAGGATGTCCCAGCACGACCGCAACTGCTCCAATACTGTACCCTACCCTGTCCTAGCATCGCCCCAGCTGTCCCAGCACTGCCCGACCATAGTCACAGACTGTCCCACCGCTGTGCCAGACTTTCCCAGTGAACTGCCATGAACAGTCCCAACACAGTGCCAGAACTGTGCCGGCACTGCCACAGCTCCTCCGCGGGTACCCATCCCACCTGTCCCTCGGGGTGCCCTGGGGCGAAACTCGTCCCCCGTGTACCGGGCCAGGCGGCACGAAACGGAGGGACTTAGCGAGTGCAGCCCTCGGTGACAGTCCCAGGGCCACGGGAAGCGTTAATCGTGCCCCGGGATAGCACATGGCCACTGTTAGAGAGACAAGCACGGGAAAAGGAGCCGGGGGCTCTGCAGACGGGACCCACGAGCTGCTTTGCAGTGGTGTTTGCAGTTACTGTGCTCAGGGAAAGATCAGCAACGCTTCAGTTCCCCAGGAAAGTCCGAGCACGGACAAACCCGCAGCTCGGGGTGTCAAGTTTGCAGAAAATGGCCGAAGATACTTTTTTTCTTTTCGGNGGTAGGTAGGTAGGTAAGGGGAAAGAAAACAACAAACCACTAATCGTTTGGAAGTAGATACAGAACCACTGTCCCCGGCCGGAGCGCGCAGGGTAGGTGGCAGCGGGTGGCGGGGGTGGCCGTAAGCTATCCCTCTGTCCTGCACAGGCCAGCCAAAGGGGGAAAGGGGGGAGCAGGGAAAATGAATCCCGCTCGAAGGGAGACCCCGCTGCCCCGGTTGGAAACCTATGGGAAATGGACAAGGCGCCCCGTAACATGGATGGCAGGACAGGCGGTGATAAAGGATTCCCCCNACCGTTCCAGGATGTCCCAGCACGACCGCAACTGCTCCAATACTGTACCCTACCCTGTCCTAGCATCGCCCCAGCTGTCCCAGCACTGCCCGACCATAGTCACAGACTGTCCCACCGCTGTGCCAGACTTTCCCAGTGAACTGCCATGAACAGTCCCAACACAGTGCCAGAACTGTGCCGGCACTGCCACAGCTCCTCCGCGGGTACCCATCCCACCTGTCCCTCGGGGTGCCCTGGGGCGAAACTCGTCCCCCGTGTACCGGGCCAGGCGGCACGAAACGGAGGGACTTAGCGAGTGCAGCCCTCGGTGACAGTCCCAGGGCCACGGGAAGCGCTAATCGTGCCCCGGGATAGCACATGGCCACTGTTAGAGAGACAAGCACGGGAAAAGGAGCCGGGGGCTCTGCAGACGGGACCCACGAGCTGCTTTGCAGTGGTGTTTGCAGTTACTGTGCTCAGGGAAAGATCAGCAACGCTTCAGTTCCCCAGGAAAGTCCGAGCACGGACAAACCCGCAGCTCGGGGTGTCAAGTTTGCAGAAAATGGCCGAAGATACTTTTTTTCTTTTCGGTTTTTTTCTTTTTTTTCTCTTTGCGTTTTCTTCCCGGAAATAAAAACAATAAGCTGAACGCGGGAGATAAACGACTGGTGGTAAATACTGACCAGCAGTAGCAGCAGCAGCTGGAGCCGGATCACCGGCACAACCAGCGTGTTAACGGCAGCGTTCAGAGGAGAGCAGGAGAAAAGTGAGATCTCCGGGCTGCCGCAGCTGCCTGCACGCCCACTGCCTTCAATGGGTCGAGTGTCTGCGAGAAAAGAGGCAGGTACANAAAAGTCTAAAACTCCCCCAAGTACACACGTTTCAGTTTCAGCACAGCGGTATGGAAATGACTGTCATTCTCTACCAGGTCCCGAAGGTTTTTGAGGAGTCAAAAGTTACGTTTCGAAGCGGTGTCATTGTCATTTCTGTCTTTACATATTTCCAACACGCCGTAAAGTTTCCATCCAAGCAATTTGAACATTTTACAGTAGGCACTCTTTTTTTTCCCGGAAGCCAAAACCAGCCTGGAAAGCAGATCTGCAGCAGGCAGGCAGCTGCTCTTCGCCTCGCTTCGCCTGACCAAGAGGTGATGGTAAGGATGGCTACACTGCCAGGACCGTCCCCCGCCCCGGCCCCTGGCTGCACCACCGTCTCACTGGGAACTGCCCCGGGACCAGAATCGGGTCCCTCAGCAGCTCGGCGTCTTCCCCGAACGAGTAAATAACCCAGAAGCAGCAGCTAACTCAACTCCAAAAGGTCAAGTTTGAGGGCGGGGTCGGGGGGGAGAACCCTAAACAATTGTTGTTTTTTGGATTTTTTTTTTTTTTTAATAGCGACATTCCAGCTTTTCCCGACCCTCTGAACTTTTTTTGCTTACTTGCACCGTTTGACCTTCTGCTAAAAAGAAGTGATCCTTCGCTTTTTTCTACATGTTAAATAACTCCTGATGCGCCAGCAGAAACAAAAGTACCACCAGACACCTAAGGTGTCGAGTATTTGCATTTGGTATTTTTACGACGAGATTTTAAATCACATAATTTAATTACGCCAAAAAGGAAGATAACATAGTCGTCTGTAGAGCTCAAATACTGAACTTACACCCAAGTCTGTGCAAAGTTTGACAAGAGACGAAACCCCGCCTCAATGCCACTGGGGCGGGAGAGGAACTGAGGACATAGAAAAATATGGGCTTGGGGACATCTCTGCAGAAAAGAGTGTTCGAAAATGGGACGCTAAGAAAGCTGACATCGAGGGGATGAGCAGGATGCTGAGCCTGGCATGAAAGCGAGCCATTATTTTAATATTTTGTTATCATCGGAGAAATCTTTGGACTGGGGAACGAAAAGGAGCGAGAAACTTGACGTTTGCGGAAGGGAGAAATGATGTCCCCATGCCCATGGTCCCGCTGTCCGGCAGCCCCTCTCCGGCCAGAGGCGGTTAGGCTGCCATGGGGGACATTTATGAAGTTACACTCCCTGCTCCTGGCCACAGTTCTGAAATCATGGAAGTTTAAAAAAAAATAAATAAAATAAATAAATAAAAAGGAAAAAGAAAAAAAAAATCCAAAGGAAAAGGCAAGTGCTCGCTGGGACACTGGTCGACCAAACCCAGGTTATAGCATTTCTTTTGCTAAGCGCTGTCATTATTTACTGTCCCACCAACCAGTCGTGACGAGAACGTGTTACAGACCCCAATAATTTACAAAGACCAAAGACACTTTCTAGCTACGCTAGGAAAGAAAAAGAAGAAAGGAGGGGGGAGAAAAAACCCCAACAAAACCAGCAAACCTCGACTCAATTGAAAATAACGATTTTGTTCTTGGACGGCTACCAGGTTTTTGCTCTTACCGTCCCGGGACTTTGATTTAGCCTCAGTAACATCCTGAAAGGCTGCAGTCACTTTGCATACATTGCATCGTACCTTTTCGGTCCCGCAATAGAGAGCAGTACCGAGCTGACGGCAGGCTCTCCATAAAGATACTTTTCTCGGTAAAAGAAACGTGATGAGCCGCACGGGGTTAAATTAAATCTCGCAGAGACCCAGTTTGTATAGACAAAAATCGCCCAGTCTTTAACAACCTGGTCACACACGCTGGACATTGACAACGGTGTCTGAAAAATGATTACGAAATTACGCGGGTCTAGACACACCCCCCCCCAAAAAAAAAATTAGAAAAAAAAAAAAAGAAAGACACCCCAAACCCAT
>VXBB01000454.1:12965-29428 GCA_013399915.1 Illadopsis cleaveri | reverse complement strand
GCTTTTGGTTATATATTGCAACCCAAAACAAGTCATCATAATGACATTTTATATAATGAACTGAGAAACCTGATAATTTTAACAGCTGCAATTTTATTCAATTTATTTTATAACATTTAAGAAATCCTTTTAATATCATCATAAGCATTGATTTGATATAGACTGGGGTTATAACTGGAGTTATTTCAGACTCAGAGTTTGCATAATAGCTGCACTCCATACAGCACTTCATTCCATAACTACTTTCAGTAAAATCACATGCTTTAGAGGAAGTTTGTCCTATCAATCTAATGCCTTCACTATTGCAGCTGCAGGTGTAGAGCTTCCGAACTAAAATGGCTATATTGACAGTAAATCTGGAGAAAAATGTAGAATACAGTCTAGAACATCAAGGCCATCTTTGATAATTTAGAAATGCCTTAGTATGAGTCTGGACTTCATATTTCAAGGGAATTATTTATAATAGACATAGTTGTTTTTATTTTCTTTCTTCTATTCTCTCTTTTAATTTGTGCACAGTTTCTTTATGAGTCTCTATCAGATCAGAGAAGCTCTTTGATCTCCAGAATTTACAGACTATGCACCTGGTGTTTGCTGATCAAGTTCTGGAAGTGACAATAAACTGGAAAACATAAGGCTTAATTTTGTTTCTGTATCCTTTCTTTGAGGAGGGGGAAGGAAGTGATGAGGGGTTTTACAAAGTTTTGAGCAATTAGTTGAATTTGAATGTTGAATTCTAAATTACTGTAGGATTTGTCTTACTTGTCACATCCTAGAATGATTCTTGAAAATTTTCAGTCTTATGGGTTGTTAAAGTTTGTTGCATTTGTTGGCTATTTTTTTTTTCCTTTTTTTCTTTCCAGCAGAATTACTTTTGAAAAATTTCTTTCTCTCCTTACATCTAATAATAAAAGTGTTTTGGAAGTGGACAATGAACTTCTTCACCTATCCAAAATCTTGCAAATTTGCTAACAGGTTTGCTATTTCCTTTCAGCTCTTCAGCTGACTGTAATTTAGTAATAACCTTAAAATCCCTGTGAAGTGAGTGGTCACTTCCTACAAAAGGATAGAAATCAGCTGCCACTTCTTACATGACCCTATAGGCTTCAGAACAGGGCTCTGCTATTCCCCAAAACACTGGTTAATTGCGAGGTTAGGGAAAATGAAAACAGTAAAAAGCTATGTGAGAAAGAAAGAATATACTCGATTCCTTTTCTTTTCATTCTTTTCTTCTGTTGTGTGTCATCCTTTTACTCTCTCTCTCTGTCCCCTTTTCTAAAGTGAAAAATGTATTACTGTGATCAGAGAACTTCAGTTATATAGTACTTCAAAAATATTTTAATTCTACAGTTGAGTAAAGTTTTAGTAAAGAGGCTCTGATGTTTGGTGTTATGAATTCCCCTCATGAGTATCATGTAAAGCTGTGGAATCTTCTAGAAACCAGCATTCTAATCCATAAGATAAATATTTTTTAGTTCTGTAAGCAATACTGTGAATGAGAACATATGGCTGAAACAAATGGTAATAATACTCTTTTTTCACCAGGTCATATCAGCATGAAATACGTGTTCTGTCATTTATAACAATAAAGGGATTTGTTTTATTAAGGAGTTGTTTATTCATACACGCTATGCAGCTGCTAATGTCAGTTTATCATAGTGATCTTGTTTTGTTCATAATGTGACAGCTGGAGGTTTGCTCTCCATGGGCTTTGCAGAGGTCAAAAGAAGACTTTCTTTTAATTTGAAAGGCTGTATTCCTTAAAACAAGCTTGACATCTTTCAGAACATGGTCTACTTTGCTAATACCAGACTATTCTACAAAGATATATATTTCAGATGAGGTTTTATATATATATATATATGAATCTTTATAGGTAGTGCTAAAGATAGATATTCTTTTCCATTTTCTGTTCTGGACAGAAACAGAAAATGTTTCTTGTGGACCCTTAATCCTTGACAAACACAATTTAGAGTTTGGAGTTTATTTTGATGACTTATTAGAGTGGTAAAGTGAAGCTGTAGGATCAATTAATTACCTTACTAAGACACTTCATTTGTATTTTTTATACTTTTTTTTTCTTATAGATCTGAACTGTAATTGACTGAAATTCAGAAAATATTAAAATTTTTCTATTTCTTTCAGAAAAGATCCAGTCTGGCGGAATGACTATGTGTGATGCCAGTTCCTTTCAAAACTGGAGATGAAATAAAGGGGTGAAGGATCTATCTAGCTAAAATAGGAGGTGAATATGAATAAATTTTATTATCCAGATTTCTTTGATAAGAATTTCTGAATGCTTGTGTGTATATGCAAAGTAAACTTTATTATTTTTAGAGGTTTCTTGCAAATGAGAGAAACTTTAAGTTTTGTTTAGGAAGCAGATGGAAAACTGTTTGGTTTTTTTTTTTTACTTCTCACATTTAGGAAGATCAGGGTTACACATTTTTCCTTTTTATTTTGCCTTAAGGGCAGAAAGAACTGGAATGACCTGTATCATAGTTTTGTTCCACCCATATGGAAGAAAACATATAGGCTGAAGGTGCTCATTTGAATGTAACCTATAATATCAGTGGAGAAAAGAGTGAATTTCCCATTCAGTTATTAAGAAAAGGTTGTTTTACTCCAGTTAGAAGCTGATAGGATCAGTTGTTTGCATGAAATTAAAATTTATACCTATTTGAAAACTGTACATGGAGCATGTTTAAGTCTGTATGAACTGTTTTTGAGATGAACTTTGGTATAGACTTGATAGAATTTTCACAGAATTACGGCAACACAGGAAAAAAGAAGAAGCTTTTCTATTGTGTAAACATCTATCCTCTTCTCTCTCTTCTTAAACTTCGTTTATTCAGCCCATTGGGGCCAAACTCTTACATACTATAACAGTTTTCAGCATTTTCCATCTCTTCTATTTTGAGTTATTTGATTCTGTTGAGTTCAGTTGTAAGTCCTGGCAGGAGTTTTAAAGATGACCTTTATATTTAAACTGTTATGAGGAATATGTCCTCAAGGAATTAAACACATGCATTTCAGTGTAACACTTGACTGAGACACTCCTCATCATCTCCTAAAATCTCTATCTTTGTCCCCAGTTTAACTTCTAGAGAGTGAATTAACTTGGTGACCTAATGACTTAGTTTTTTAATAAACATTTAGATACAATGACATAAACCATCAAGACAGGCTTATAGGCAATAAAAAGGTTTCTTGAGATAAAGTTTATATATCAAAAGCAGCTGGTTTTCCAAGACTAACCTTTTTCTAATTATTCCTGTTACTGCAAATCTAGACAGTAAAATAATAGATATGTTATCCTATAAAGTAGAATTAAAATAAAGCTAAAATATCAATGCACTTTAACTTCCAAGAGTAGAGAGTAAAATATTTATTTGTTAAGCTTAATTCATATTTGAAAAACATCATTAAACAATTCAAGTTTGTCTTCCAGCTTTTACAGTGTGAGAAAACGAGCTTATAGTTTCCTGATTGTTATTCTTCATTTAAAGAAATAATCTATTTTTCTACTTGAGACACAAGGTTTGCATGAGGACAAGCATAATTTTGGTTCCAGGCCCACATTTATTCCAAGTATGTGGCTATTATGATGTAAAACACATAGCAATACATAATTTGGATTAACATTTACGGATCCTTCTTAACAATAAACATAACTTATGTTTCCATTATCCACATTTTTTTGATTTTTATATGCATCATTCATTATTCCCTCAATAAAGCAATGAAGGGAACAAACACTTTCTTTCTTGAACACCATTTCATCTGGAATTCTGAGCATACATTTTTTTAACATTGTGTTAAATAGTTTTGTAACAGATGGCTCTAAAACCGATTGAAGAACATGTATTTGGAGTAAAATTGTTCTTCAAAGAATACACAAATGTCATATTTTTTGGAAAAATTAATTTACTATTTTAAAAGAACATACATACATTCATGACAATGATTAATCAAGTTTACATAAGAGTTTTAGTGTAGAAGATCAGTCATGTTTATCAATCTCGTGCTAATAGCATTCCTCAGTATTCCAGCCCCTTTATGTCCCTGCCTTAACTCTTTATTCTGGCAAACCTCTCTCTCATATGGTTTTGTACTCATGAGCGAAAGATTAGTGATGAATCAGACTAAAATACGCTCAAGTTCTGTCCCCCTTTTTCTGATTTTTTTTTCTTAGTAGCTATTCAGTTTTACTTCTTCTTGAGACTCTAATGAACTACAAAAGTTCTGAGATTGCTTTTCTTTATGAAGAAGGGACTTAGCAACTTATCCTTCTGTGTATGAAACACTATTTTGAAATGAGGCATCTCACACTGTGTATGTGTTTCTATATTATAAATTGGCTTTATAGTCAAGAAGTCTCCCATTATATTGTCAGATGTCTATGTGCTCTTGGAAGTCCAAGTTCTGTACATGATTGACTCTGTGTCCATAACAATGTTCTTAGTGAGTTCAACGTTCATAATAGTGTATGTGCACTATTACACATGTGACAATTTAAAAATTTTGTGATACTGAAATATAATGCTGAAAAAACCAATCCGATGTTATTATTCTATTTGCTTGTTGATAGTCTCACATGAACTGGACACACAAAAAAAACCCAGTAAGCTGTTTTCACTGTTTCTTTCATGATGCAACTAATCAATCTCAAATTATTTACCCATGTAAACCGTAATTTTTAAATCGGCCTTTTAACAGATCTGAAAAAATTTTCATCAGTTGTATACTGCCCTCCTTGAATTTAATAGGTTGTTGTTAAAAAAAGAGATCTCACTATCAAAGGCACTGTACCCATAACAACAGGGTATTTCAAAGGAAATCTGTGTCGTCCATCTATGACTCAGTAAAGTAATTTAGTTCTGCTGATTTATAACTAACAGTTCTTAGATCTTTTAACTAGATTCTTTGTAACTTGGGTATATTCCAGTATCATTGAAATACAGCAAAGAGTACCAGTAAGTACTCAGTACTTCTCTTAGGAAATGTCCTCAGGAAATTACTATTAATAATATTTTTATGCTACCAGTCTGAACTATTACTATGCTATTACCTCTCAACTTATTTGAGAAAAATTCCCCTTTTGTTGTGAAAGGAACTGTAAATTGCAGTATCATTAATACATAAAAAAATTAGGTGGAATTTACTGTTTTCAGAAATAGTTCTTTGCCAAGGAAAAATTATTTTGTAAATAACTAGGCAAAACCTAAACGGGTAATCATAACAAACAAATGGAAATAAAAATATGTTTCTAATAGCCATGTCTTCTCAGCACAATTAAAGCAAGAGACAAAACATTGTAAACAACTTTTTTATCTGCCAAAACAAGTTCAGAGCAATTATTTTCTTTTATTACAGAAGACACCACAACTAAAGAGCAGTGCAACTTTGTTGTTCATATTTGCTTTGCATGTTAGAGATGCCCTCAAAACCAAACCACAAAAAAAATCAAGCAATAACCAACAGAGCATAAAACAGCAAACAGCCTTTTAGATTTTGGTATTTAAATAAAGAAGGAAATAATTTTAAACAATTTGGCTTAAAAATGTGTTTTAAAACATTTATTAGTGATTCTGTAGTAGACTAAAACTTGTAGGTATTTTACATTTTAGAACATAAGTACTGAATTTGTTTTGAAATTATATTTAATAGAAGTTTTAATGTCTGAAAGTAAAAACAGAAAAAAATACTTTGAAAGAATAGAAATGTAAAACTTTATGCACCTTTCCAGATAGGTAAGGCAGCAGTTAACCCTGGCAATACTGAGGCAGGTGGGAGAGTTCAAGCAAGTATACTCTGCCTTCAACTAATTTCAGTGTCCCCGTTGTGCATTCCCTACAGCAGGAGCTCAGTACAGAAACAACCCTGGGCACCTGGGCCAGAGGCACATGGGCCCAGTTCCGTTTATTAACGCACTCTCTGCTGCAGCTGCACTGTATCACTAAATAAACAGATGAGGACGAGAAAGAGATGCCAGCCACAACAACAAGAAGAGAAGAAAACAAACAAGAAGTGGCAGATACCCATGAGCAGCTGTAAAATGTTGCGTGTTTTCTCAAGTTACAAAACCATTGGAAAACTGTGCTACAGGGCTGCTTGTACTTATACTCATTTTATGTACAAGAGAGATCTGAATGGGAAGTACCTGGGAAGTATTCAGTGTGGGAATTATTGATTTGCTAGATAGGCAGAGTGTAACTTCAAAGTACTGGTACTTACAAGCATATTCTCTGAAGGCATAATTACTGAATACTCAAGAAATTTACATATTTCTTTTTAGTTTCAATTGTTCAAAGTGAAATAACAAATTAACACAGCATAAGAACACTGGGCTTTGGGCATTGGCTCTGGACAGTGGCCAGGCGGAAAGGGATCTGGAGATACTGATTGACAGCAGCTGAACATGAGCCAGGAATGTGCACAGATGGCCAAGAAGGCCAATGGCATCCTGGCCTGTATCAAGAATAGTGTGACCAGCAGGAGCAAGGCAGGGATCGTCCCCCTTTACCCAGCACTGGTGAGGCTGCATCCCCAGGTTCTGTGTCCCCCAATTTAGGAAGGATGTTGTGATGCTGGAGCATGTCCAGAGAAGGACAACAAGGCTGGTGAACACAAGGGTCTAGAACACAAGTCCTCTGAGGAGTGGCTGAAGGAGCTGGGGGTATTTAACCTGGAGAAAAGGGGGCTCAGGGGTGACCTTATCACTCTCCTCAACTTCCTGAGAAGTGGTCAATCTCTTGTCTCAGGTAACCAGTGACAGGACAAGAGGACACAGCCTTTCCCACTAGCCCTCTGTGCCAGAGCAAGTTTAGGCTGGACTTTAGGAAGAAGTTCTTCAGAGGAAGAGTGACTGGACACTGGAATAGGCTACTCAGGCAGATGGTGGAGTCACTGTCCCTGAAGGTGTTTAAGAAAAGACTAGATGCAGCACTCAGTGCCATGGTCTGGTTGACACAGTGGTGTTGGGTCATAGGATGGACGGGATGATCTCAAAAGTCTTTTAGAACCCAGGTTTTTTTGTGATTCTGTGGATATTAACATATAGTTTAAACATTTTTAAACTTATGAATTTACACACTAATTGTGGTCTATTTATGTTGTCAAATGAAAACAAAATTTTCTGCAGTGCTTTCTGCAAGACAAAAATCACAGTAAAAAGTTTATTGATAATGTCTGTCTGAAAAATAGTGGGTTTTTTTCTTTGTTTATACTCACAGTTTTCAAAACCTGCAGATGCAAATTAAGTTCAGTTGGACATGGTAGGGAAGCATTGCTGGGCAAGGTTTTCTGAATTCCTTAGAATTGCATATTTCTGCACCTGTGTATTTTCAAATAACTGAGATTTCAGCTGTGTGAAAATAGGCACACTTGTGGTAAAAAAAAGAAAGAAAGAAAGAAAAAATCTGGGTTTTTATATGTATAGAATCACTCTAAAAGAGTTGTTGAAATCATGCTATACTATTATGCATATAGTGTCCTAGTAATCCAGAGGCAATGCATATGTTAAAATCACAAGGGAATAGGACTATGGATATCTAACATGAAGCAGTAGATAAAAAATACACAGGAGAAAGCTTAAATGTAGCTCGAGTGTACCCAAAAAAGGCACAGTGGAGTCTCAGAGAAATGTGTGACTCTATATACTAACAGAGTAGCTAACTAAAAAATTTAATACTTTCGCCTCTTTGCTTATGCATTCTCATGAATGCACATGAGAAATCATATCACAGAACTTATATCCAAGTAAATGCATTTTGAAGTAAAATGAAATAATTTATGAAAGTGAGTCTTCTCATCAAATGTCAGCACTGTAACATATTAAAGGAAAGAAAAAAAATCATGAATTTCCTTACATGCAACTTGGGATGGGACAAAATTTCCATTTCTACTACCTCTCCTAGTCATATGAGGTAATACAGTTTTCACAGCAAATTTGAGTGAACTCTCGTCTCTTTTGCCAAGTAGACTTGTGAAACTGCCAAAGGCATAGCTACCACTCCAAAATAAGGTGTTCAGATTTTACCCTGTACCTTGTATTTACAGATTCAGTGCCTGCAGCACACTGTTGTGATCCGTCCATGGGGTCTGTGGATAAGGGTGAAACACATTTGGGGCCCAGATGAATTACTGGGTTGCTCTGCACACCCTTATCTGCTCCTGTAAATCCTGCAATATTTGAAATTGTCTCTGAAGAAATGCTGCTTTTTTGCTACACCAGCTTGTCCACAGCAGGCTTCAGCACTATCAAGCTCTATTAAGTACCCCAGCATAGACACTGAGACCCAATCTGGATTGCTAAATAAGAGAAACCGGGGCCCACATCCTGGCTCCAAAGCCAAGTAGCAAAGTCTGGGTTGAGTACACACATCTCAACCTTTCCTGTCTGCAGCTAGGTCCCCTGAAACAGGACGGTCACTCTAGAGTCCTCCCAGCTGGAATAGTTTCTGGAGTTTGTTATCCCCCAAGTTACATTTGGGAAAGCACAAGCTTGTCTCAGACAAAACAGTGCCAGGGAATGTCCTAATGACAAAACAGTTCAGGCAAGCAAGCAATGGAGAAAACTCACACTCTCTGCGCTAGCACTCACACCCTTCTTTTTGCCTCTGGAATCCTTGAAAGCTTGTGCAGTCGTGGTACAGGACGCACTCAAGGATGACCCTTGTTGAAAGGGCAGGATTTGTTTGCAATGAGTTGATTAAGAGCTGTCTGGACCTTAATCTGAATGATGATCTTGTTAGAAAGAAAAGTGATTTGTGCCTACCGAAATACAGATATATATAATTAAAGAGAATAAAATACTTTCCAGTGGTAAAGCAGATTTGAGTGCATTTCAAAACCTTATATGTCAATTCTAGAAGGAGTTATCTAGCTTAGGTTAGGAATATTTTTCCAGGTAAATCTGATAAAATAGGCCTCAATTCTATTTCTTTAGCAGGTCTGTAACTTCAAATTTGTAGAAAATTTCATTAACATTAATGGGACTATTCACATTTTCAAAATTATGAAGATACTACTCAACATCTTCAGTATATACCTCTCTCTGCTCTCACCATCTTTTGACATTATCAGTTGTACTTTGGTAGCAGGTGCTGTGATATTTAAAAGAGCTAGAAATTTAGACCCACTCAAGATGCTCCCTTTTTCCCCTGCCCCTTTCAATAATGGAGGTGCACTAGGAGAGATTATAAATTGGAATCAAAATTTACTGAAAATCATAATAATCACAACAATTGTAAGAACACAGAGTGTACAAAAGAGAGAGGGCATTTCATCCACCAAAGGGTAGTCACCACTGAATGAACAAGAGTTTTTGTGGCTCAACGCCTGCATCCATCCCCCCTTCACACCCTTCAGTGCAAGAAAACAACGAGGAGCTGCATCAAACAAACCCCTCGGAAGCTAGATCATCCCTGTTGCCTCACGTGCTCTCCATGGATTAATCCATCCATTGGTTTGACTCTGCACAGTGGCCTCCAGCCCTGGGATCACTCCACTCAGCTCTGCTGGGACTTGGGCTCCCGCACACAGCTTGGCCCTGTGCCACTGCCACCCTCTCTCTTCTTTTCCTCAGAGTGGCATCTTGGGTTCTCCATTGCTGCCTTTCAGCACAAAACCACAAAAGCTGTGTGTCAGAGGAACAGGAGAAGGAACCAGCAGAGAGGAGAGGAGAGGGGCTAGGCCTGCCAGGGTGACCCAGGACCTTTTCCTGCAGAGGAAAAGGCAAAAATGGCCAACTTCCCATTTCCAGGCCTGGTTCTTTTGGGAAGCTTGCTTCCCCAGCAATGACATGTGGGGTGCCGAATAGGCAACACTAAATGCTCCCCCCTCTTGTCTCTGTACTGAGGACAGGTCCATATTTGCATTACAGGTTCTTGACACTATATGTCTGGATAGTCAATCTCATAAAAAGAAAAGGAATATTCTTTCATCCAGGCTTGTTAATTTGTATTTCATGTTCAAGATACATTAGCCTTCTCTTCAATTTGGAACATAGGATGTTATCTGAAAGTCATGAGCAAAACTCACAAAATATCAGACCAGATAAGCAGTGAGTGCTGTACAGGTATTTTTGTGGAAATGGAAGGCATCTGTAAATAATTCTGGAGGAGAACAAAAACACAACATGCAACAGACAATTTACAAAGGATAACATTCTGAGCAGGTCTAATTAAATTAACCTTGCTTCAACGAGAGGTATGCTATTGCCATGAACTGGTTTGTAAGCATATGTAAAGAAAAAAAATTACTATCGTTGTAGTTATTGGTGCTGATTTAATTTAAGTGCAAATTGTGGAAAGCAAAGGCACTCCTTTTCAGTCCAAAATCATTGGTTTATACAACATTGAATGGATTTTTACTCTTCTCATTTTGTACACTGAAATCTTCCTCCAAATAATATGCATTGTAGGTATTTCTTTTCTTCATCTTGAGGACTGCTTAAGAGTTTGCAACATTGAAAATATCTCTAGGCACATTTTTAGCCTGGTTTCCTGAGGAAACAAGGCTTAGGCAGTCACGTTGTCTGTGTGTCTGTGTTTCTCCCACTGGTACCCTGGAGTGCCTTGGACAGTTCCAACAAAATTTGACAGACACAGAGTTTTCAAAGATATTCAGCTCTTTCAGCCAGCCTGCACAAAGTATCGCCCTGGGGCCTCATTCAGGCTCCAGAGCTGTTTGTTCGATCCATTAGAGTTGAGTTGTCTGTTTAGCCTCACCCAGCAGCCAAGAAATAGCAACTAGCCAGGCAGTAAGCTCACAGAGAGCGGCTGGTCAGTTGGCACGGCTGCATTCTCACAAAGCCACAGTGCGTGATGCTTCTTGCTGAGCTGACAGGTCAAGAAAAAATTGATAGGGACATGACATGTTGTGGGAAGACTCATGCAGGAATATGGACATAGCTGGACAGAACTGCAATGCACTGAGTTTTTAACCATTCTATAAAATAAACACTAAGAAAAAAGCTCAAAAACCCCAAGAAACCCAATAAAAAAACCTCTAGGATTTTATTTGTCACAGAACTACTTGAGTGATGAAACAAAACACAGGGTTCAAGACTTGCCACCATCCAAATATGGCCACAACACATCTGTTAGGAAGCACCCAGTATCTGAAAGCTACAGAAACAGACATGCACATGCAGAACGCATGTGAGCATGTTTGTGCACATAGATATAGAGATATGCATACTTGCATATGAATGCACTAATCCTTGCATCTTCATAAGCTGATGGACATAGTCCATATAACAACCTTTGAATTCTGTGTCCTTGGTATTTCCAGCACATTTTGGCCTCATGACACCTGGTTGCTACACTACTAGATGCTGGAGCACAGTGTTTGGCCAGTAAGATTGGGGCCAAAACAACCAATTTTAATCAAGTTTACTGATTCAGCTTTTCTAAATAAAAGTCCTGGATAAACTATGTGATTTGTCACTAGCAGGGCTCATATTACATAATTACAATGTAAGCTGCAAATAAGCTTCACAAGAGCACTGGTATCGCAGAAACTTTCTCGTAGTTCTAGAAAGCAGCTTTGTTTCAGAAAAAAAGGCAGAAACTATTTCACAAATTTATTTTATTGCCAAAAATATATTTCAAAATGTGTTCACCATTTGCCTTTGCTCTTTACCATGAACTACTGTCTGTGTTCAGTTAAGAACAAAGCGATTGGAGCCAAATGATTAAGGCAATAATTTCATGTTTTTGTATCATTTAATGAAAAATGTGTATTAAAAATTAATAAAATTGAAGGAAAATTGAAGGAAAAATCTCAAAACCAACATTTGAATGGCACAGCAGAGTGGACAGCAAATGTCCTGTAAGTAACGCCAGCAGGCAGGAAATAACACAGATTAAATTCAAAGCAGCCATTCGTGTCTTCAGTCTCTCCAAGAATGCTAGTATAAATCCAGCTGGCATCTCAGGTAGCTTCTCCAGCCACATCTGCCTGACGCATTTGGCTGTGTGTGATATTTCTTTTTCTTTCTTTTCTTAAGGAATGGTCAAACTGCAGGAAAAGTATAATTCATTTATTTTGAATTTCACAGAATAGATAATTCACCATGTTGCAACTTCTCTCCTCCTCAGGTTTTTCCTGCTGTTGCAATGCTGAACAGGAAGAACTGAACAGCTATGACTGCCATGCTTCATATTATTTAGTGAGACATGGCTGTATTTCCATCACATGTTTGTGGTTTTCCTTTTTCAGAAAGATGCCCAGTCATGAGCTTGAAGACATGCTAATTTCTTGCTGTTGCATCTAAAAAGCCCTGAATCAAAGATAGCAATATATCAGCCAACAAATAGATATTCAGTCTGATTATATAAAGCACTACCTGGTTAGCATCGTGCTAGTCCAAAATGTTTTGCCAAGGTTCGTTTTATACCAAAATTATCTGGCCAGATCTCCTCTTCATTTAATTCTGTTGAATTTTGGCTTAAAATCAGGAAGGATTTGGATAACAGGCTAGGAAAGGATCAGGATCATAGTCTCAAAATGTGAATCAAAATTCTCAAAATCCCCCAAACTGGAAATGGAGTTTTGTTGCAAGCTGTCTTTCTTTGAAACAACAGGACAACATGGGATTATGGAATTGAAATGCTTTGTATTTTGGTTATATGGTTTTTAGCTCATGAGAGTACAAACTATTTTTCTAGTCATCCTGGAAAGTTGTATATAAATTCCCAGTTCAGAGCTGAGTTAGAAGTGTTATGTGAAACCTCAAAATGACAATACTCTATTGCACAAAAGAAAAAAGAAAAAAAAAGAACATTAGAAATAAAAAGTGCATTATTCAATCTATTTCTTGATGCCTGCACAGCATCAAGCAAACAACTAGCTCTCAATAAACAGTAAGAAATAACAAATAAGCACAAGAGAGTACAGCTGAAATAATCCCAAAGAATTAAGGCCAAGTAATTACAGCTTCTTAGACGTGTTGACTATAAAGAAGTGTTTTCTTTGAGGGAACTTGAGGTTAACCATATGGCATACTGACCTAATCTTCAAAGGTACAAGAATGGGAGGCTTTAGATGAAGCATGGCATTGCTATCTAATTCTGTGACATAGAAGAACAATTTGTAGCTCTGTAGATAATTTGGTAGTCTTTATTAATAAAGTAGTTGTGTAAATTAATATTATGGCCAATATTGCAGCATAATGTCTCAGGATATAAAGAGAGGAGTGATAGAGCCAGGAAATCAAGTTGCCTGTGTGGAACAGTGATTCACTGCAGTATGAATCACTTGTGTCTAGAGGCAGAACTGGTCCTATTTGTGTTTTGCATTGTGTCAATATTTCCATGGCAAATTGTTGTTTTCAGGCTTCTCTCCATGGAAAATGGATTTTTAATTAAAACTGGTGCACAAAACACCAGGTTAACAGCATCAGTGTTAATTACTGGAAGTTATAAGTGTTCCCCCATACAAAAGCCATTTGGGTCATTTGTATATATTTTACAAGACAAAATTGACTTTGAAATGAATATTTGAACCATATTTATATTTTGTGAACTTGAGAGTGAAAGATCTCTGAATTTTACAGAAATTTACAAAAATGTCTCTCATTTTTTTAGCTTTTATATTATTGTTCATTCCTTCCACTTCTATTGTTCAAATCCTGACTACTTTGTGTTAGGCATTTTTGTTTGAGGATTTGTTTAATTACAGGTGTAAACCCAGTCGAAATCTGAGAGCCTGATTCTATAGGCAAACAATAGCACACTTTTAACTCCTAGTGTGTTCCTTGTCATAGGACTTATATTTATGCTTTATTTCCTAAATATTTCATAACAGGTAAGATGAAACTTTGGACTGTAAGTATAAATGTTTTTAGTATAAAAATATAAAGGATTTTCATCAAAACTTCATGATCAGAGCAAAATCTTTCCATGTAATGACAGTACATGGATAACTCTAGATTTCCCAAGTGTCATTAGTTTCTATCTGGCATTTGACAGGGATATTTAAAACTTCAGGTGTGGTAAACTCTGACCTCTTCAGCAAAACTATAGAAATGGAGGTGGAAGAGATTTTTTTTTGTCCAGTTTGAAAGATGGATAAAATGGACACTACTATGTAAGCCTGTTACCTGCATATTGAACATCAGTCATATATCCATATAATTTGAAGATTTCCCACCATGAAAATTATTATTTTTTTAAACTCGTTTTCTCCCGATTTTAGTGCTTTAGGCTTTATATGCATGTATTTCACTACCAGACACCTACCTTGAAATAATTAAAGCTGCCTGACACAGCTGGGTTAAGGGAGAGGAATTTAACAAGTGGTCACGAAGATTAAGAGTAGTAAGGCATCATTATACATTCTGTGAAGCATATTTATCCAAAACCAGTCTATCTTGAAAATATCTGAAATGTTCTGGTCTAACTCAACGTGGGGTCATTTGATTTTCTTTGGCACAAAGCAAACCAGCTAGATCAAATTAAAAAGCTTTTGTTAAGAGGAATGTTTGCTTCTGAAGATATCATGGAGATTAGATAGTTCTTGCTTTCTCAGACATAAGAAATTTTCTTTTCATTCATGATTATATCTATTGTTAATGTAAAGAAAATTACCATCTCACAATTATGACAATGTCCAAGGAAATTAATAGCACCACTTAAGTTATCATTAAAGAGTGTTTAGAGAATAGTAAATGTAAGCTCTAACAAGTATTCAAAAAATTTCAAATCAGAAACATAATGCTGTTTAATAAATATTAAGGACAGAAGATGATAATGGTGGTGATGATGATTATTTAAAACCTTCTTAGAAATTTCATCCACTGAGGTCAGTACTAGAACACTCACTGTCTTAATATTAAGAGCTTTAAAGTCCCCCCTACCCCGTCCCTCATTTAAAGTTTTGTTAAATTAAACGGACACCTCAGAAGGATGATGACATGACCTTGGACACCACCTGTTACCCGTGCAGTAATCATCTATCATTTGTATCTTAAGAGTTTCTTCTTTTGCAAAGAGATGTAGATAATATCATGGGTAATAAAGAGTTTTAAAGACCTGAAGTCCAGCTTTTCTTTTTAATAAGGTACAGAGACCATATTATGAAATTGCAGATTTTGCCAAACTTTCTTCTTTTAATTTGAATTCTTGATTTAATGTCAAGAAAAAAAAAACTACTACCACAAGGTATTCAGGTCTAAAATTTAGAAAGAAGATGAAGAGTTTCTTCTAAAAACTTTTTCCTGCATAAAGTAAACATGGTGAAGTTCTACTGTCACTTTTTATTTATATGGAAGAAAACATTTTCCTGGGTCTAAAAGTGGAAAAATTTCTCTGAAGGATCAGTGGATTCATTATCTCTGGCATGGATTATCTGAGTGCATCTGCAGGGGGTGGTTGCTCTGCAAGACTTCAGCAAAATCTCACAAGAGGACACTCTCACTGGGAGCTCCCTCCAACACTTAATTGTCTAATTCGATTATTTCAATCTTGAAGCTGCCAAATGGAATTTTAACTAATGCCTACAGACAGTTTAGCAATAATATTTTCCCCACTGCACTCTGTGGCAAGGCAGGACTGCATGAGCTGTCAGTATGTTTGCAATGTAGTAGGATTTCTTTTGAGTAACTATTTATTTTGGAAGCTTGCTGCCATTAATAGAAAACACCCTCAAAGGTATGGGTTTTTCCCGCCATCCATAGGATTCATGTTGGATTCAGAAATTTGTCTGGAACTTGCATGTGTCTCTGTAGTCAAAGTTAGAAGAGTTTTATATTATATGCATAAAAACATGACTTTTTGAAAGCTATTATAGGTGTCAAAGAGTAGCAGCTGTCTGCTCAGCTGGAAACCAGGTATTCAATAATAGCAGTCCCTGCAATGTGGCTTACTGTGCATAAAAGGATACAGGTGAAAGACAATTCATAATCTCAGCCTAACAGGCTCTTGAATCAGCTAGGGTCTATATAAGACTAAATACCTTATGTTTGTATGCTCCAAGGCGGGGGGGGTGTTTGTTACATAAATGTGCACCTATTAAAAAATTTAGTAATATCTCCACCCTTAGAGATATCCAAAGCCTGTCTGGACACAGCCTTGAAAAATTTGTTCTAGCTACCCCTGTTTTGAGCAGAAGCGTTGGACGAGTTGATCTTCACAGATCATTCCAGCCTCAACCACTCTGTGATCCTCCATAATAACATCTATGTGATAATGTGCAAAGTCCAGTTAAGTTGGATGCCTTTCCTTCCTCAGCCATATTTCAACTGCTAATTAATTTCATTTAGGATGCTTGCAAGAGTTAGCAAATCAAAATTGGTTTAACTCCAGCTTTTTTCCACTTTTTATAGTTTTGAGTAGAGAAGAAAATGAATTAGAAATTGTTTTTCTGCCAAAGAGTTAAAATGCTTTCTTTTTTCCTTTTTACCATTTTTATATAATTTATTTTCTGTCAGTAGAATGATATTGCCATTATTTACA
>VXBB01000454.1:0-12441 GCA_013399915.1 Illadopsis cleaveri | reverse complement strand
TGTCTTGTTTGTCATCTGGTTAAATCCTAATGTTTGACATTTAGTATTATCTCTAATAGCTTTGCCACTTTCCTAGGATCTTTCTCCCCATTCATCATAGCTGTTGTATAATCTTTACTAAAATAGTATGCCTAAAACAAATAACATATATGTTACATAGATTTTGAAATTGTAAAAGCCTATATAAACATCAAGTCCATGGAGATTCAGTCATGTTATTTCAAATGTAAAGAAAAGAAAACAGATGTCATACATGAGACTTAAACTACCTTAATAATAAACAAAAAAGATTAAAAGAAGGGAAAAACTAGTGNAAAGGATACAGGTGAAAGACAATTCATAATCTCAGCCTAACAGGCTCTTGAATCAGCTAGGGTCTATATAAGACTAAATACCTTATGTTTGTATGCTCCAAGGCGGGGGGGGTGTTTGTTACATAAATGTGCACCTATTAAAAAATTTAGTAATATCTCCACCCTTAGAGATATCCAAAGCCTGTCTGGACACAGCCTTGAAAAATTTGTTCTAGCTACCCCTGTTTTGAGCAGAAGCGTTGGACGAGTTGATCTTCACAGATCCTTCCAGCCTCAACCACTCTGTGATCCTCCATAATAACATCTATGTGATAATGTGCAAAGTCCAGTTAAGTTGGATGCCTTTCCTTCCTCAGCCATATTTCAACTGCTAATTAATTTCATTTAGGATGCTTGCAAGAGTTAGCAAATCAAAATTGGTTTAACTCCAGCTTTTTTCCACTTTTTATAGTTTTGAGTAGAGAAGAAAATGAATTAGAAATTGTTTTTCTGCCAAAGAGTTAAAATGCTTTCTTTTTTCCTTTTTACCATTTTTATATAATTTATTTTCTGTCAGTAGAATGATATTGCCATTATTTACAATTCAAATAGCTTCTCTCTATTGCCATGCTTCTAAAGAGTCCAGTAGCAGAATTAGGTGATTTGTTTTTCATAGTAAGTAATACTTGCCCTTGAGCCACTGGGAGTTTTACTTAAGTCCTTGTCAATCTAGAAATAGGAGATGAAAAATGATAACTCTTTTTCATCCCTGAAGAGTCAGTGCTGAAATCTCAACACGAAAACTCCCAAGACATGAAATTTTATAGCTGTGTTTTCTCTGGGTGAAAAACATAGTGGAAGTCATTCCGGCTTTTTAATAATTATCTCATTTTGAGCCCAGTGCAGCTGGTTTCATAGTTATTAAAGTACTGGGGGTTACAAATTCAATACCGAGAACATACAATACATAAAATTGAACTTCACATTTAATTGCACTAGATAGTCAGTGTATTGTTCCTAACATTTGGTTTTTTCTTGGTTGTTCTGATCCAGATGGCATGCAGTCTTCTCTTCTAAAGAGTATTGTTTCAAGCTGTGGTTTTGGAGGTGGATGTGTTTGCATGTTTGTATTTAGCTTATGAAGAGCATCACATTGTGGAAAGATACAGTATAAGTATTTTAGGCAATGGAGCTCGATAAACTATCATAAAAACGAAGCCAAATGGCCAGTTCTATATGACTATCTGTTAGNGAAAAGAAAACAGATGTCATACATGAGACTTAAACTACCTTAATAATAAACAAAAAAGATTAAAAGAAGGGAAAAACTAGTGGTTGCTGTTAGTCTTATTACAATCAGATTCAAGATTACTTCTCACCTCATCTTTTCAAAATGGAATTTAAAGAACAGCTGAGACAACCTGAAGTCTTTAATTTTCTAGGCTGACCAAACCAAATTCTTTCAGTCTTTCCTCATAGGAGTGGTTCTCCAACCCTTTGATCAGCTGTGTCCCTCCTCTGAACTCACATCAACAGGTCCACGTCCTTCCCATTCTGAGGACCCCAGAGCTGGATGCAGCACTGCAGGTGAGATCTCACCAGAGCAGAGCAGAGGGACGCAAGCCCTTCCCTTGTCCACTGATGGAGTGACTCCATCATCCAAGGCCACTGGGTTGGTCTGGCTGAACTTACCCTTGGCGAAGCTGTGCTGGCTGTCTCATGTTCCTGTCCTTCATGTTCCTTAGCAAAGCTTCTTTACTTCTTGTAAGTAAAAATAACTTTCACTAATATTTAATTATTGATATGAATTAAGGGAATAATTCCCACTACACTACAGGCTTGACTGTACAGCAGTAGCATTGATCTGATATTCAGACTAAACTTCTGTCACTGAGATCAGTAATTTAAATTACATGCAGCTTTATTCTGCAAATTAGATTATTACATTTCTTACACTCAAACTCCACTATTTAGATGGAGAGTTAACTTTTTTGGTAAGAATTTATTTTGTTTGCAATTTTCTGGAAGCATTTGGCACATGAATCCATTGCTACTTTCTTCAGGGAACAAAGTTGAACAAGGTGTACCCTTCTCCCTCCCTAACCTCCATATGACGCTTCTGATTCTCTGCCCAAGAATATACCAAGTCTCTATTTGTACCTCTCCAATTCTATGTGGGATAGCATTGCAAATAAATTAAATGAACTCATCTATGTTTGAAGTGCAACAGGTAAACTTGAAAGAATCATCAATTAGCAAGCATAACTATGATGGAGGTGAGAGATTCAACATCAGGGACATTCTGGCTTCTTGCTGTTGTTTGCAACAGGAGAAGCTCTCTGCCTGGGGCTTGTGCCTACTGACATTGCAATGTACAGACATGGTGGTAAATCGCTCACTGTAACACAATGACCCAGCCAAAATGAGATGGAGAAGTACATTTTCCTGTGTTTACACAGGAAACAAGAGTGGCCAGAAGGGAGGACATAAGTATACATCATAACACATCAAACTGGTTGTTCTGATATGGATAAAGAAAGCTATGTCCATAAAACCTCATTGCACTCTTCTGTGGGTGCACTGTCTACAATCAGCAGGATGACAAGTTCTTCTGAATGACAGAAAGACAGAAATTTCCCTCTGAATCATAGTGAGACACTAGAAACAGCACACGTCTGTGACTGAATGCTTCCAAATAATCCTGACATATCTTTTCCCAGCTGAAATATCCTGTTGACTAGTTTATCCACTGTGGAACTTAAACACTGATGTCCATGGAAAAAAAGTTTAATTAACCTGACATTTTCCTCAAACTCTAGTATTTGTATCACTGTCCTCTGCTACGCATCTTGGTATTGAGATTTGTAATTTTACTTAAAGCTTTTACTGGCAGCAGTGACTGATGTTAAAAACAAAGTCTGTTCCCAGATCAGCCAGTGAAAACCAAGATAAATCAACAAGTCAGGAGGGTGACCATACTGATGGTGACAGACTCAGCATCACAGACAAGTATGGGGTAACTCCCCACCACCACCATGCTGGAAGAGAATGAACACAAGCAACCAGGGCCATAGGTGAAAATTTTGTGGCAAATGCTACCTAAACTCCTAGTTATATGCTCCAGCCAGTTAATTCAAAATACATCTACTCCAGATTCATTACCTAATGATCAAGCAGTGCAAATACCTGACATCAGAGATCACCAGATCTTGTTAGTGGTGGGAAGGAGAAGGCTGTAATGCATTTTCCATATCTGAGTTTCAATGTACTCAATTTTTAGCAAACTTTTGAAAATTTCTGAAGAATATAAGTGAAGAAAATTACCTTAAATGGTGTGCTAAACTGTGGTGACTTGAGCATTGTAGAAGTCTCTGTATGACTGCAAACACCCTGAAGAATCTATTTTTGGTGGTTCTGTTGTATTGAAGCTGGACATGTTTCTTTGTTTTGGATCAAATACTATATATGGAGATAGGAACAGAAAACGAGTAGATGTAAATACATGTAAGTCTTCAAAGGGCCTGAGAACTGACCAAAAACCTAAAGGAGGAAAGAGAACTATAAACTGAGAAAGAAAAGATGAATTAACATGTTCTCTCCATTAGTGCTAAGATTGCTTCAGTTGTGTTGGGGTTCAATCCAGGATATGTGATGTTAATTAGAGAATTCTCTATATGTAACAAAGATGCAAATGTTACTGCTGCTGCTCAGCATTTTCCAAAGTTTCGTCACTGTTATTTGTATTCCTGGTGCAATAGGGTAGAAAAAGTACCATGAAATATTTAGACAACCTGTTCCTAGGAAGCTGCATTTGGACAAGGTGGCACGAAGTTGTACAAGTTTACTGCAAAGTTATAGAAAGAGTATATTTACTATTCAGAACATCATGTTGACTCTGAAAAAGACCGAATGCAAACAAATCAACATTATATTTTGAATAGACTACCAGAAACTGTGTGGAAATGCATTGTTTCCTACGTAGACAACTGCAAAACATAGTTTGTAAAATAATAAACCTATGTGTCACAATTCACTCAAATTTTAGGGCATTTCTCTGCCCTAAAAATGAGTTTGAGGGACAAACTCTGTGTTACATTGTGTTTGGCTCAGGAATGGGAAACACATTGCAAAGTGCAGGACCGAGCACAGACTCAGGCTCCTAATCAACTTTCCAGCCCTCAGGAGAGCTGGCGTTTGGGTTGTGAGAAGGATCTTTTAAGCCACAAAAGGTCTCCACCATCTCTAATACTAGTTAAGCACAACACTGCAAACATTCTGCTTTGTTGAGTAGTGGGCAATGTGGGGTATGAAGTAAGAGCAAGAATTTATGTTAGCCACAAATGGAGATTTTATTGCACAGCTCTGGTTCTGCATGTTAGATTTGCTCATTTAGAAAGTGTATGTCAAATCATCAAAATATTTTCCTTTCTCTTTTCAGGCCATTTGCATATAATGCATGTATATAGCAACTTGCTTTTTGGAAAAATAATTAATAAATTACTTGTATAAAATGTCCACAGAATGGCGACAGTTAAAAAAAAATAAAAATAAAGCATGTGCATTTGTCCATTTGTCACATATTTTACCCATCTCTACATATTTAATCTCTTATATATCTGTCTTTCTTACCAAAAATGCCTTAGAAGTCTCACACAATTCAGTCTTTCTCTACTATTAAATCCTTCTTCTACTCTTCCTCTTTCAACACCACCCACTTTTAATGGGACAAAATTTCCAAACAACAAATCTTAGTCTGCTTTCAAAATAATTTCTTGCTTTCCTGTTAAAGATAGTTTTGCTGACTGTAGAGACAAGAGACTCCATTAACCAGTTTCTCTTGAAACACTGTACTTATGTCTAATACCTTTATGGCTATTACCCCTGTACAACACAAAGCCACTCTGCTATCTATGACTTCAGAACAAGAGTGACTCAGTGCTTAGATGCAAGGTTTATTTCTGCTTGGAAAAAAGCTCTAAAATATTTGTGTGTTTTCATAATCATAAACTGCTCAGTAGAATAATTTGCAAAACTGCCAATATGTCAGTCTTCTGGCCCATCAATTTTTTATATCTTTAGTCAGATTTACCGGTTTCTATTGAAAACTCTCCTTTCTTCAGCTGTCTCTCTGAAATTCACAGAAAATAATTTCAGTGTAGGTTGCCTGATGTTCCACATGTTTCTTGTTCTCTTCTTATAAAGTATTTCAGTCAAACAAATACTAAACAATACTGTACCATATGCAAAACTTTGCAGATGGAGAAGAGAATGGTTGGTTGTTTTTATTTCCTTTTCAAGTGTGTTAATTGATTTTCAAGGAAGCATAACAAAATCATGTTTTCACTCAGATTCATGACCTGAATAAGCAATACTTTTGTAAGAGCTTTCTTTCAACATCTACTTTCTGTAAATATTAATGATAATCAATGAAATCATTAATGAATCAACTTTTTGCAAATAGTTTTTAAAAATTCAGTGATGAATTTGCTCTGAACAACTCAGTCAGTTTCTTTTCCCCCAGGCCATGTGAGACTGTGAGGTGCACAGGTTATTGGGATGGTTCTTGAAACACTTCTAATTCAGATAGAGAGGGTTATTGAATTGACATGGCATAGCCATAACCTATATTATTGACAGAATGGATGGGTTAATTTTTAAAAACAAAAACAAGAACAAAACCAAAAACATCCTCCACCAAAAAAAAAAACAAACCCACAAAAAGCCCAATTAAAAATTTTGTATACCTGTGTGTTCCCAGGATTTTGAAAATAAGGACAATCCATTCTGAGATGTTCTGTAGACCTGGGATTTTTCCCTTGAGAGTGTTGGAAGCCATTTGTCTAAGCAATCACTGAGTGAAACAAACAAACAAAAAAATATTTTTAAGATGATATAGGCTAAAACTCTCATTTTGCAAAAAAGAGAAAAGTAAGATTTTAATGTATTCATGATCCAAGAGTAAAAGCAAAGATTCATGATGAAATGAAAACAGTAAAGGAGCTGTGTGAGAAATTCTGGCTGTGTGTAGAGAAAATAAAGTAGAATCCAGAATACACATATATTTGTAGGCAACATATTAAAGAAGAAGTAATTAATTGAAGACAATTTTTCTCCAGATCACAAAATCTACCAATAACTGTTAAACTAAACAGAAGAACACTCATCGAAAACCACTGAAAAAACCTTGCCCTTCTGGATTTATTAGATTAAAGGGATTAATGAATCATCTATTCAGTGATTGAGCAGAGAAGTCTCATCTTTTTTTTTTTTTGCCTGCACTTGTACACAAATATTAATTCTAATCAGGTAAGGTAAATACAGCTGAAACTGAATTCATTTTCAGAGCTTCAGTATCTGAAATAGCTGACCTATAAAAATCTTTCTGAAGGTTAACATAATTCTGAAGGTGTTTCTAAAGTATTTTTCACACATCTAATGTGACTTTAAAAACCCCAGCTTTTGACCTGTATGAACATACCAGAAAGACCAATGAGGAGAATTTATACAAATAGGAAAAACAAATGAGTGCAAGCTTTTTATGAGTAAATACAGACTGGAAATTATACTTCTAAGAATTCAAGGAATAGGATTTTGTAGGAATTTTCCTACAGGGATAAAAAGGAACAAGTTATTTTTAAGTGTAAGTTTACATACTTATGGAGGAGAAGACAGAAGAAAATTATTTGCAATAAAAAGGGTCTAGACTTAATATTCCAAGAGGGTCTTTCCAGTTTTATGTTCTTACATCACATTACAGGAAACTGCAAGCTATAGGAGTGCATGATTTTTCTTAGGCAGTTGCTGAAGCTCTACACATGAACAAGTGTTAAATCCTTAACCCAAAGGAGTCTGAGTTTCATTTTGAGAGGAACAATACTCAGCACATTACATAGTTGGACCTAGTGTCTAAAATACTCAAAAGTATCAAAGTTAAATGCCCACTTTCAAGAAGGTGCTACTTAGTAGCTTACATTCCACTCTCTTAGATGAGTAAGATGCTACTAGAAATAGAACTTATTTTCTTTAATCATCTGGCTGATTTAGAAAGCTGTATTCATTAACTTCTCTAAGTGCATGATCAGATAAATTTAAAAAAAGAAGAAAAAATATTAAAGGTCAGCAGGAAATTCTAAAGACATTCTGGGGTTTATGATTCAGCATATGACTAGATACAATGTTTCAGCTTATGTTAATATGTCTCATTAAATTGGATAACTCTGAAATATCAATAATCAATTTTGCCCCTGTATAAATTTGTTACATTTGAATGAAGAGCAGTACAAATCCATGAAATACTTGACAATTCTACTATTTCTGTATTTCTTCAATTAATCAAATCAACATATAAAAATTTGTTACTGTTTTAACATTGGTGGTTACTATCTGTTATTTTTTTAGGCTAGTTTTGAAGTGAAATTTTAACCTAATTTTCTTTTTCCTGACAATATTCCACAAATTGTAGCTGAGCAGACATTTGCCACGTTTATATACTTAAATAGCACAGGTCTTGATTCTTAATTGAATTAATGGTTAGGCAGGGTATGCTTTCTATAAGGAAACCGTGGGGAAACACTGGTAATTAAGCCAGGTTGCAACCTTGCATAAACCCTTAATTTGCAATAGCCTTAACAAGGCAACAAATAAATAGTGTATCAATACTTGGCTCTTTTTAACTCTGGAAATATCTATTTCTTCTTGTGAGTTGCACTGTGCTTCTTCCCACCCCACACATCTGAAGGAGGGCAGTAGAAGCCCCAGGGAACACTTTTGCTTGGTTTCACAGTGGATCTTCTGTGGACAACTACTGGCAATTTATCACAAAAACCCTGGTCCTGTATTTAGGACACATTTATATTCCAGGTGCTCTTCTGCAAATTTAGGCTGTGAATGAGATTATGTCCGCCTTTTTATGTTGCTTGTTCTTTTGGCTTTACAGCACAGTACCCCCAAGTGGCCTGTTTAAGTCAGAATTCAAACATAATAGTTCATTGATGGGTTTTTAATGAACAAAGCTGAAACTAGACTAAGATTAAAAAAATAAAGAGGGTAGCAGGGAGCATTTCAAAGAATTTTATGTAAGGAAAAGTCAGCTCAGGAACCATGTCAGAGGAAATAAGTGTTTTACTTAAGATCACTCAGAAAACAATCACCCAAATTTCACTTTGGAATGCCTTTCAGTGGCCTGTGGTCCTGGCTCATGGTTTTGCTCAAAGTGTCTGTAAAATGGTAACACTAATCTTTAGAAGTGATTTTTCCCCCTTCATGGAGGTTTTGTGTGATCATGAGCCAAGAAGGACTGGGTAGAGCCCAAACCTGTTTTCATGATTATCACATGGCATTAAAAACAGCTGGGCATATGCTAGACTAATGACAGCGGCACAGAAAGGATGCCAGAAAGGAGAGGAAAGGGGAGAGGGAGTTTCACCTGTACGTTTTTTTTTTTTAATTGACCGTTACCCAACTTTTTATTCATGAATTAAAATGTAGTACATTTTGTATTGGAAACTTCTGCTTTAAGTGGCCTGTTGGCCTGTTGAAGTAAAAACTCCCTGGACAGTTGCCATCAAGCATTTTAATTGAAACCATGTTCTTTTAAACAGATGTGGGATTATATTCTGCAAGGATCCCAGTGCTGAACAGCCTCACTGAATTTGCTTACAGGTGAAATCACACTGGTTGGTATCAGCCAGGGAGCCTGCAGTCGTTTCTTCAACATGCAGCCAAGTGTCAGAGGAATTGGCTCCATGGTTGGTGTGGGACTGCTGAGGATGCTGAAAACACCTCTGGCTGCAGTCTTTACTCACAGCCCAGCAAAAGTTATTCTGGAGCTGAATGCTGAATCAGATGATGAATGAATATTTGTTTTAAGGTCTGCCTGGTTTAAGTACAATAAGGATGTCTTAGTCTGATTTGTTTCTACCGTTAACATAATCCATACATAAAGGCTACTAAATACTGCAGTCATTCTATCTTTCACCATAGTATGGTAGGATATCATGCCTTGGACTGAGGTTTCTGGGATATATCTCTCCCTATACAGTGTCAGTTTATTCATCTGATTGAAGGACAATCATGTGACAGCAAAAACAAAGGGTTTCATGTAATGTGATAACTTTAGGACTTTTTCTCTTGTTTTCAAATATGAAATACATAGTACTGCATGTGTTTAGGATTTAGTATCAAAGACAAATTTTACCTCATTCAATATGATAGCTAAATGATACTGCCAATGGAAATACCAAGTAAAGAGCCATTGTCAGAGTCCCTATGGTGGTTTATACAACAACTGATATGCAGGGTTAATACTGGTATTTCAAAAATTATGCAAAAAATGGCTGGATGGAATTATAGCAGCAGTAGTTACAATTTGCCACCAACTTACATTTTGGATTTTGTTTCTTTTTCACCACACAATTATTTTATTAACTAAAAAGAAAAGAGAGAGAGAGAGAATAAAATAAAATTGATTATTTAGGATTTGAAACATTGCCACACAACTCTGAGTGCTCAAGGGTCTTATATTAAGGACCACATTCAGAAAATTCTGTCCAGCTTCTTTACAGCAGCAGCTCACCCAAAGTCAAGGCAATGTGGCTTGCATGGAGTCGCACCAGCAGAACTTTAGACTCTGCATCTTCATTTTTAGAAAGATACACTAGTCCAGAAATCTTATTAGTCTCTGAATATAATCATGATAATTGTAATGAAATGCCACATGGTAGATTAAAGAGGAAAAAAAATGAAATTATGTAGGGAAGCTATTATTTACCTTCTCGTTTCCTTTTATTGTTAATGGTGTTATTGGTTATATGCTGCCAACATGCACAGGAAAAGAAGTTATATGCCCAAAGGACTTACAGTCTTACCGACCTATTCTTGCTTACTGCTGTATGTGACTGTACACAAGTATATTTGTACCAGCATTGAATACGTTTTTTTTTGCCCATTGACTAAGGTGTTGAAAATTGGAGTTTACTCAAGAAAAGCTTCCATCCATATCAAATGCCATTCTGACAGAATGATTAAGGTATGCAGTCTGTGAGTATTAACTAGTACTACTATCTGTTTAAAAAATCCGTACAAACTGACTAGCAAGAATATTGACCTACATCAAATTGTAGGTCTGGACACCTGTCTAATAAAATACAAATGTTAAAGTAGTCCTACAACTACTTATTTCAACTATTCAGATAATGCTTCTTTTTTTCCTTTTTCCTAAATTATTTGATTTTGCTGATTTTTTAACATGCTGTATTTAGATCTTGTTACATGTTTTCTACTTTTTATTCTAACGTCAGCTCCCTGCCACTGCATAATTTTCCCTCTAAAGCACTATTCAAACAAAGGTTCAGCTGTATGGCTACTCAATTGTTAGCTATTCATCTTTACCTTATTATTCAAAACTGTGAAAATTACACAGTTTTGATTGTTATTTACTTGGGGGTGGGGTTTTTGTTGGTTTTGTTTTTTGTTCCATGGGCTAATTAGGCCTGCATAAAATATATTTATTCATCAGAAAAAGTATAGCCTTTCAGCATTTTTAAATCACTCCTCTCATTTTTGTACAATTTCAAAGAAATCCAGGTAATTTTGTAAGCGGAATTTGATCTAAGTCTATTTCTTCTCTAGTACTCTGTTACACAGCTATGTATGAGGCTGACAGAATAGTTGCTTGCATTTTCTAAAGAAAATCTAAAATTGGTAGAGCAGTCAAACCTTAAATTTTTGAATATTGATTTTCAGGTTAATGATTACAGTTTCCGCAAATCATATAATTTTGTCTATCACAATTTGAGAGTGCTGCATTTTATGTACTTTGAACACAAATTTTCAAGAGAATAGTGTAGCAACAACTATTTTCTTGTGTTGCTGCTTTTATGCATGAACAATCTGACATCATGCTGCTCATTAAGGAAAACTTAATAAGCATTTGCTATGAAGTAGGACAGTAAAAGCAGAGAAAAGTTGCTCTGTCACAAGAGAAACTGGAGTATTCCATAAAGACCTTCTTTCGAACTGTCCTGCTTAAAAGACATTCTCCAAATATACCTGACTCTTTTTATTCTTCTTAGTTTTTACATTTAGAAAACCTTGTGAATAATTCTGGTCTATCAGGAAACTTTTTTCCCTTTTTCTTTAATCCTCATTTTTATCCTTAAGTTTTCCTCCTCTGGAACATTGTCTGCATTGTCATATGATGACCTTTCTTTTGCTGAAATCCTCAATCTGTCATTAAACACTTCTTATCTGAGCTATTGCTATTCCCTCTTCACAGTCCTTACAAATCCTTATTATCTCAGTGTCAGGAAGACTGAAGTGAAGTATCATAGCCATAGAGTCCTTCCTATCCAGTACATATCACTACATCAGATTCTACCCTAGTTTTCTACTTAAATTGATCTTCTAATCAATCTTTAAAATGTTGATAAATAATTCTAATACACTACATTAACTTGTTGTCCAGCTACACCTAACTTTACTCTTTCCTTCTCTGTGTCTCCATCATCATTTGAGCAGATTACTAATGTCTCATCTGAGCCAAATGAAATTCCCAGCCTTTGTGATATCTCTGTGACAAAGCAAATTTAAATCTCACATTTAAATCTCTCTCTTTATTTTAAGGTAAGTTGTTTGATTTTGTGTAAATCCATGTATGATATTGCTTTATACAGAACTGTATTTCAGAATTTGCCAATACAGGAATGCAGAATAAAACAAGAAGACAATGCCATGTAATTCTGTATTTTTATCCATTTAATACTGGATGACTCAAAAATCTTTTCATTTTATACAGGATGACTTAAACTGACATGTGATTTCAGTGCAGCTTTTGTTTACATGAATTGCTCCAAAACAGCCCACAATACTTGTTCTTTTTAATCCCCAAAATTAAAAAGGGAGTGTACATTAAATACATATCATATGTAAAAAGACAAAATCTATAGCTAAATTAAGATTTTTAAATTTTTAAATTTTATAAACCATTCTGCCTAACCAAATATTTAAGCAAAAATAATACTTGATTTTAAAAATTATTTTAAAGTCTTTAAATCAAGATATGAAACAAAATTGATGAAAAGGCTCTGGCATGAAGCATTATAAAAATTGTGAGAAATGCTTTGTAGAAGGTGAAAAAAAAATTAAATAA
>VXBB01000449.1:0-21173 GCA_013399915.1 Illadopsis cleaveri | reverse complement strand
TTCTGTGATTCTGTGATTGATTTACTGGTCAGCAGACTTTTGTGGGGTGTTCTGTTTGTTTGGTTTTTATTTTAAACACTTGAAAAAGCACCTAATTTCAACAACAAGTTTCTAGAATGACAGTGGAAACAAGGCTTGTTGTGAAAGGTCTTATGCTTATATAAGACCATAATCTAGGCAGTACATGCAGCTTTAGGGCATCCCGTAGCACATCAGAAATGCTTTTTAGCTATAACTCTGATCTGTCAAGAAATGAAGTTGCCTACTCACATTTCTTTATGAAATTGCTCTGGGAGGTTAATTTTGCACCAACAAGCTCTATAACAGATCAAGTTCACCTGTTGTCCTCACCTGCTTAGCTTTATTCAAATTAGGCATCTATCCTTCCACAGCCAGCATAAAGCTGGCATAAAGCTTAAAGCCCACATAAGCTCTTGCTAATTTGGCAGCAATGTGACAGAAATTCAGCACTGAATCTGGATCAAAAATTATACTGCTGAGCAATCCATTCATGCACACACCTGGCATTAACAATCAGAGACGCATGGCTTAAGAAGGGAAGCAGTGTGTGAACTGGATAAAGTCAAAAGGAAAAGAGATGTACGCAGTTTCATATCCAAAAGGTGATAGTACTGGAAAACAGGATGTGATGATGATCATGGGATCATGCAGAAGCTGATGGGAAGAGGCATGTGGCACATGATGTCAATCAGCAACATCATATAGGGATGCCTCCTTGTGTAGAGCACTACAGAAACCAACAGTGGTTTGGACAGAGAAAGTGGTGTTGCCCAAGAAACCACCTGAGAATTGCCATAGGGGGTTGAATATAGTTTGGCAAAAAATTCCCACAAAATCTTAGCTTCACATAGGCACCACTGGAGATCCAAGGTAAGAACCTTTCCTTTCAAATAAAAACAGGCTGCTCTTGGGCAAAACAACTGGAAAAGTGATGGATTATGCAGCAATTTGTCTCCTGCATTCAGGGGTGCTGAGACTTGTGTGATGAAGACTCTTACTGTGCTCATTTTGCAAACCCTGAAAGCATCACTGACCTGCACACTTCACACAGGGTTGTTCTTAGCTACAAGGGACTTACCAAAACCCTGATAAAATAAGTACATTAAGGCAGATAAAGATGTATCCCTCTTTACCACAGGACCTCAGCACTAATGTCTAACATTTATCCTCACAGCAGTCCTGGGATATAGCACCTGAGGCAGAGATGGGTAGAAGTTGTATGTTCAAAGGTACTTCAGAAACTGTCTAGTTCTTCAGACTGGTCTTTTTTGAAGTCGTAGACCTATAATTTAGATGCCACAGTCAGTCTAAAAACTTTCGTCAGGCAACTGCAGCTTCAGGTTAGATGACACAGTCTCAAATCTTCCCTCCAGCTACTTCTCTAAGACTTGTGATACTTTAAAAGTTGTCCAAGTTTTTACAAGTTGACACATACAAAACTGAAAAGATACTGAAGACACAACATAGCTAATCATGAGCTCATTGAGCAGTTTGGAGCTCTAGATCAGAACCTGGAAGGTAGCAAGGAAGATTTCCAGATGAGGCTTTTTTCCATCTCAGAGATTTCTAAAGGTAGGTGTGTTCCATTTTTGCAGACTGGGACTTCTGAGATGCATGGAACAGAGAGTGAAGAGATTCATGGTGAAGTCTTTTACTTTGCAGCTTCAAACTTGCATTTTGTCTCTTCCAACCCTATCCATTCTGTGATTCTGTGATCAATGAACTAAGAATCATAGCATGATTTGTGTTGGAACGTACTTTAAAGATCACCTAGTCCAAGGAGTCAGATTGAACCTAATATTTACAAGTACTTACCTGAAGACTCTTCAAGAGAAGAAGTAAAAGGCAGCAACATGGTGATATATGAAATCTCAGACTGAATAGGTAAAAATATGTGCTAAATCAAGTAGAGCTGAATTCTGAAGATGTCTTGCATGAACTTCAGTTAAGCACTGAGCTCCAGGCAAACTAGCCCGTGTTGAGCCTTGTGTTGCCATGAACAAATTGCTTTCTTTCTAAAAGACAGCCCCATGTGTTTCTGAAGAACCTTATTAGAGGTAATAGCCTTAGCATCAGCTGCGTTGCCCTGCCTGTGAGATCAGTGTGATGCTGTTCAGATATGCTACTTCAAGTGTCCAAAGCTTGAGAGCCTCACTGAGAGAGTCTTGCATCCAGGATACCGAGCCTGGCTTCACTGCAGGGTAATGCCGTGGCCCATTTGATCTGAGGGCACTAACAGTAATTCCTCCTTGTGTTCAGTAATATGCACACACCATTTGCAGTATAAATATGCCACCATGGGCTGGATAAATTACAGTGTCAGGAAAGAACATTGAGCTTCCTTAGTTCCAAATTTTGCCACTCTCTCTGCTCCACTACTGTCCAGCATTCACAGGGGGAATGGACAGACTTCAAACACAAACCTTCACACATGTCCTTGCAGACATGTGGGGAGAACTTAGAGATGAACATTGAAGCATAGGCATGATCCCAGGGGCAAGAGAAGTCACAGCAAGGTAAGGTCCTTTCAGTAGCCCCATTCCTCCCTTGCTGCAGTACCCAGATCCCAGCAGCAGCTAAAGCCTGAACATGGCAGTGAAAAGGAACATGTTTCTACAGAGGAAATAGTAAAGTAAAGCAATACCCTGACAGCCCATAAACCCAGTCTTCATGTATTTTACTGAATTGAAATAATTTTTATAGGTAGGGATGGTTATTCCTTGACACTAGTTCATATGTAAAGCTCTCAGCTTCTGTTCTTTCTGATTTACTGTGCATGCATGACCTTCTCTCTAAACTTGACAGTGGATATTCTGTTTATTTTCTTGAATAAAAGGGAAAGACCAAGCCCAAGGCTTCAAAGTCAGTACAGGAGAGTCAAATTTATTCAGAGAACGTGCACAAGGACATAGTAGATAAAAACAGTGCTTTAGGGTGAAGGCATATAAAACACAGCAGAGAGGAAAGGTTTTTAGCTACTATTTTATATTCAATCAGTTTTCCTGCTAGAACCCAGCTAGTCACAGTCCCAGCCTCGCTCAGATGCTGTTCACATATGCAATCACTGGCAATCCCAACCCTAAGCATTTCCATGAAAATACAGACAGATGCAGATGCTTAAGCCTTTACTAGCTTGCTAACTTACTGGCAAAATAAGCCCAGAAGTGTGTAATATGATACCTTACAGATTTTCAGGCGCCTTTACCTTCATTTCTTAAGACTTTGGCAAAAAGGATGACACAGGAGCAACACTATCCTGCCCTGTTTGGGATGGAAAAACGAGGTGAGGTTGCATTGCTGTGAAAGGCAGCAGAGTTTCCGTGGAACCACTGCACCTCTCCTGGCAGAGCAGCACTAGGTGGCACTGGTGGTATTCACACACGTTTTCATCTGCCTTTTCATTTCCAAAAGCAATACACTGGTACCTTTAGACTTTCAGCAAGCAAGAATGCAGCGGAAAACAACTCAAGTATTTCTCTCAGTGGTTTGTGAGCCAAACATTTTTAAAATAAACCTTTCTTTCATATTAATTGAGGCCGAAGAAGGACTGAACGACACTTTTTCTTTCTCAGCACTGGGTCTTAAGCTTGTTAACCTCACTTACATGGCATTTAAAATTACAAGTTAACTGATAGAAATACTATGTTGCACATAATGGTACATTTATAATAATTGATTGTGCTGCTGTGTTACGTTTGAGAAGTGCCGAAGGGCTTGTGATGGCAAGATATCAGTGCTGATTGATGGCATCAATACCCTTACCTTAAAGTGTAGTTAGACTTATTTGAAAGTGCTAGCACTACGTTGGGGTTAGCAGCATCACAAATTATCCTTCTCTAAACGGACCTTAGAAATTCCCTAAAGGTTGCTTGTCAGTATGTTTACTGGCTTACAAATTTAAGGAAACAAACACAGAATGAAGCAGCAATAAAAGGAAAAGGAAATGGTTTTTCTCAGAGATCATGCATTAAAGCAAATTGAGGCACAGCTTAAAAACTGTACAAAAGAAATCCTTTGGGTGTGACCAAAATCAAAACACCAGCCAAGGAACAGCCATCAAGTTGGCAAGCTTTTTAATGGAGGTCAGAACTCAACCACCTTGGTTTTATATTAACTTCTTGCTCTGAGTTCTGGGGGAAAAAACCCAAAGCACAAACAAGGGTAATTTGAAGAAAGAGGAGAATTTACTTATCTAAAGAACATAAAGTAATTGAGCCTTTTCCTTTACAAATGCAGTAAAAGTTGCTCTTTCCAGTCAAAGCACTTGCACAGCAGTACCAGTTTCATCCTGTGAATCCTTTCTTGGCAATGGCAATTTGAGCACAGGGTTTATCTCTGCATGACTTACAAGTACCTGTCCCTGTGGTGTTTTGCTTCTACTTTGTAGCAACCACAGAGCCCTAGTACAGTCCCTGCTCCTGCTGCTGAGAGCCTGGTGCTAGCAATTCCTAACCTCATTTTTGAGGGATGTGCAGGTAGAAGAGGTGCAGGGCAGGAAAACGACTTGAAGCACCTTTTGTAAATTCCTACTGGAATATTTAATTTCCTCTAACTGAATGAAAGGGACAGTTTAGTGACACACCTAAAGGCCCACCTCTGATGTGATCAGGCTGGAAGGTTCCTTGAGATACTGGCTCTCTAAGCATGCAGGTGTGCTGTTGGACTTCTTATCCAACTTTTAAGTTGTCTTTTCTTCTTTTGCACATTTCTGCAAAATCCCAAACCCAACAGTGCTTAGTGAGTTCAGACACTCTCTTCTTCATTTAGAGAAAATATCAAAAAACCCTGAGTCGGAGACTGCAATCTTTCAAAATCTATTCTGAATCAAAATAAACAGAAAATGGACACAAAACATAGATTTATACTTACTTTCCTAGCACATCTGCAAATGAGGATTTTTTCATGTGAAAGAGCATCTTAATATCATGTCTTTCCAAGCTCTCTGTCTGCCAACACTCAGTAACTCTGAAAGTAAAGCTAGCCAGTTTGAAAATTTTACTTGTTGTAATTTCTACGTTCACTATCACCTCTTTTTAAGACTTTCCCCTTGCCTGTTTTCAAGTTTCTGTCTTCCACTTAACAGGAGAGTGTACAGAAAATGGAGCCAGACTTTTATTGCAGGCATGTAGTGAAAAGAATGTGTTGGGACAAGTGAAGCTCTAGTTTTTCACCATATGGGAGTTCAAACACCAGGACAGGTGCCTAGAGAAGTTTGGGAACCTTGAAATTCGGAGATACTAAAAACTCAAATGGTCAAGGTATTGAACAAAAATCCTGTTCCAGCTGAGCCAGTTTGAGTTGGAGGCTGGACTAAATAACCTTCAGAGGTTTTTAAGAGTCATAAATTTTCCATGATTCTAAGTTTGTGTAACACTTGTTAATGTAAAATATATCATATGCTGCAGAAATATTTAAAATTTGTGATTCTTTGGTATCTGTGCATAGACATATTTTTCTGCCACATTCTATTGTATTTAACTAAGGATTATTTAGGAGATCAGTAAAAAATTGGCTGACTTGATCTATTCCCTTCCTACTTCTTTCAGTAATAGCTAAAAAAAAATATATCCATGCTCCCTAAGCATATGCTCAGTTATAGGACCAGAATTGATCAATACTTGAACTGAAAACTGCTGGGAAACTGCCTCAGTGTTAGATGCAGCACTTATGCTTTTCCTTCAGAAACAAGCCTGCAGTGCCAGAGACCAGTTCTTGATGCTGGAGGAGGAGCACCAGGAATAGTGCCTACGTCTGTCTTATTGCCAGAGGGCACCTCAAAGCTCCTTGAGTGCAAATTATTTAATATTGGTGCCCTGGCCAAAATTAAGCACAGTTGTTATTGCAGGTACTGCCCCATCCTACCCTTTCCTTCTGTTGGGTTTTGGTTATCCAGAGCCTTCTTCCCCACAGTGGAAAGACCTTAGATTTTCTCTTTACACCTTGTGCCTCAGTGGGAAAAAACTCAACCCAAACCAAACCCAAAAACCAATCAGGAAATCCCTCCCCATGGTTCTTTTATGGGTGGCAGTCCTATGCAAGTCCTCTGACTTGGCAAGGGGTCTGAAGGAGTATGAATTCCAAGCTGCACCCTAGCTGTTACCCATTCCCACCTCACCTTCTCCTGGCCTTTGTTTCTTTGACTGTTGGGGAAACACTGCAGTGAGCATCTTGTGCAATGCACTGAAGTGACTCAGGTGAGCTGTGCTGGTCCTAAAGCTGCTTATGGCAACCTAGAGGACCTGAAAAGTCCTGAGAACAATGATGCCTCCACCTTTTAGTAAAAAGCAGGTAAACCGTTACAAATCTGCACTCCAGTACAGCTGAGAAGCTTTGTTCTTAACAAAAGTGATGCAAAAAATCTTCTCCCTTTAGCTCTGCTCTTTTGAATACTTCTTTGTCCAGCACTGTGATTTCTTTTGCTTCATCTTACATAACATGACAGAAGTGGAGATGACACCCCAGCCCTAGAGACTGAAATTAGTTTCCTGAAGAACATCCCTGAACTGACTTATTATGATTATAGATCATGGAAATTCACTGATTACTGCAAATGAAGAAAATACAGTAAGCTCCCACCGAAGGGATACAGTAGCTATAAACAGGCCAGCACAAGCAAATAAATGCACCCTGAGATAAGCGTTTTGAAAGCAATAGAGCAAGGAAGATATGAGAGGGACTCATCATTCACAGACAACAAACTATTCTATTTGGTCCATAATGAGGCATTTGAGGGTGTTTCAAAGTTTTAGATTGTCACCGAGTGAACTATTCTCCTATTAATCTGTTAGAGAATTGGTAAACAGCCACAAAAGGAGCAGCACATGCCCACGGCATTAGAGGGAAAATTGCCTACAGATTATAGTAAAACTATTTTCCAAAGGCTGTAAGAACACCCAAGAATACTACCTGTGCTGATAACACTATCTCTGCAAGGGAGCAAATGCTTAACAATTATCTACAACACCAAGAATGGCCACATTTTTCTGAGTGCCTCTATAAAAGCAGCCAGGGACCAGGTTTATGGGACACAAAGCAGCCAGGTAGAGAATTACCAAAAGAAAAAAACCCAAAGTATTAATTTTGCCTGTGGGATGTTTGGGAAAGGGGAAGAAATGGAAGCTTTTTACATTTTTTGCAGGATTTTTTTTTTTTTTTTTAACCTTGGCCCTGCTAAATACCTTTCTCCATGTCCAGGCACTTCCAGAGAGGAGGTAGATTGTCTGCTCTTATGTGGGTCAGTATGTCACACTACCTCAGACAGGCTGGATTATCCACAAGGCATTTTAATGAGTCTGTATTTTGTTCTCTTATCCTTGCACCATGTTGCAGAAGGTCTCTGCCAGCAAACAGGCTGGGGGGACAGGGAAGGGTTCTCCTGAAAAACACTTTAAAAATATTGTCTCTGTCACACCAAGACTCACACAGTTGTTACAGACACACTGCACAGGGACTGCTCAAGGCCTAAGTAATGAAATTGGAGTGTTGAAAGGGAACCCTTTCTGGATACATTACACTCTGGAGAGGGAAAATAACGTTATTTTTCCATAAAAAAATAATTGATGTCTGTGGACTTTGAGCAGCAATCACTAAGACACCTAAATACATTTTGGTTCACAACTTGTGCCTGAAGTATTTCAAAACAAGAGAAAATAAATTTTTGATGGCAAAGAACATGCTAGAGTTAATACAGATTATATTTTAAGATTAGAACAGACAAGAGACAAACACAGAGAGATGGCAAAACCTGATGTACAGTTTAAAAGTCTCTGTATAGAAACACAAATTTGAAGAAATAACCCACTTTTCCTGTAAATGTTTGAAGAAAGAATGCAGAGAGATCCCCATGACTTACAGGTCTGTATATCTCCATCTGCACAGGAAGGAAGTATACAAAGATGTATGGGAATTGTAAATAGGGTGGGCAGAAGAATCTATATCCATACTGGCTGCTGAAACTGCTAATGCAGAAAAAAATAATGGCAATGGGAAGGAGAAGAAAAATACCAAATAGTGGATACAAGCATACTCAAAAGAGTCAGGGGGAACACTGAAGAAATGCCTTTAAGTCAGCTATCAGGCCCTACTTTTACTTTAAGGTATATTAGTTATGGCAGGCAAGTCAAATGTATTCAGGACCTTATCTATAAGTGATAAGAATGAGTAGAAAAAGTTTCCATTTGCATCTGTAGGTATGAAAATTCTTAAAACTTTGATATATAAGAGAAGTATAGATAACACAGATTACAAAGTTTTAGTGACATTTGTAAAAGAAGAATAAGTAGACACATGTTTCTAGTATATGTGAACTACTTTTTTCAGGTGCTGTTCAATGGCTTAGTACTAGAAAACACACTTGGAAAACACGTGATGGTACCCAATATTTTGTCTTTAGCTTTCAAATAGAGTCAAGATTCATCAAAAAAAGTAGTCTGATAATGTGTCAGAAAATATCTGAAGAGACATCCAAAGTTTGAATATATTCCTTAGCTTGTTCAAAAAACCAAAACGAACCACAAAATATTTTGGATTCTGGATGATAGTATGCTCTTTCAGCTAAAAAGAAAGGCAACTGGAACAATGGAAGAGTCAGAGAATCTGCTTTACAAGGAAAACTGAAAAGACAGAAACCCTTCATTCTGAATTAAAAATTTAAAATGACAAGAGAGGGAATAAGATTAAAGCTGATTAAATTAAATTCAGGTGATGGATCCTGCAATACTAGGAATAGGGAATATAGAGGTTGGCTTAAAACAGGTGAAAATACTACCTTGTGTGGCAGGGAATGCTTGCCGTCAAACCTGAGGGAGCAGGTTCAGAGAAGGCTTACACAAACAATAGACCAGAGACCCAGAGACAGATGGATAAAAGGACCTAGGCAGGGATGCATCCCCTAACACACAGAACAGGCCTGAAGGCTGGAGCAATACCAAGGCCAGGGACTGCCCAGAGTGCCCATTCTCCTGACCTCCCCCAAAATTACCACGGTATTGCCACTGTTGGACATAGAGTCCAGGGCAGGATGGACCATGGGTCTGGCTGAGTGGGGCATCTCCTGTGGTGTTAAACTGGTTCTTCTAATAATAGATAAATGCAATTAGGAAAACAACCAGCACTCTTTGTGTTTCTGTCTCTTTTTCTTCCCTTATTCTTTCCTCTGCTGTTTGTATCTGTTCCTATATTAAAGAGTTTTCCCTATAAGCATTCCCAATGATTTCTTATTATGGTTATCAAATAATATTCTTTGGAGTTATGGATAAATATCAGATCCACCTCTTCCTGCTCCCATTCTCCCCTGTGTGTATCCCATCACATGACAAAAGAAGTGGCATAAAGGGACACTAAACCTCAATAGCTTCCCTTTATTTTTTTTTCTCTTTACCCAGAGACTTTCACTTCCAGAGAGATATTAACAGTGCAACTTCTCTCAGCCCTGAAGTGCAGCCAGCTCAGAGGCAGACTGGTGCAAGTGTTTAATCATTCCCAACAGCACTAACCAGTAGATAAGGACAGGAGGTTAAGCAGGATACAACATTGGAATAAAATGAACAAACCCATTTCAAAGATCTTGTATTTCTTCAAAGTAGTCGTGGAGAAGACAAAAAAAAAAAAAAAGGCATTTATAAAATGCAAGCATTGGAGAAGGCAATCAGAAAGGGTACTGGAGGTGTGGTAGGATGACAGAGGGGAAAGATGAATGAATTGTTTGGCAGCCAACTTCTGCTGAAAACAGGGAAACTTGGGGCTCCGGAGCCCTTTAACCTGTGCTACACATGGTAATGGTTTAAGGATGATTTTCTTCATAATTTAACAATTAATCCTTGATGAGACCCTGGCAAGGAAGATGGCTTTTTAAGCTGTGGTATAGAAAAAGTTGTTCTGCAGTAAGATCTATAATCCATGAAGCAGTTACACATTTCCCAACCCACCCCGTGTTACTTTTTAGCAAGACTGCTTTTCTGTGTAATTCCTGTTTTCACCTTATGATTCTTTTTCTCTTCTTTTTTTTTCTTTTTATAACCCAGAAAACCAATTTTTTTAGTAAGACAAAATCAAAATAAGAGTTTTGAAACCCTTTAGTTCTCAAGGCAAGGAATTAGAGAATGTGTGTTCCTGGAAAAATCAGAAAAGAAAAAAAAAAGACTGTATTGCAGATTTTATCACAAAAAAAATCAGTACAAACTGGTGTTTAAAAGGCACAAATGCTTATTTCCTTAATGCAGACATAAGCTATAAATACAAATCACTAAAATACCAATCTCTCCTCTGGCCCAAGTGAGATGTACCTACAATGTGCAAAAAGGAGGTTCCCTTTTCCCTGTCTTTCTTCTTTAGCTGTTATGGCCATCTGCACACCTTACTTGCCAATGGGAACTGAAGCCAGTAGTACTTCACAGCTTCCTGCTTTGAAGATGTCAGTAAAGCAATTCAGGGAGATTTCAATTTAAAAATAATTGAAAAAACTAACCATATTTGGATACTACAAGTCAGAAATGCAAAGCTTTTTTATCTCATTGAAAGGACAGCTATTTTATAGTGCCATAATGTTTATTGTTAGCTTTCTGTGAGAAATTCCAGAGGCCTGGACTTATATAAAAGAACATGTCAGGACAGTTAGACATCGTGCTCAGCATCACTGTCATGAAGTGATAGCTGTTAGTTGTATTTACTTTCTTTGATCAGGATGTAAAAAGAATCATTAATGCTTGATAGACAGAACTATTATACATAGAGCCAGATCATGTTACATGAGCCATGGTAGAGTTTAGGATTCCTGAAACATTCCCTAAATGGACTTTCCTGGTTAGCTGACAGAATGTTCCAATAGAACCATTTAATGAATTTTAAAATAAATAAAAGCATGTTGTCCTCTGGTCATTGATCAAGGAGAGTTTCTAATGAGTCCAGAGGATAAGGCAAGCTGTCCCAAAATTCATACTATGAAAATTAACTCCTGAAACTGGAAAATGCAGCAAGCTCTGTTGAGGAGCTGGGCTAATCTTCTTGGCACACTGCCATGCTAACCCAGCTATGATGCTCCTGCATCTAACCAGCAATCTCTGCCCTGCTTCACTCCGCACACAAATACCAGCTCGCTCAAGATCCCTTCATCATGCTCCATTACACAACTGGAAAGTTGCCTCCCATCTCTCCCATATAATAAGAAGCTAGGCAGTGCCACGGGCTTTGTCAGAAGCTGAGAGGAAAAGCCAGCTTCTGCATCATTTCCAGGCCTTTTAGAACCCTGATAGCAATGATAACTCCCCATTGGGAGTTTCAACAACTTTGGCAGCTTATGGACCAGTATGGATGAGTTGCTACTGAACAGGTATCTCCTGCTTAAATCTCTGAAGGACCAGGGAGCAGCATACAAGATTGTGCCCTGTGTCTCTTTAGTAAGAGAGACAAATATGCCTCTATATCTGTCTGTAACCCTCTCCAGGGGTTACAGGGAAGTCAGATGAATACAGATGGATACCTGCACCTGACATATGCATCATGTCTGATACTCAGACTCAGATCTGATCTGTTCTTGTCAGAGAGACGGAAGTTAGATAATAAGCAGCACAGACTCCACTGGCAGCTGGTCACCTTCCAGGTTTTCCTTTCAACCCACAGACTCAGAGCATTCAAACATATGAAGAGCAATTTCTTCCAGTAAGAAATGTGCACTACATTGATTTGTGCCTATGCCTGTACAATCTCTGGGATCCAGCCTAAGGTTAGTATGCATGGATTCCTTTCAGATCTTTATTTATACTTTCTCCCTCTTCTCTGTCCTTTACACATTCCAATTTCTGCCTGGCCCTGTGCAAGGCATGAACACATGCACTGTGCAAGGTGAAGCAAGGACCAGAATAGGGCAGGGACAATCAGAGCTGTACTTCTTGTCACAGCAAGGTGTGAGACCTGCAGGTGGAACCTGCCAGACTCTGAAAGGTTGCAGTCACAACAGAAATATTTTCTTTAAAGAAAAGGCATGAAAAATATTTTACACTATGAGTTAAAACCAGGTCAGGTTAAATGCATGGGAGGGTGCTACTTAGAATCTGTACTTCTCTGAACTTCTTCTTTTTGACCCCCAGCTTGATTTGATCAGTCTTCAGATTCACCATTCAAATTATAGAAATGCTCAGTCAGGACTTCACCAGAGGCAGAAGATTCCAGGGGATTATGTAATACAATTTATATTCTACATTGTAGAATATATACCATTGTATAATGATATATACCATTGTAGAATTAATACCATTCTATACCATTGTATAATGTTGTTATTATTCAATGCATTTAGAGAAGTTTGGAAGACTGACAGCCTTTAGGTTTGTCTTCTACCTGCTATTGAAAAGAAAAGGGTATCAACAATATAATTTTAATTGCCACATTCCTTCTCTTGCAATTCTAAGGAGACAAAACTTCAGAAATGCAAGGTTCATTACTATGTATCCTCAGCAAAATTAGAAAACAAGACTCCTATAAGTTAACTTATATCATCCATAAATATTAATGGGAATTCACTTCTAGTATTATTCAGCTGCTCTATCTGTTTAGCCCTTGGTAAAATAATTTCTGTTCTTGGTCATCCAGAAAGAGTTTTCACCACTGGCATACAGGCATTTTCATAGCTTTTGGGATTTGGGGGGTTGTTTTTGTCCTGAGGCTTTGGACATTTTCTATAGTTTCTGTGAGTGAGGGCTGAAATTATGTGTTTGAGTAATTTCTTTGTGGAGTAACAATTTTATAATCCCTTTAAAAAGCTCCTTGCCCATGATGCTTATACTCGTTTGGGTTGACAGACTATTAAAGAAGAAGAATTACTGATCTCAGAGATCTTTTTTTTCCTGTTAACTGTGCACTTCATTTTACCTTTTCCTCTCCAGCAGTGACTGCGCCCCAAAACAGTGGTTTGTCACCTTTATGTGGTTCATATGTGAATTGATCTTTGGGGAGAAAGCAAAGCAAGAGATAGAGAAGAATTAATCCCAGATCAATCACACTTATTTCAAAGGGGTTTGACACCTGAGCCACAATCATTTCTGTCTAATAGGCTCCGTGCTGGTCCAGTTCCTTGTGTCAGGGTAAACTGGAAACTTGCTGTGCTGGCTGCACCTCGAAGCTCCCAGAACAAGCACAGGAGGGCTGCAGGCATTTGCCACAAATACCTTTCCTGTGCCAGTGGGAGTCACACAGGACTTCTGCAGACTGCAGGGAAACCAGGAACAGCATATCAAAGGAAATAACACCAAACTCCTCTTATGCTTCTTTCCTCTCTAGGAATGATATTTATGAAGGGATTATTACTTTCCTTCTGTCTCTCCACTGCATACTCTGTGGTCTGTATGACACATCTCCAGTCAAGGACTTGCTTTGTTTCTTGAGCAGGGTTTTGCTTAGCAACTTCTGCAATTCTTTTCAGTTTAGTTGAGGTAGTACCTGCTATTCTAAAAGATCAATTAAAATACAATTGTGAAAAAAAAACCTCAGCATCCTAGAATGAGGTTTGTTAGACTGTGGAATAGTCTCCTGACGGTGTGGTGGAAATAACTTCGCTTGCAACTTGTAGAACTGCTGAAACAAAACATTCAAAATTATAAAGAAAAGACCAGTTGAGGGTTTTTTCCATGGGCTAAATTGGGATTTAGCGGGCATTTTTGATTCTTTTTTTTCTTCCCTCCCACCTATAATTATGTGTAAACAAGTAACAAACAATTTTATTTATTAAAAAATAAAAAGGTTAATCAAACAACAAAACTCCACAGAAAATATCTTATTTTAGGGAATACAATTTCTCATGGTTTAATTAAAACTACTGTTCACTACATTTCTGCAACATGTTCAAAGTCACCATATACTATGACATAGTTATGGATTAAGCCTTATTTACTTTAAGGAAGCATCTTTTTTGATGCTTGGATATTCTCCAGAATTTGAGTAGCATAAATTGCTTCACATTTCTGTAATTTCCCAAAATTATGTTAAAGCACACATTCTTTTTCTGAGCTGGTAAGCATTAGCTCCTTGTCTGACTTAGTTATTACTTGTCACTCTTTGCTCATACACAAACTACATTAGATTTAAGTTTGCCCTGGCAAAACCCATACTGCAAATTAATGCAACCCCATGGAACATGCCATAGCATCTGTCCACCCAAACCTACTCTGAGAATGCTATGTCCTTTTACCTCTTCATATAAATCACAATGAAACAAGAATTATGGAATGTACCTGTAAACTCAAATAGTCCAGTGAAGGTGAAGAAAGTGGCTTTTATGCTACTTTAAATGTGGAAGTAATGTTAGATGTCCATGGTACTTGAGGAAAACTCAGGCCTTAAGAGTCTCTTTCATTTGCCTGGGTAAAATGCAATAAATCATATAGTCATAATTTGAAGGTAAAGCCAGAGTAAAATTCTATTTAAATTTAAGTGGATACTTATGGAAGTTATTGCATTCCTCTACCTCTCATCTACACTGTTATATAGGAGAGAAAAATCAAAGCGAGTCTTGGGAGGGCCAAGTCCTTCCCTGTCATATTTTTTTCTGTTGCAAATACACTACAGTTCACTGAACACTGTGGGACTGCCACAGCTGCAGTGTCTGGCATTTATCTGTGAAGAATGGAAGTGTTAGGTGAAGAAGAACATGGATCCAAGCCTGTACAGAACTCGTGTCTGTAACACAGTGAACTAACCCAAGATTTTTCAAATATAGGTGACAATGGCTTGCTGCATAAAAAGATGTACATCTGATTTTACAGCTGATTTCAGACTGTTCTTGTCTTTAATCTTGGGGAGAAAGGTATCAGAGCCTCTGGGAAATGAAATGAAATAAATAAATATGAGAGAGAGCAGATATTTAGGTGCTTAGCTCTGGGCCTGTAAATATGATGGGAACGGAACAGCTGGGATACCCGGATTTGTTCTTTGAAGAGCCAGCTGAAAAGGAGCCAGCTCTTCCCATTGATTCAATTTCAAGAACATATCATTGCATGAATTTATTTCTGGGATAATCAGGGATGGTTATGAATACCTGTAATGAACTTACATATCCTTGAGATGAACTTAAGGAGGCCTGGACCAGTCCCAACCATGCAACAGTCATCCTTTAATAAGTGATCCCCTGTACATATGGAACTGACAAACCTGCACAAGTGGTAGGTCAAATTCCCCATTCCCCACCTAAGGATAATTTTAAGGTTTTTAATCACTCTTTTTAAGCCTGAGCTTCACATTTGGTTTGCTTTCAAGCTCCCTACTGTATCTGGTCTTCCTTTGGGCTTTCGGTTTTTATTTTCATTTGGTTTCAACAGATGTTATTTACTGCTATTTCACTCTGCTTTGGAGAGGATTTATCATTGAGATGTATTTTCATTTTAGTGCACAAATACATTAAATCCATGCATGAAGCCTGACTAAAACAGCTGGAAAGTGACACTGAAATTAAGGCTATAGTGCTGCTTCTCTAATCTGCTGAGCAGTTTATATAAATGCAGTTTAAATAAAATGAGTCTGCAAACAGAAAAGCTTAAAGGATATTAAATCCTGGCTTTATAAATGATGGTCAAGTTAGCAGGAACCACTCCATAGTGTGTAATCTTTCTCTTTCATGTAACAAGGTTACCTCACAAGCTTTTTGGAGTAAACTTAATTAAAGCCAGTGGAGAGAAAATACAAAAGGGGAATGGTAATAGATTTTACTTCAGAAATAAAGTGTATTTACATATCTATCTATCTGTCTATCTATCTGTGGGCTAGAAGTATGTTTCCCCAGTTTCAGTGGGAGAAAGCTTAATTTCTTTTTTTTTCATTTTTTCTTTTTTTTTTCTTTTTTCCTTTTCCCCCCTCCCCCCCTAGGATATTTATGCTCACACATGCAATCATAGTGAGCAGAGAGAAGAAGGTGGAGATGAGTGGACTCTTCTCTTTCACTGGGAGAGAAAAGCTCACTGCATAATAAAGGTTTTTGAAAGGACAGAATATGCTACACATGTTGGCAATGGGTTTGTCAGTGTCTCTAACATTTCTGTACAGCTGTAGTCTATGCATTTAATAAAATATTGATATCTATTTCCACACTTCTATTGTGTAGCAAAAATCTTAATGGGATCTAAATTAAACACTTATGCAATGGGTTGGAGACTGCATGTCATTTCTTGCCCTGGTGGAAAAGCTTTGTGCCATCCCATCTGCTGTTCCAAATGCCAGGCTTCAGAAATATCACTAAATGGGAGGGCTGTTGTAGAGAAGTACTTGCTATTTTATTTGAGATTCTGTTTAGCCTGGTAAAACATCCCCTTATCTGTTTGTATCACTGAGCTGTTGCTGAGCTACAGGCCCAAGTCTAATCTCAGATTGATGAAATGCATCCAACATGACATTTGACTCAAACTGCTCATAAATAATAATAATACTACTTTACATTTATATAACCCTTTTCAGCAAGAGCTCTCCCAAAAGGCCTTTTTGACCTCCAATTTATCTATTGTGACTCTCAGTGAATTAGAGACAAGTGTAATGCTCTCTACTCCACTACCCCATACAACGTGGCAATAGCTGTGAGGCAAATTACATTTGTGATGAGCATCCAGTCATTTTAGCTACGTGATGCTCAATAATCCTTCCCAGCAGAGATCACCTGAAACATTATCAGTGTCCCAGTGGTTCAGACAGCTGTTAGCTGTATAAAAAGCTCCCTGCCCAACAAGTATTGCCCACTTTCTTCCAAATCTGGCATCTCTAACCCTCAAATAATTGCCCCCTTTCTTCCAAATCTGGCATCTCTAACCCTCAAATAACTACACAGACTTCAGCTTGACAATATTTACTCCAGAAAAAAAAAGATACTGTTAAGTGCAGGAATTTACAATTCATTGTTTACCAAAAATGTTTCATGAATTCTAAAAAGTAGGTTCCTGCAACTATTCTGAATTTAAGGTGTTCGTGCCTCCATCCTAACCAAAAAAAATGTGGAAACATTCAAATATACCACCATGACACTGTCACATTAAAAACGCTGTGTAGGTCATATCAAAACAGGGCCTTGTTCTGCTTGTAGTCAGGATTTTTTTCCACTTTGCCTTACAAGAATATATTTTCAAAGGCATCTAGGCATCAAATAATGCAGATAGGGATTTTCAGATTCATGTGCTGTGTCTATTGCAGCTTGAAGCTTAAATCCCATGAATAAACTTGCATTGGATAAATCGTGAAGGCTGGCTTTAGCAATCTGCCAAAGCACAGCATCTACCTACATATCAAAAAAACTCACTGTGAGATATTTTCTCTCTGGTCCTGCTGAGAGCAGAGGTACACCTCGTATTGCCTTCCAAAGGAACAGAATTTAGCCAATGGAGCACTTTTACTTCTGTGTAAAACTTCCTTTTTGATTAATAAAGAGTAAAATGTAAATAATTTTCAATTACTTAGGTTACTTTAAAATGTCCTTACGGCTCTAAGACTATACCAAACACAGCTGATGAAAAAGGTTACAACAACACATGGAAAAGAAAAGAAAGAGAACACACCAACTTGGAACTTGAAACTTTTAGCTGCTATACAAGAGATCCAACCATAAATTCCTGTTCTCACCTTGCAGTGGGAGCTCAGGGATTTTATTTATTTTGGTGGGATGTTTTTATCATTTGGTTTTATTTTAAAATTTTAAAGATGCTTCTTGTTAATCCATTTTAACTCTATTCCCAAGATAATTCCCATTAATCCATTATATATCACTTTGTTCTTGCAAAAAAGGCTAATGGGATCAGCAATTATCAAAAGTAAACAGGATGCTGATTTTATCATACATTACACATTGAACCAATAGTGCGAGAAAAAGTGTGAGAAAAAGTCTAATGAACCAGTATTTTTCTCTATATATTGTAGCCTGTCTCCGTTTATTGTTCTGTCCTTTTTTGCTTTTCTCACCTGCTGATACCCTTGTCCCCAAACCCAAAATATTTCCCATTTCTGTTTTGTGTCTTCATATCACTACTGCAAAACTCAGATACACATTTGCTGTACAAGGATAGCAGTTTTCAAATCTGTATTTAGACTAAAGTCTCAGGTAGAATTAAAAATCTTACAGTGTTCCAGCTCTAACAGCAGTTATCCCATAAAGTCACTCAAGTTAAATGCATTCTACACACCATCCTTGCAATCTGGCATCTGATAACCCTTTGGTTTCAGTTTGGCAAGTCAGTGATTGATCTTGTAACCTAAGTGTGAGCTACTCATTTCTACCTTCCTTACTTGTGAAGTAATCACAGAAAAATGTGATTGAGAGCAGCCCTAAGGAGAAGGACTTGGGGATGCTGGTGGATGAGAAGCTTGACATGACCCAGCAATGTGCACTCACAGCCCAGAAAGCCAAGCATATCCTGGCCTGCATCCAAAGCAGGGGACAACAGGGCAAGGGAGGGGATTCCTCCCCTCTGCTCTGCTCTTGAGACCCTACCTGGAGAAATGCATCCAGCTCTAGAGTCCCAACATAAGAAAGACATGGACCTGTTGGAGCAGGTGTAGAGACCACAGAGATGATCAGAGGGTTGGAGCAGCTCTCCTGTGAAGGCAGGCTGAGAGAGCTGGGGCTGTTCAGGCTGGAGAAGAGAAGACTCTGAGGAGACTTTAGAGCAGCTTCCTGTACCTGAAGCAAACCTCAAAGAGAGCTGGAGTGGGACTTTTTACAAGGGCATGGAATGATGGGACAAGACAGAATGGCTTTAAACTGAAAGAGAATAAGTTTAGATTAGATATTAGAAAGAAATTCTTTACTGTGAGAGTGGTGAGACGTTGTAAGAAGCTGCCCAGAGAAGCTGTGGATGCCCCATCCCTGGAAGTGTCTGAGTGCAGGTTGGGTGGGGCTTGGTCTAGTAGAAGGTGTCCCTACCCATGGCAGGGGAATTGGAAACTAGATGATCTTTAAGGTCCTTTCCAATATAAACCATTCTATGATTTTATGAAAAATAAAGCACTTTCTAATAAAAAATGTTTAGACCTCTGTTCAAGCCAGACGGAATTTTGATAGTTCTGATTTTATGGACTATAGACTAAGGTAGCAGAATTATGTTGATTTTCTTACAGGGGATAGAAATAAAGAGAAATGAAAGCAGATGGATCTGCCCTAGCAGTGAACCATTGGATACAATACTTTGCTTCAGTGAGTATCCAAATGATTTTCAGGTAGTTTGGTGCATAGGTAATTTATGTGCTTCCTTCTCTGCCTGCTATTTAGAAGCTGTTTCTCAAGAAGGGATTGCTATCTGAACTGTTCACCTTTGCATGCACTATTTCATTCTTAACTCTTCTAATATTCTTCTTAAGGTTAACTTAGTGAAGTGAATTCAATATACTTTTTTGTTGCACTCAGAAACTCTGCTTGTGGCTGGGGTCAAACCCAAAGCCTGCAAAGGAGCTCCTAGGTGACTGCTTGCTTGATGAGTACATGTATCATGCCACAGAGGCTGTCCCAGCCAGGAGATGTTTGCTATCATCAACCAGAGTGACAGTGTCCCTGCAAAGGGCAATGCTGCCAAATACCTTGTATTTTGACCAAATATAAAGATTCTTCTTTAGGCACCTCAAATACAAAAACTGGCTCTTAGGTAAAGCACATTTCATTTAATATTTTGGAGTATAGAACAGAAGTACCAAGCACAAATCATCATCTCAGACAAGCTGTATCTGAAGACTCTGTGTTAAAACATGCAGCTCGAGTACCCCATTCTCCTGACCCCACAAACAGATAGAAAAGCAGCCCTGATTTCTACAAAGATTCATACTTTTGTAGTCCTCACTGAGACATTTAAAAACCTGACAATACATTTAACAGTTCTCCCCTTCCCTTGGCAAGGATGTCTAGGATAGAAAAGCAATACTATTCTTATTGACAGATAGAAAATCTTTAGAGGAGGCAGCTGAAAAAACAAAGACTCTACATCCACAAGAGGACCTTAGTACCCAGAAATAATAATGTTGAAATAAATATCCAGGATCTCTATATAGAAAACCTCAAACAATTCAGAAAAGTATAAAATACATGTGCTTCAGTGCCTACAACAATCCAAGGTTAAAAAACAAACAAACAAACAAAATAAACTCCACCCTCAAATAGTTAAAGAAACCAAATGCATATAAAAATAGAATTATTATAAGGAATTTCCAGGTATCACCAGCATATCTATCTGGGTTAAGTTACAAATATATACAAACTTATATCTTCGGAGATTCTCAAATCTTTTAGAATGATCTAAATGGCAACACAAGAGCCGACACAAGTAGATTTACAGAAGAACATAAATCTTGGCAAAACACTGCATAGTAGTTCAATTATCCTGCTTCAGAGAAACCTAATTTAATTGCTGGAATGCAATCACTTCCGATAAGGTTTGATACGAGCATCATTTATTGCCGGTAAATGTATCTTCACCAGATGTTCTTTCTACAACAGCTAAATAAAATCAATAGTCACCCACTTCAAATAGCAAACTGTTTGTTGCCACTTTAATTTGTAAACCATCTAGCCAGAGGTCAGTAACTTATTTTATCAAGGAAAATAAAGATTATAGCTTCTTCTAAAAAAACACCATCCCCTATTATTTATTATTGCAGAGTTCATTTTCTGTATGTACTGTTTCTCCTTGCTCAATACGTCATTAGTGTGTGGCCCACTTTCTACAGACTTCTCTGCTGTGCCATTTCCTGGAGGATGAAATGAAGTTCAGCATCTCCTCTCATTGATATTTGAATGAACTTTTTGAAAATTTGACATTTGAGGATATTGGGATATTGCTGTGGTGGGTCAATCCCAGCTGAATGCCAGGTATTCACCAAAGCCTCTCTGTCACTCCCCTCTGCAACTGGACAGGACAGAGAGAATGTAACAAAGGATAAAGACTGGGAGAGATCACTCACCAAATACAGTCATGGGGAAAACAGATTTAAATTAAAGATATTAATTGAATTTATAACTAACAAAGTCAGAGCAGGATAATGAGAAGCAAAAACAGACCTTAAAAACACTTTCCCTCCACCCTCCCTCTTTCCCAGCTCTACCTCCTACCCCAGAGGCACAGGGAAAGAGGGAATGTGGGTTATGGTCAGATCATCACATGAATTTCTGCTGCTACTCAGGGACCCTGCTCCACTGTGGGGACCCTCCC